>WKFP01014838.1:1285847-1319043 GCA_011057875.1 Pterocles orientalis | reverse complement strand
GAAGCAGAAGAAATGAAGTTCACTTATTTCTGAAGAACATAGTTGATATTCATTCTTCTCTATATGGAAGAAAGTTCATCTTGCTGATGGACTAACTCTCTAATACAGTAATTATCTTATGAAAATATTATTATTTTTGAAGAATATGATGATGATGGCAGAAAAGAATAATTTAAGCTGAAGCTTTGAAGAGTGTCAGGATAGAGACCTACAGGCAATGGAGCTCCACAGCAAGAAAATGAAGTTGTAATATTACCCATTAAAAAGGTTTTCACTTTTCAGCTGTTGAAAATATGTTTAGTGTTTGACATGTCATCTCAAGATAGCTATGGACTGCAGTAATAAAAACTGTATGTAAAGAAAACCATGCATTTCCATTGTCAGGTGGACAATTATAGAAAAACCTGGAACAGCCCTTCCTGGCAACATCACAACAGAAGAAAATATTTGCACACTTATTACAGAACTATGAACACAATTAACTGAGGATTCCATAGAGATTATAACCACAGCATTTAGTAAGCTAGCATAAGTGAACAGAGCATTGTTAAATCAAATAAGATGTAAACATAGAGGGAGAGACAATAAAGACACTGAAAATGAAAACAAGAACCAGAAGCCACACAGAAAATGCTGTACCAAAGTCTATTCAAAACATTTCCTTTTTTCACATGTGACTTATTATTCAGTTAAAAGAATCTTATTAAAATTTGGGAAACTGCAGTATGGTCTCTCCACCAAAACAATCAAAACCTCAATGAGATACAAACCCTAATTTTTGAAAAAAAATTAATTCAAGTACAGGGAATAAAATATAACTAATAAAAAGAAAAAAGTTACTTAATGCATATGCTAACAGATAAACCTCTGTATTCTTATCCTGACACTATTATGATTTGGATAGGAGTTTAATCATCAAATACATTTTAGTGAGACTCTGAAGCACACTGAAATTCAGAAGGTTAGGAATCTTCAATAGATATAAAATCTTTACTTGCTTGTGCTTGTTTCTGTGCAATGTCTCTGTCAAATATCAAACACTGTAATATTGGAAAATATTTGTGATACTGAGATTTTTAAAAAATACTCTAGGCTTTCAGTTTCTCCTTTTGCCAAAAAGGTGCTATGAAATGCCAATGTGTACAAGCCTTGTTTCATGTGAAGCAGGTGTTAAGATCCCACTTCCGTAATTTAGAGCCCTCTGACAGCTTGGTGGGAATTCATGTGATGTGACTTCAGAGAGTTACAGTGATCTCAATATGGTGAGAGAAGTTATAGTCTCATACCCGTCTGATAATTTCCATTCTAAGCATGGGTTTCCATTGAAAGCACAGTTACACGGTCTTGGCTATGTGTCCTCATTGCCACATCATGCCAATAGTAGCGTTCCTGCAGACACGTGACTAACTGAATCAAAGAACTGATCTGTCTTTTCAGGACATCTATCTATCAAGGAAAACTCTCCTCTCCCTGCTAAATTTTCAGGCAAATCCATCCTTCACAAACACTAACACCAACAGTGGGGAAGAACCAAGAACATAGGACCAGTGGCAGACTTAGGCTCAAATGAGTTAAAGTAATTGTGTTAGCACCGCATCTTTGGTTGGCACTCTAGCTGGGTCTCTAGTACTCCTTTCCTCTTGGAAAACCTCTTCTCCAGGAGTTGCTTTGTCTTTTATAAACTCTGTGCTCCTGGACGCTTATAATAGAGGAACTAGAGCTGACCTCTGGGTACTTGGGAGATACCTCCTGTCTCATTTCTTGGTTTCCCATGAGGTCTTTTCCCTGTCTCTTTCAGCCTCCTTGCTAGAAGAAAGATAAACCACAGCTTCTCCGTCTCCACTGCAGCTCTCACAGTTAGTCTCATCTCACTGGCTGGTGACATGTCTCCATAGTGACTTTGTGTTTGCTGGACTAGCGTTACACAGTACAGCTCATACACTACAGTTACAGTGCTGTTTCACATTTCCCAAACAGAACACTGAATCCCTCACCTGATGTCTTTAAACTGGGGATCTGACAAAGTGCAGGCAGCCACATGTATCAACACAGCTGACTTCAGAAATTCCTGAGCTGCAGCGCTCTGGAGGCTGGGAAGGTGAGCCAGGAAAGGATTACCATGCGCTTGTCTTATTCTTCTATTCTCGCCTGTGCCACTGGGCTAGATATTTGGTATGCACTGTTACAGCATTTTGTATGTTCTCAGGTTGTACAGTGACCCATAAAACCCCTGCTAACTCCGGGGAATCTGAAGGAATCATCAGCATCAGGACATTACACGAAGTGCCCACAGCCCTGTTATATCTACAGCTGCCTGCGTGTTCCGCCTGTGGAGTCTAACCCAGACCACAGCAAAAACACTGACGGCAGTACAGGACACAGAAGCCACTTTTAAATATGAGGTAATTGCCATATTTTTGTTGTTAGAGAACAGTGCTTCACCTGTGGGCAGAGGTGCCTGTGAAAGACAGCTACAAAAAGCAAACCTACCTTCAGAGGGTGCTTAAATTCACAAGAGCTCTCCTTCACTGGCAACTTTAAAATTAAAAAAAAAAATAGGGAAAATTTATTGATGCAAGTTGAAAAGCTGTAAAAGCCTTTCAGCCTACAGATAGGCCACTCACGGAGAGGCTGGCACACCTTTCTCTGCCCGGATCCGTGCCTTGCCAACGCAGACGAGTGTCTCAACCGCCAGATGCACTCGGAAAGAGAAATCTTCACTGTTTCTGTTGAGGCAGTGCCCTCAGGTAGCAAATAATGAAAAATTAACCGAGAAAGACTGCCCTGCCAGAGGCAAGGGCTTGAGCTGACGGAGCCGTGGTTCTGAGCTCTGCCCCCTGATTTCTGGGCTCGTTATCAGGTGACTCTAATGCAGAATTCCCAGTCCGCACCCGCAGCCTGGTGTCCCACCTGGTGACTCCCTCCCCGCTGCCCTAAGCCGGAGCGGGACAGCTCCACGACGGACTCCCAGAGATCAACTAAATTCACCTCAGCTATTTGCCAGCTCTTCGGCCAACAAGCAGCCCTGGGGACACTTGTGCCTTTCTGCCAGGGGGGATGACAGAGGGCGCGGGGCCGCCTGTGCCCCGCCGCGGGTCGCACCACACGCGAAGCGCACGACACGCACCGCGGAGCGGCCGCAGGCGAGGCGCGGCGCCGGCTCTGCTCTAGGGGGCAGCAGCGAGGCGGCCGCTGTCCGCCGTCGGGGCCCTGGGGCCGGCCCGGGCCGGCGGGGCCCGGAAGGCGCCTCGCTCCCTCCCGGCCGCTGAGTGGCGGCGGCGCGTCACGTGTGCACGGCCGGGCCGTGCCGGGCCGAGCCGGGAGGCGGCAGGCTGCACTGCCCCGGGCGCGACGCGGCGGTGCGACATGTCCCACCAGACCGGCATCCAAGGTACCCGCGCGGCTCTCTCCCGCGAGCGCTGACCGGCCGCCCTCCCTCGCCTCCGCGGTGCCCACCTGCCCCTCATGACAGCCGGGCCCCCTTCCCCCCTCTCACCCTGCCAGCCCGGCGGCAGGCGGAGGGAGGCGGCCGTTTAACGGGCCCTTCCCGGCGGAATTTTCTCCCCTGCCTGGGCTCTTTGTTCGCTGCTGGACGAGCCCGTCCTTCCGCCGCGGGATGGCGGGGGAGGCGAGCTGGGGGCGGGGGGAACTGCTGCTGGCAGCGGCCCCGGGCCGTCGCCGCTCCTCCGGGTGGCACCCAGAGCTTGTCCTCAGTCAGGCGAAGCCTTGCAGGCTTTATGGGCACGGCGAACCGCGCCCCCCCGCCTTAGAGCGGCGGGGAGCCCGCCTGAGAAAACTGTTCACTGCAGAAGGCAATAAATGGCGAGAAGCCCCCTCCCGCCCTTGGCTCGGGTAGCGTCCCTGGGCGCAGGTTGTCCGGCGGCGGCGGCGGCGGGGCGGGCGGGGAGGTGGGGGCCGCCGCCCGGGGGTGTGGGGGCTGCCCGGGCACCTCCCGCCCCTCCCGGCTTCTGGAGAAGCTGTCGCCTGCCCGGGGTCACCGCAGGGGGTTTGGGATCGGTTGGAAATGCCCAGGGTCGCTGCCGGGTCCGTTGTAGCGGGAGCCCTGAGGAGAACCGGGAGCCCCGGCGTAGGGAAACCCACTAAAAATCCCATCCCTGGGGGCCGCAACGGGGAGAAATTTGAGGGAACCTTCCCCCCCCCCCCCAATGTTTCCAGTCCTTGGAGGGTGTGAGGAGCAATTAGAAGAAGACAGCGTGTTGTTTCTCAGTGTTACTGTGTCCCCCCGAATCACAGAGTGGCTAAGCAGGGATTATACCGCAGGATTATGGGGGGTCAGGTTTTACTGTCCCGATTTCTGCAATCTGCTCGTTCGGTGACTAGTGCCGTGTACTTTGCCTGCTCTCCCGTATTTATTGTTGAAGGTGACTTTTGTACCAGCCACGGCAGCTCTTAACTGCTCTTCTGTTCCCTTTTTTGTCCATTGGCTGTATGTGGTCTGCACCCTCTCCCCTCTTCCCCTCCATGCCAGTCTTTGCTGCTTCTTAAGTTCTTCAACTCTTCTCAGGGTAGAGGTGCATCTGGAATAGCTTTTTTTCCAGGCTGGGGGGAACTGTTGTAGTGGCTCTTCATTCCCTTGTTCTCTCTTCTGGCAATGCCGGAGGGAGGAGTAGAAGAATATCCTGTTGCTTACCACAGACAAGAAGAGTGGCTAAGCCTCTTCTGCTGCTCTCCTTCATGGCTTTGAGAACCTTTTGTCCTCTGAGGAGAGCTGTAGGGAATTCGGCAGCTTTCCTGCACGGATTTTTTTCCCCAGCAGCCACTAATCATGGGTCCGGTTTGCAGCAAAGCATCCGCTTCTGCAATTTGGAAGAGGAATAGCACTTGTTGTGCTGTTGCTGGCTCTAGCTACAAACAGGCTACTGTCAGTCATAAACAATTGCAAGATTTGGCAGCGTGGGCTGCTCTTTTCTGGAAACAGAAATGAAGTCATGGGGACAGTGATATGTACCAGGCCGTTTCTAAAAGGATTGGACTTTCAAACAGGCCAGTGCAGATAAATAGTGTAGGAAGTCATAGAATGCATTGAGCTGTGGGAAGATACGCTAGGTTATGTTCACAGTTTTCTAAAGAATTTTAAAATAATATTCCCTGTAAAATATGTGTGACATAAGCACACTTTTAAATTTTGTAGGTCTCTGCTATGCAGAAAGTTTAAGCAGAAAATAATATCACTATGTTGTGAATTTTAAAACCTTTATGAGAAAAAAAGCGTAGAACACTTGATCGTGAGATGGTTTCTCAAATGTCTTGTCTCAAAATATTACTTCAGGAGCTGTCACAGTTCTTGTATTGGTGCAGGGACTGCTGTATTTTGGTCTTGTTTTGGTGTGTAGGGTTGAAATGACAGAATAAAGAACAAAAAGATACTAGACAAGGAGAGGAAAAAAAAAAAAGTCCTGGGGGAACCGAAAGGCCTAGAAAGTGGCACAGTGTTTGCATGCTGAATGGAATGCTGAGGACTGTCAGAGACAATTAGAAAAGCTGTCATAAAATTACAGTGAGGGTCTGTATTGGTTAGTGGGAAAATGCTGACTGGGATGAAGCTGGGGTTGGACTGGTAACCCAATGAAGTTCAGTTTGTTTAATACCCCCTTTGCCTCCCGTGCCATTTTGGAATTTCAGAATGGGCTTAGGCATCACTTTGATGGGCATAAATTTAAAATATTTTGAATAGGGGCAGTAATGTTGCTGGATACCATCTGACCATCTGTTCAGTTGGCCTTGACCTGACTATGAGTAACCCATTTTATTTGTTTCCTGGTTTGATGTTTGTTTTGCTGGTTCTATGCTGTACGCTGCGGGATTACTTAAAGGACCAGCTTGCAATAGGAGTATCTTTAATAAATGCTGTACAAGCCCCTGTCTACTGTATAATTAAACTGATTTGCACTCGGATTATTTAGCAGATCAGTTGGGGTAGGAATGATCTTCACCTGACTCAAGCACAGTTCTTCAGTGTGCTTAGGGAACTGAGTTTGTCAGGTTTGCGCTATAGGGTCAATATGAATTATGGACATTTGAAAATATTTTTATTTACGTCTTTGTAAATTCATTGTAAAGCTATCCCATTGCAGTAGTTTGGCATTTGAACAGTGTCATCAAGATACATACAAGAAGATAAGGTGGTATGAAAGATGAGCAATGAGTGGCAGCCTTCACTGGTAGTCTTCAGAGAGGTGTCCTCAGGAAAGACCAGCACTTTTGCCAGACAAGCACTAACATTTTCCTGGCAGGCGTAAAGTTTCTGTCTGAGAGTTTGTACTAAGCCTGCAGACTTCATAAAGCTATTGTAATTTGAGATGCGTCATATTTTTGTTCTGTTGCTGTGTTAACTCTGGAACTTGAGAGCGATGATACGATGTCATTTTGAATTTTCACAATGTTGAAAATTATACAGTATGCTAGAAAGCAGGGATGTTTTGTCATGTTGCCTGTCATCTTTTTGTAGCATGCTGGTGGCTGAAACAGTATGCAGCATAGAGGGAACATCACTCCTGTGTTCCTTTTTCAGTCCAACTTTGTAATGAAGGGCCAGTTGTAAGCTTTTCCAGTATTGTTCTTACCTTCATGAATATTCTTTGTCCTAGGGAATATGAAATGTGTTAATTT
Source organism: Pterocles orientalis (assembly GCA_011057875.1). Lineage (NCBI taxonomy): Eukaryota > Metazoa > Chordata > Aves > Pterocliformes > Pteroclidae > Pterocles > Pterocles orientalis. The sequence goes on along the minus strand of WKFP01014838.1, from coordinate 1,312,413 downwards.
GGTTACTTTTATTTTCTCTTTTTCAGCTAGTGGAAGTGTTAAAGACACCTTTGTTGGAGCCAGAAATGGAAAATACAGGCTTTTAAAAATAGTCATTGACAATGGTTAGTCAAATTTTAATCTTTTTCTCTGATTCTTTTAGAAAATTCCCTAGTTGTTTCACTGACCTACGTGTACCGTTTTTTAAAAACCAGAACTCTGCAAAACTTAATGTTACTGGGTTTTTTCATATACAGAAGGTAAGGTTTAAGTTTTGGTGATGTTAAGCTTTTCAGTATGATGCTATGTATTTTTGTATTTGAATTTTTCTTTCAAATGTCATTTCATATTTTAACAAGAACTGCTGTGTATTTCATGTGTATAATATAAATGAGCTTGGGCTTATCTTTTTACTGAAGAAAGAGTAGAGGAAAAAAATCCACACCTGTGTAATGTTTTGGCACTTTGGTTGTTTTTGTTAGACAAAGAGATTCTTACACAGCAGCTGCTCAATTTAGATGAGGTATAAATGTTGTCTGTCTTTTATACTGGGATCAATTGCATATAGAAAGTCCTGTTAAAGCAGATGTTTAAGTATTAATATGGCTACATAGAAAATGTCTTTTAAAATCTGTAATTTTCAAAACTAAAACTGTTCCTTAAATCGCACGTATATGCCTAAATATGAAATTACATAATTTCTTGCAGAACTTGAGTTTGATCTTTGAACTTCTTGGCAAGTGATCAAGGCTGCAAACACTGCAAGATAGAATGTGTGATTATTTTTTTTTTAGTAGCAATGCTGGTTGACTGTGTAAGACTCTTCATGGTTTAGTCCCTATTTTCAAGTACGTCAAATGCCCAGCTTTGTTTTTTTTTTTCTTTCTAGAGTTCATTCATTTACAGTACAGTAAATACCCTACTGTTACCTTCTTCGTGTTTGCTTTTCTTAGGAAGTCTTCTGGCATTTTAATATTGCTTTCCCTAAGGAAGTGGCAATAGTAATATTATAGGCAGGTCACTGTGGTGAATTCTCAGTAGCACAAGGTAGCAAATGCTGGCATATCGTTAAATTAATTTTTTTTTTTCCCATTAGACAAGGTAAAACAATATGCTTTTGTATATATGTTGTTTTTTCAATATGAAATTAAGCCTGGAAATAAGATACAAATGGAAGACATTCCCTAATTTTTTTTCCTGTTTGTGTGCATGTGTTTGTGTGTATATATATTTATAAACATATGCTTAATAAATAAGTTTTGCCTCTATGTAGAAGCAGGGTCCAGTCTTTGATACTGTTTTCCACAGTTCAAAAAGAAACCTCTAAAACTCCCAGAATACTGGAAGAGGGACAGTTGCCTCATCTGTCTGCAGGAGCTTTCAGCAACTGCCCTTAGTCAACAGACAGCAGTCAAATTGAGCTCTGCTAATCTGAGCTCATAAGAGAAGAGGTTTGCCGCTGGGCAATAGAGTTCCTCTGATTGTGTTTTTCCGTCTTAAATCCAAGTGAGTATAAAGCCACCTAGAGTTCAGAATTGGCAAGTACATTCTGAATACTCTGGTCTAGATGTACAACTTCAGCTACTTTGTGTCTAATTCAGAGAAGGGCCAAACACCCTCTCCCTGAGCTGTTCGTCTTCTGTGCCTTGCTCTGAAAGTTTTGCTGTATAGATATTTGTATGCTGTTGTGCTTTTCTCTGAGGTTTTAGAGGTTAGATCCTAGACTCTGAAAAGGTATTTTGTATACTAGCTACTGTGATGGTCCTCAAACTGTTGTGGGATCCCATTTAAACAAGGGATTTCTGTTTTTGTTGTGGGGGCTAGTATTTATTGGGAAACTGATAAATATTTTGAGACACACTAAACTAGTACTTTCCTTTGGAAGCTGAGGTGTAATTTATAAATAAGAAAAAATTCTTGTTGCTACAGCTGTTCATGTAATTAAATCTCATCTGAAGTATTCTATACAGACTTAAGCCAATTATACATAATAAACAACTTCAGTCATTTAAAGAGACCATAGTTATGAAGCTGTATTAGAAAGAGGTTTATCTACTTACATAGTCAAGTTAAAGTGATTAGCGCAGGCATATTCATTCCAAACTCTTTTCACTATATAACTGAGTTATTGATTCCTTACAATGAGTACAAACGCTAATATGTTATAGCAAGAGCACCAATAATTCTAATTCTAAAATTTAAAAGCTTGCTCTCATCTTGTTTCTGCTTAAGTATTCCAATTTAAAAATAAACTAACTGGCAGAAGACAGTTTTTATTTCCCTTCTGAGTACATTATGCTAAAAAACACTAACATCAGTCTTATCCCTTTAGATCAAAGAAGTTAATGACAGCCAGCACATTACTTCTCAACTATTTGTATTTGGGTTAAAGTAAGTTAGGGTTTGAACATACACAGCTTTTGTAGGAATTCACCTGCTTTCACAGTGACTGTTCTTGACTTCCATTCTTGTGGACATAATTATGAAAGATGAAGTGTCTAATCAACTTTTTATTGTAATTGCTGTTTTTGAAAAAACAGTATTAACTGTGTTGCTAACGTGTAGCTTTGGTTGTTGGTTATAGAGCAGCTTATTGTGGGATCCTCTAGGCGGCCAATTGGATCATGGGAAAAGGATTATGATGCTTTTGTCCTTCCCCTTCTTGAAGACAAGCAACCCTGTTATATATTATACAGATTAGATTCTCAGAATGCTCAAGGATATGAATGGATCTTCATTGCATGGTCACCTGATCACTCTCCTGTAAGTAACAGTAATCAACAAAGACTTCATGCTGTCAGTGAATTTTCAACAGTGCCATTCGATCTGAATCCTAGATATGAAGGAAAAGGATTTGAGGAGTGAAGCATTCCTCAGCCTTCCCCTCACTTTCCCCCAAGAAAACTAGGAAAATATATTTTGTGAAGCTGATTGAGGAGAAGTGTCGGTGGGTCTAGATGGAGTGCAGCTGATCCAATTTATTTCTAGCCTGACTGGAGGAGACAAGGCAATGTTTTTTCCCTGTTTATTTGTCTTATCTTTCTGTCGTGTTTCACAAAAATTCACAGAATATAGGACAGAAATCTCAATGGGTGTTATCACAGAGAGAAGGATTATAGTGTGAGCTCGAGCTGTTTATTCTGTTTCGCCTGCTGGCTGCCCAGCTGGCACTTGTGGATCTGTGACCTGCCACAGAATATACTGTTTCTTGGTTGGTAGTTAGAGAACATGAGAGGGACCTGAGGTTAGAGTTAAGGATTTCTAGGAAAAACTAGGATACTGTGTACAGGTTCTGGCAATGTGAAATAAGGGAAGACAGAAAAGCTATTCCCATGTTCTCACTACTTTCACTAGCATTTAGGAAATAGTAAGAGACCAGGAGTTGGAATGCACAGAAGAGATTAGGTGTAAATGGTGGTGAGAAGGACATGATGGTGAAATGGGGTGAAAAGGTGGGACTATTGAGAGAGGAATAAGTAACTATGTTAGACACAAGTTGATAGGGAGCAAATATAATCAGATCTTCTGCCCCCAGAAAATGTCATTTTTCTACTCTAGTTGAACCAAAACTATCTGGAGTCACTATCAAATAAAAAATAATAATGAGTTATTTACAGTCTGCTCTTTCTCTTCTGTTATATCCATTAGTACACCGACCAGTGGCAAAAGATCTAAACAACTGTTGGTTTTCTCATTTAAAATTAGTAAAGATTATGTTGATCTTTTTTCCCATTTAAAGACAAAAAGCTCATACTCTTACTAAAGCTGAAATTTAGTTTTAGAATTACTTTGATAATAATGCATAGTATCATGCCCTTGAGAATTTAATAGCTTGTGTTAGTATCATAATCCAGAGCTCCTTCAATGGAGTTTATTCTTTATGAAGAATTACAACCTCAAAATGCAGTTTCAGCACTTAAACATCTTTCTTGAACAAATATTTTTTGCTAGTGGACTTGATACACCAATGTGCTAGATTCTCTCTGTATACCAAAGGAAAAAAAAAAAAAAAAGAACCCAAACCAAAACAATACTGTTTTATGATTTGCTAGGTTCGTCAAAAAATGTTGTATGCAGCAACCCGAGCAACACTTAAGAAAGAATTTGGAGGTGGCCATATTAAGGATGAAGTATTTGGAACGGTACAGGTATGTTTCTGAAGTCAGCCCGCTGACTTTAAATAGTAAATACCGTGTGAATTTGTGGTGTTTCTGCTCTTCTTTGATTAAGGAAAAAAAGAGGTAAAAGCTATGTGTATTATTCCAGTGTTAAGATGTAATTGCTCTCATCTGAACAAGCAACTGTGTTTAACTATTTCAGGCTAAGAAGTCCTTGCTTCAAATGGCTATGAAAACTAAATAATCTAGGAAGAATCATTAAGTCATAGAATCAGTAAGGCTGAAAAGACCTCAAGGATCATCAAGTCCAGCCGTCAACCCAACACCACCTAACTCACTAAACCATGTCCCTAAGCACCACATCTACACGTTTCTTGAACACCTCCAGGGATGGTGACTCCACCACTTCCCTCGGCAGCCTGTTCCAATTCCTGATCACTCTTTCAGTGAATAAATTTTTTCTAATATCCAGCCTAAACCTCCCCTGGTGCAGCTTGAGGCTGTTTCCTCTTGCCTTATCACTTGTTACTTTAGAGAAGAGGCCAGCACCCACCTCACTACAACCTCCTTTCAGGTAGTTGTAGACAGTGATAAGGTCTCCTCTCAGCCTCCTCTTCTCTAGACTAAACAACCCCAGCTCCCTCAGCCGCTCCTCATAAGACCTGTGCTCCAGACCCTTCACCAGCTTCGTTGCCCTCCTCTGGACCCGCTCCAGCACCTCAATGTCCTTCCTGTGGTGAGGGGCCCAAAACTGAACACAGGATTCAAGCTGTGGCCTCACCAGTGCCAAGTACAGGGGCACAATCACTTCCCTAGTCCTGCTGGCCACACTATTGCTGATGAAGGCCAGGATGCTGTTGGCCTTTTTGGCCACCTGGGCACACTGCTGGCTCATGTTCAGCCGGCTGTCGACCAGCACCCCCAGGTCCCTGTCTACTGGGTGGCTTTCCAGCCACTCTCCCCCAAGCCTGTAGCATTGCAGGGGGTTGTTGTGACCAAAGTGCAGGACCCGGCACCTGGCTTTATTGAACCTCAAACAATTGGCCTCAGCCCATCCCTCCAGCCTGTCCAGATCCCTCTGTGAAGCCTCACTACCTTCAAGGAGATCAACACACCTGTATCTCTTAATCTCACTGCATGCATGTGAATCCTCCAAAACCTTTACACTGTAACTTTTGGGCTGATTGTATACACAAGCAATTTTGGGCTAGAAAAAGTGGTCTAGAACAGCCCATCCCATTAATATCTGCAAACAAATGTTTTTATTTTAAACCGAGGATATTAAACTCTCAGTTCTTTAGAATTTGACCATAAAATGGAACTCAAGTCTGTGGCTGCTGTTTTAACTTATGGAAACAGATTATTAGTAGCTACTAATTTGTTCAATGAAAATAATAATAGTTGACTGTTCACTTATGGTAGGATAATTGGAAGGTGCTTGTATGAAATCTAACAAGCTACTAAGGGATGTTGAAAGGCCTGCAAGTGCTGTGCATGTAAGGAAATGTGAGGCTATTGTATTACCTTGTTTTTTTGGGGAAATAAGTCTTACATGGTTGTGATGTCAGCCTGTTGGTCAGACAGACATCAGACAGTCTTGACTTTTTGATCCATTGCCAGTTTTAAAGAAATACGAGTTAGAGTTCTCAAAGATACAGAATTCCTGTAGCTTTCATGAAAAGTGGTGATTACTTAAAAATCTAAATTATTGTTCCCCTTTTCCTCTTTCACCAAAGTCAGAGAGAGTGCAGCAGTTATCTTCTGTTTGGCTTTTTAGTTAGTTCATCGTATGCACAAATCTGAACCAAAGCACCTCCACTGTTGACACGGGGAGCTGGTGCTGAAGGAAGGGAATGCATTGGAGATTTGGGGAAGAATAGAGGATATCGTAGTGGGGAAAAAACCTGTGGAACAGACATGGGCTGTTGTGGTAGACAGACATGGCTGTAAGGACATGAGGCTAATAATTTTGCTGTTCATGAAGTAAATGTTTATATTCAGCATTAACCTATGATGGAGGCTTCACTATCCTAACAAACACACTAACAAACCTCTCTGGAGAGGCTGTATTCTAGAGAAGTAGATAACTGAGTTGCTAAGAAGGTTTGCTGGCAGAGGTCCTGTTATTTTTTTCTTATGTATTCAATCAACTGATCTCTCACCACCATTACACCAAACTATTAGCAGTCTATGTAATATGTAGAATTTGTGCTCTGGGTTGCAGGGTTAGACGTAAGTCTGAGCTTCCATCTCAATTGTAAGGAAGAAGTGTTGCATTTGTCTGTTACTGTTATTTTACAATGTGTTTGCGGCACTTAGAAGATGAAATTAATGTAACTCACTTTTTCCAAATTCATTATGTTACAGCTTAATACATCTCTAAATTGTTGGGTTTAGTGTCTTTATAAGCTTCTTAATTGCAGCTGGCCTTTGATGTTCATCTGTGTGAAAATCACAGTTTCTTCCAAGTATTCAAGTTGCAAACTGCACTCAGAATCTTAATTGTCAGCATCCAGTGGGTTACTCTGTTTTGTTACACACATGGATGATTTACTTGCAACCAGCTCTGTTATCCTGGTGGAACCTGGTTATAGTCCCACCTGCTACTTCACGTGTGTCAACCTTGATAACTCTGGGCTCCTGAAACAAGACATAATGGAATATGGGTACTGGAAATTGTATTTCAGAAGGTCTGTCTCTTTCAGAAAGGGAAGAGCTAAGAAGGAGCTTTCTCTTTCTCCTCAGAACTTGAGTATAAAATCAGATTTATATAATTGCATAAACTCCTGCCCTTTTCTGAGTGACTGCCTTAATTCTAATTGCACAATAGTATTTGCTTCTGGTGTCAACCTCTTTGGAGAGGGTCAAAACTGACACTGAGTATTAACGAATTCCCCAAAGTGGTTATCAGAATTCATCGCTTCTGTGATGTTGCATCCCAAAGTATTTGCAGTATCATGTGCTTACTCCCTGTCCTAGCATTTCTGTCTCCCATTTTTTAGGTAGAAAACTACCAATAGTCTGAGCATGCAAATTTTATAAGAAAATAGATTATTTTTTTATTTGTTAGAATTGTGGCAATTCTGTGAGGTTTTGTCCAAGAAGGCTGAATAATTTCATGCACACAGTCTTCATTAGTGCTAATTTTTGAATTAGCAAGGTAATTAGGGACTGATTCTGGAAATGCTGCTCACGGTATAATGAGGTAAAAGAGCAGCCCAGTGGAGCCTGCTGTACAGGAAGATGAGCTGAATTTGCAAATGCACCTACACTTGTAATCCATTCAAATAAAATGACCATAACTGTATGGGAAGTAACTGGTTTTTTTTATGCTGCATAGAGCATCTTTGAAGAAAACTTTCATTACCAAAAATGATCAATATTTATATTGTGCTTTCAGGATGATGTTTCACTGAGTGGATATAAAAAATATTTGATATCACAGTCCTCCCCTGCGCCTCTGACTGCAGCAGAAGAGGAACTTCGACAAATTAAGATTAATGAGGTACCTACAATGTCTCTGAGCATGGGTGGGAAACGGGGTGCAGAGTTCCAAATATATTGTAGGGAAGAAGTCTTTCTTAGGTAAAAAAGGGCAGAATAGAAAATGGCAAGTTTCAGAAGGTTTGAGTGGATGAGAATATAAATTTGTCTTTCAATGAGTTGAGATTGCAGGATGATGATGGCTGGAGTTGAAGCAGCATGATCTTGCTGAGTTTGCAAGGTCTAGTGTCTGAGTCAGATGCCTCACAACTGCAGAGCTTAGTTGTTGCAACTTTGGCCCTTAACATGTTTTTAATATCACTGGATGTGCTTTATTGTGAGGGATAACTGAACACTGGCACAGGTTGCCCAGACAGGTTGTGGAGTCTCCATCTTGGGGATATTCAAAAGCCATCTGGACAGAGAGCTGGGCAACTGCCTCTAGATGGCCCTGACTGAGCAGGGTGGTTAGACAAGATGATCTCCAGAGGTGCTTTCCAACCTCAACCATTCTGTGGTTGCCTGTGTGTGCTCCCCATGGTGGCAGAAATTGTAGACACCAAGTAGCAACTGTTGCAGTGAATTATTGCCAGGAGTATTTCAGCAGCCTTATCCCAACAGGGAACACTTAGCTTCCAGCACCAGTTCATTTGTCTTTAAGACTGAGAGAAAATGAATGAAATTCCAATAAAAATAAAATAGAAATCCAAAACAAGTAGCTCGTCCTTTTAAGAGACTAATTTGCTTTTGCTACAAGTGCTTTATAGAAAAACCTCTAACAAATGCTTTTAACCAAATAATTTGATGATTAGTTCTGACTTTTGCTGCTTCATTACCAGTGTTAAGTATACTTGTGAAAGTATAAAAGGAAGCCAATATATTAAAAAGCTAATACTTAGACAGTAGTTCAGACTTGGGAAAACTGGAGGCCAGAGTTCATTTTGAGAGAAACTGCGTGAATATTAAGATAAACATAAATTATTGAAAAATGACTTTAACTGTTGTTTCAAATAATTTGTGACTAACATAACTGGGTTATGAACAATTGTCTAGCTTGCAGTTACCCTGTTGTTTTTATTTTATGTTAGACCTTCTAGAACTCAAAGATTAAGATTTTGTTTGTTTTGTTTATTCTCAGAATAGCTACTGCTAACTCTGTGTGTAACCATATGCAGTGCATTGTCAGTTATTGTATGAAACCAAACGAATGCTTCCAAAGGTTTCTGTTTACATCTCGATTGATTTGTGTTCCAGGTACAGACAGACATTGGTGTAGATACCAAGCATCAAACATTGCAAGGAGTAGCATTCCCCATTGCTAAAGAAGCTATTCAGGCTTTGGAGAAATTGAAAAATAAGAAACTGAATTATGTACAACTGGCAAGTATAAAATATTTTAACTATTTTTAATAGTGAGTATAAAATAGATTACCTACACATTAAACAATACGCGTTGATCAGATACACTTATAAATTACCATTCTGTATTAGATTAACTCAATTTTTTTTTTCCATTCTGTCATGTTCTCTGGTTTGCTTTCTGTGTATAACTGTATTCAGGTTTGCTCTGTTAACAGCAAATTGATATGAAAAATGAAACTATTATTTTGGCCAACACACTTCATACTGAACTTAAGGACTTGCCAAAAAGAATTCCAAAGGATGCTGCGCGTTACCACTTTTTCCTGTATAAGCATGCCCATGAAGGAGACTATTTGGAATCCATAGGTATGAGAAAATTTCCCAATATGGAATTTTGTTGGCTTGTTTCAAGTACTTAAGTAATTCTGAGGCAGAGAGAAATATGTGTCATAAAAGTAATCTGTGTATCAGCATGAGCATGTATTTCAGTCATTTGGTTGTGAAACTGACTTCTGAAGAGTCCTTATGTTTAGAAAGTAGTGAGCTATCCCTTTTGATTATAACACCTATAAAAAAAAGATACTGGCCATTCTCTTACCCCATATTTGAAATAAAACACTTGCTGAAGCAAAAAAGATCCAGAATGGTGTCACATTTTCCCCTCAGACTGCATAGTTGATTTGCAATGCCTCTCTGCTGTAAATGATTTTATAATACAGGTTTTGATGGAGTATAGTTATGGCCTGATTTGTGGGATTTTTTTCTGCAGTTTTCATCTACTCCATGCCAGGCTATACCTGTAGTATACGAGAACGAATGCTCTACTCTAGTTGCAAAAGTCCACTGTTGGAAATTGTAGAAACACAGCTGTGGATGCAGATAATTAGAAAGGTAAGTACACTGGGAATATTGGTATTTTCTCCATACCTCTGTTCCCTTCTTAATATCTATAACTGTCTCTGCCACCACCTTCTGTAAACAATGAAAAGTGTTGTATAACTATTAAAGCTTGTCTTGAACAAGAAATACTTCTTGATAAAGCTTCAGATATAAAGTTAAGTCATGGAAGCTTTTCTCTGGTTCATAATTTCTACACTTTCATAGTTTAAATAAACATATCCTTGTGCGTCAAGGGATTATTTGAGAGTACTTTGAAGGACTACTTAGAATTAACATGACTTATTACTAAAAGGCCTGTCATATTTTGAACTACAACACATTGCTGTTGTTGAACACTAAATTCCTTTAAAGACAAGGTTATTTAAGGATTTTCAAAATAATTTCAAGCTGCAGTTTTAAACTGTTATTTTAAGGAGTCCGTGATGGGGCAAACAAGGATTTGCAAGTAAGCTGATCTTTTCACATTGTATAGATCTTACTACTATGCATGAAGAGTAAGTTGCTTCTCACCTCCAGAGCAGAGACCACAGGAATGGTCGATTTGTGGAGTATGTGACCTGGTTACTTTCTTAACACTTGTGCTGTAAATTTAGAAGAACTTTGAGGCTTGGTTTCTGTGGGGATTATATCTACCTAAAAAACAGCAGAGTTAATAGTAATGATTTTTACTGTGGTGACATGACTTAAGTAGGTTATGACTATGTGGTTTTATATGTAATTGTTTCTCAGAAATTTCCTTTCTACAATAAAATAAATGCACAATCTGACTCCTGAAATTCCCGTAGACATATTTCTGAAGCATGTTCTTGTAACAGCAATACTGTAGCTGGCAGGTTCATCAAGTGCTATGGTTGGCAGGTCATGAAGTGCTGAATGCTCAGCAGAGCAGTGCCAAAGCATTTCTCTGAATTCTAAATTCCTGCAATTCAAAACAGTGAGGTTTGGCTTGAGAACAGTATTTTCCTTCCATTCAGGTTTATATGCTTAAATGTTAAAAACCAGAAGAATTCCCTTTTTTGCTTATTAAATTTAATTTAGCTTTTTCCTGGCTTGAATACTTGATAAATTGCAGTAGCCAGCTAATCACATAAGCTGCTTGTACTCCTCCCCTTCTATCTCAAGAAACAAAAATATGTATGCACATTGCTTTTACAGTTAGTGTTTAAACACGTTCTAGTGAAATATTTACATTCTTAAAATGTGGAGATCATGTTGGGACATTGAAAAATTTTTATTTTAGAGGGGAGAATAAAGAAAGGAAATTATAGTTATGAAAGATTGCATGCTGCTTTGTTATCTTAATAAATTACTTTACAGAGGAGTAAATATGCACTTGTTTCTGCATGGAGCATGTGCTCCTAGTTAGTATTAGAATCATAGGATCATAGATACATTGGACTGGAAAGACCTTTAAAGGTCACTTGGTGCAACCCTCCTGCAATGAGCAGGGACACCTCCTACTAGACCAAGTTGCTCAAAGCCTCATTCAGCCTGACCATGAATGTGTCCAGGGATGGGGCATCTACCACCTTGCTGGGCAACTGTTCCAGTGTCTCACCACCTTCATAGTAAAAACTTCCTTCCTTATATCTAGTCTGAACCTACCCCTTTTTAGCTTAAAACCATTATCCCATGTCCTGTCACTACAGGCCTTACTTAAAAGTCTGTCCACATGTACACTGTGCTAAAGCTTCGGACAGAGGAAGTTTCTTGGCATATGTACTGTGTAGTTGTGCTTATATTTCGGGAAGAATAATTAAGTCAAATCACACTTAATACTGGTAAAAATATAGTGGATTCTCAGAAAAACTATCCATGATTGCTGAGGCCATGAGGCACAAGTTGGAGAACATTTCATGCTAGACTCTGAACATTATTGCACACATAGTTTTAATATAGTACTTACAGTTTCAGCAAAATTTCTAAACATATTAAAACATGTCTTTAAGATCAATATGATAAATGTTGGTTTTTTTTCCCCAGATTGAAATAGATAATGGTGATGAGTTAACTGCTGACTTTCTTTATGAAGAGGTTCATCCAAAACAACATGCTCACAAACAAAGTTTTGCTAAACCAAAAGGTCCTGCGGGGAAGAGGGGAATACGAAGACTGATTAGAGGTCCAGCAGAGACTGAAACACCTAGTGATTAGAAACTGTTGTTTGCATTTGTTATAAAGCATTACAGTAAGAAATGAAATTCTGGCTTTTGGTAATAAACTGAAATCATTCCATTCATAGATGCTAGGAAGAAAAAAAAGCTCTTTTTACCCTTCTGACCTCAACACTTTTTATATTGTTACATGATTATATTTCTGTTGACCATGTTTCATGACACGTGGAAGAGCTAATTATTTTAAAGCTGGAAGAGGACAACTAAACTTGTACCTTTATTTTAAATTAGAATCCATTATTTAATAGTTGTACATGTGATCATAAACTTTGCAGACATAAGACTGTGAAGCCCGTGTATTCTGTGGGTAAGTTGCAGCTATACACCTGGATAACAAACCTGTATTCTTATGAGTAGCCTGTTGAAACCCTTAAGATGTACCATGTGAGGAGAGCTGAAGGACTATATAGCATTGTCCCAGATAAATCTTTATTTTCCCTCGTAGCTCTTACGGACAGTAGTACAATAGAAGGTTTTCTTCTGGTCTTGACATGATGCATGGTTGGGTTTTGTTGTTGTTGTTTTGGTTCGTTTTTTTTTAATAGAAAATATAAACTAAAATCAGTTATCCATTAATTAATATAAGTGTTCCGGAATAGCAGGATATTTTCCCATGCAAAAGCACATTCATTTCAAATTTATAACTCATTTTGTGGAACTGTCTTTTAAAGAAATCTGACATAAAACCACTATAGCTTTTCTAGACTTCTGTCCCACTGGTAAGCCTTTACATATCAAGTACTCAATGACCAAGTAAAAGGTGATTAAAAGTGCATGAGTTAGTATACTCAGTAGATTATGGAGCTGCTTTCAAAGCAATATGCTTAAAGTTTCTAATAAATAATTGATTATATGTGCACTTGGATCTAAAACTCCACAAATTCAGTAAAAATTGCAATAGACTTGCTTCATAATGGTGGGTTATTCTTGAGATTCTAGTGTGTTTGCAGTATCAACTGCAATTGTAACTTTCAAGGTATTCTGAAAAGGACTTTTCCTAAATATTTCAACATTAATAGTAACTTAAATCTGTAACAAAATCCAACTAGGTCTTGAATAACTGCTGGTAGCAACTGGTTAGGATTTTGTCTTCCCTCTGCCCTGCCCCCCCACCCCTTCCCTTCTCCAAAATACTGAAATCAGCCAGAATAGTCTAAAGTTGATTGAACCATGAGTAATGTGTTTAATAGGAAGAGGAAAAATAGATTATTTTAATAAGTGGATTAAAGAAGAATTAGATGTGGAAATCAAGTATTGGATGACCGTAAATATTTAAAATTGTGTAATGAGGCAAATACTAGTGATAGATTTATATTCCCCAGTGGGGAATTGCTTTTTAGTGTCTTGTATGTGAGCTTTGTGGTTTTGGAAATATATTTTTTTTTAAAGCTACGTGGGAGTTGCAAGCCTTGGTTCACTGCATATTATCATAGGTGCTGGGTGTACACATTATATAGCTGAATCATGTGCTCACCTGGTGGAAGATTTTTTAACCTAGTTTTGTAGGGAAATAATGTTTTGACACTACTAGTTCCCGATAAAATTTGTTTCCTCTTATATATTATTTGGAGATAGAAGCTTGTTATGGACATCCAAGATTGCACTATATAATGTGAAGATTGCAATAGTCATTGAGTTTACTGTGTTTTTTTATATGCAATAGAAATTTGACACCTCAGCTTTTTTCATTTAATCTTAGACACTACATCAATCCAATTCGATAGCTCTTGATCCTCAGCTAATCTCCTGCATGCCCTTAGCTACTGTTCTTTTCCTGCCTGTTGCCTTCTCCCTCTAAGGCAAGAGGCTGGTTTTTTGAAGTGTTTCTTCTATGTACTACCTGTCAGGCAATTGTCATTGGTTTTTAAACATGGCTAATGTGTGTGTGGCTCACTGTGCACTGTAATTCAATGTATTTTTAGTTGAACTCAATCTTTTCAGCACACCTAATTCACTTTGGTTTTTGGTTTTGTGGGTTTTTCTTTGGTTTTAAGGTTTTGTTTTTTTTTTAACAAAAACCTTTCAGTGTAGCAGTTAAAAATCATTGCTAGAATGTTCTTAGTTTGAATTTAGTATTCCTGCCCATGGGTCAGCCATACCAAGAGTGCACACACATGTTTACACTTAGTTGAGCCAGTAAAAAAGTTCAGCTTTTTAATACCAAGTGATTTAAATAATGAACAGTTTGACCTGATACAGTTATGTGCATGTTGTGTTTTGGTTTGCCTTTTTTTTTTTTTTTTTCCCCTAATCGTGCCCTAGATGATGAGGGTAGGAGGTGGAAAGCTTAATCTGGAGGAAGGAGAGAGCTGGTTAAGTGATTACACGAGGGAGTTTATAATGAGCTGCTTTAGAGTTTGGCCCAAACCAGACATTGTAAGTTACCTTACTTGAAAACATTCTACGTGGGTGTACAAACCCTGGACCAGACATCAGAGACACATCTTGAGCATATTTCCCCCTCACCTTTCCCCTAAAAGAAAGTTGTATGAAGCCTTGCACTGCCGACGGCCTCTCCTGTCCTCTTGTAGCTATTCTCCCGACAAAGCAATAAGAAGCATCTGATCTTTTTGTGAGATCTGTCACGTTTACATCTGTGTAGTTGCCTCACGTAACACTACTACTGTTAATGAATGTTCAGAGCCAGCGCAAAATGAGGGCATTAAAGTTAGTCCTTTACTGTCTCCGATAATTTAATAATAGAAAGCGTCCATTCAAAATTGGTGTTGGCCTTCATAAAGCCCAAAAGCAACACAGCTGCTTGCAGTTAACTCAGAAGCTATTAAATAGTTAATTAACATGACAGTTAATGATTTTTGAAATGTTTATGTTGCAAGGGAGGGAGAATTTGATCTTTTAAAACACTCCTATCAGAGGTTTGTAAAACTAATCAAGGTAATAATCACTCTGTTACTTTGATAACACTGATAAATGAAACTTTTGATTTACAGTGTCTATGTATTCAATGAAAACCACCTTCAGATGCTAAAATTAACTAAGTTTACCTTATCTATTTTATAAATAAAGATTGATGCTTTAGTTTGGTGTTGTCTGAATCATTTCATAATCTAACAATTCTAACAGATTCTAACATCAGGATGTGTAACAGGCTCGTCCCATAGGACTAGAAAGCAGTACAGAAAAAGCAATTGCAGGGTAAGAAGGGAGGTGGGGAGAAACAAGAATTCTTGGCTTTTGCTATTGGAGAAAAATCAGTGTGTTAGAAACAGCTACTCTCCTGTTGCTTTATGGAAGCAGCACAGAGGCCTCTGTAGCATAGAATCACAGAATGGTTTGGGTTGGAAAGGACCTTAAAGACCATCAAGTTCCAACCCCCCTGTCATGGGCAGGGACACCCTCCACTAGCCCAGGTTGCTCAAAGCCTCATCCAGCCTGGCCTTGAACACCTCCAGGGATGGGGCATCCACAGCTTCTCTGGGCAACCTGTTCCAGTGTCTCACCACCCCCATAGTGAAAAATTTCTTCCTAATGTCTAGTCTAAATTTACCCTCTTTTAGCTTATACCCGTTACCCCTTGTCCTCTCGCTGCACTCCCTGATGCAGAGTGCCTCCCCATCTCTCCTGTAGCCCCCTTCAGGTACTGGAAGGCTGCTATTAAGTCTCCTCGGAGCCTTCTCTTCTCCAGGCTGAACAACCCCAACTCTTTCAGCGTGTCCTCACAGGGGAGGTGCTCTAGCCCTCTGATTAATTTTGTGGCTCTCCTCTGGACTCTCTCCAACAGGTCCATGTCTTTTTTATGTTGGGGGCCCCACATCTGAACACAGTACTCCAGGAGGGGTCTCATGAGAGCAGAGAGAGGGAGAGAATCACCTCCCTTGACCTGCTGCTAATGCTTCTCTTGATGCAGCCCAGGACACGGTTGGCTTTCTGGGCTGCAAGCGCACACTGCCGGCTCATGTTGAGCTTCTCATCCACCAATACCCCCAAGATCCAAGTGTATTCATCTCGTGAGGCTTTTCTACTTGCAATAATAAGCCTCTTCAAAAAGTTCTTATATCCTTTTAAAATACTGAAATAGTTGATTAGTGACTTTACACTTCTGTTGTTACTTGCTCAGCATGAGGTAGTATAAACTACTCAAATGATGTTCCATTAATTTTTGTCTAAACTGAAAGTAGTTTGCCTGAAGTCTTCCTCTAGCCCTTAAAATTCAAGCTGAAAAGAACATTTAGGGGTTTGGCTTTTAACTGTCCTGCCAGCATACCCATAGGGAAATGGGTGATACAGCAATTATGCAGTTGGCAGAAGGAGATTTGAAGATGTGTTGAACTAGGATTCAGGGGAATAATTGTAATGCAAAATGCTATACAGGAAGAAAGCTATTCCTCCAGGAGAAGAAGGAGCAAGGTAAGAGGAGGGAATAGGCTGGGCCTTCATTTGACTGTGATTATCATCAGCAGTTTTATTTGCCTTTTGATCAGTGAGTGTTAAATAAAACTCTCCACTGGCCAGCCCAAATATACAGATGGGACAATGCTTCCCATTTTAATATGAAGTACGGTGGCTGGTAAAATGTATGGTGGCTCAAAAGGGAACTGGACAAACTGATCAGAGGAAATTTGATAGAGGCTTAGTAACTAATGAAGACCTCAGATGCTTTTCAAAGTTAAGGAGCCACGAACTGGGCAAAGCTGTCATATTTCAATGCAGTATCACTACATACATGCATTCTTTCCTCAGCAGTCACCAATGGCTCCTGTCCCAGGAGGGGGCTGTGCAGATACCTCTGGGCTGACTCACAACAGCCACTGTTACCTCTTGCTGTAGCCAAGGGGAAAAATGTTGCCCTTCACAAAAGGCTTTCTTAATAGCAATCTTCTTTGGTCCATTAGCATTTGCTTTTATCTTGCTGCTTTTTTCCAGAGTCTTAGTTGGAATTGCAATAAATCACTCTTACTATTTTCCATTCATACTTCCTTCTGGGGGGGACTAAGTTGCTTTATGTTACAGTTCTATAGATCCTTACCATGCAAAAGCTTGGCTGTTTCACTGAGGTCAGTGGTCCCTGGGTGCCCTTCACAGCACCCCCCCCCCGCACAAGGCAGGATGGAGGCTGGCCATGTCCTTGTGAAAGAGACAGGGCTAACACCTCCCATGCAGAGGGGTTCTCTTGACCCACCAGGAACTATAGCAAAGTTTCTCTCACTTCCAGCTCTGTGGAACTAGATCATCCCTTTACTCACAAACAACTTGAATGACTCAAGTTACAATTTGTTCTGGAAAGCTTTTACTATAGTAATTAAGACAAAAGTACAGTTCCTAGGACAGTTTAATGGAATAAATGAAACAGAAGTCAGCTATTCTTACTCCTTTCTATTGGGTCTGGCTGAGCTGGAGTCAGTATCCCCACAGCAGCCTCCCAGTGCTGAGTGTCACACTGGCAGCCAGCAGGGGGTTTGTAACACAGCTTGGGAGGGGGCGGAGCTGGGACAGTTGACCCGGATTGGCTGTTCCATACCATGTGACCTCAGCTCAGCCATAAAAGCCCAGGGCAGGGAGGAGGAGGGGGGCATTTGTTGCTGTGTTTGTCTCCAGGAGCAGCTGCTACACATCCTGAAGCTCTGCTTTCCTGGGAAGTGTCTGGACATCGCTTACTGAGGGGAAGGAGAGAGTAACATCTTTGTTTACCTTTTGTTTCTGTGCCTGGTCTTGGCCTTTGCTTTAATTAAACTGCTTTGATCTTGACCCATGAGTTTTTCATCTTATTCTCCCCCTTTATTTTGCTGAAGGGGGAGTGATAGAGGGGCCTGGTGGGCACCTGGCATCCAGCCAAGGTTAACCCATCACATCCTTGTTAGTGTCTATAGGTGCTGACTTTAGTGTATAAAAACCTTGAAATAAAAAAAAAAAAGGGGCGTGGGGGGCAGTTCCTTGCACCCTGAATATTTAAAAAGAAAAAAGATCCCACATAAGTTAGCTACCTTTACCTAATTAGCCTACACCCATTCCTCACTAGAATAATATTAAAGAAGTTCAATACTTTTTTTTTTTCTACTTGGTAGATAAGATGCTTCATTTTCTGAGAATGAGGGAAAACTACAAGTGTTAGAAATCACATGCTTTCCACAAAGACGTATCTATATTCACGAATGCAGTCAGATCTTTTCTCACTGTTTCCTTTTTCTGTGATAATCATGAATTTCAGATTTAGCTGTAAGCCAGACTATTTTCCTACCCCTAAGCTGTCAAGAAAAAGTGCATGAGGTGCAAAAAAGGTTTATGTTAAAATACCCTCTTCCATTTACAATGGTAGTATTTTCATACCTACTTAGTCCAAAGTACTTGGAATCTTACTAGTCATTTTCCTTCCATTTTTAGTCTGCTTTGATCTCTGCATGTTTCTATTTTAGAAAGTTTTCAATGCATATTTTAATATTTATTTATTAATATACATATGTATCTATAAATATATAAAAGAGCTTAGTTATTTGACTAAGAGCAGAATTGGTCTTAACAGAATTACTATTCTGTCCCCTTTAACAAAATAAACCATCTAAATTTATAATCCATATGTAATCTTCTCTTAAAGTGTAAAATATGCAAAGTAGCCAAGAGTCTTCCTATGAGCAAAAGTTAAATATTTTTTCATCATACAGACTTCACTGGAAGAAAGCTGTATATATTTTTGCATTTGCACTGCAAAATAATAATTTTGCTTGTGAATCATTGAAACAAAAAAAAAATAACCTAGGATATGTCTTGCAGTATTCGTTTGACTAAAACTAATCCTGAGAAGACTTTCTGAAAAATAGTCATATTCACCAACACTACCAGTCCATTCACACTCATATAAACTCTCAAGTTAAAATGCTAAATAAAGCTTGTTTTAAATGGGTACTACTATTTTTTCCCCAAAAGACAACGTAAGTGCCATCCATATCTGCTAAATGTCTTCAGTAGAAAAAGGTCTAGTATACCTGATCAAGACAAAAAAACCCAGAAAAACCATTTGCCTTTGCAGCAGACATACTTCATACTTGGAAATCAAAAGAATCAAATAGATTCTAATATGGAAATGCATTTAAAAAGCTTTGGAGAAGATGCACGAGCACATGTTGAGAGCTCAATGGCTAAGGATATGTGAAAAGGTTGCTCAGTTAACAAAAATAGCAGAGGGGTGACAGGCCAACAGCACACCCTATATGTAGACCAGAAAGTTCTGGAGAGCAGAAAAGCTGATAGTGTCACACTAAATACTAATAAAATTTTTTGCAACTGATGTCTGCTCCATTTCAAAATCATCTGTGTATCAGAAGAAACACATATCAAGTTTTTAACTCTTGTAGATGTTGTTGGACCTGCAAGAGAACAGATAGAAATATAAATAACTGACACTGTAACCACACACACACTCAAAATAAGCCTTTTATCTGAAAGACTGCATACCATCTTAATGTCTGGCCTTCTATTTTTTTTCTCATTCAGACACTGTTCAGCAATTGAGTACACTTTATGAACTGAAGGTGCATCCCAGTCAGTCATCTTCTCATCAACATAATCCTCAATAGTTGCTTCCTCATCCTCAATTTCATCTTTGATATTTAACTACAAGAGAGTTTGAAACAATGAGTAGGTAACATTGTAAGCATCTGAACATTAAGTATTCCATGCTAACTCTTTGAAAATTTGCTTTTGAGTGTTCTTTTCTTAACCACTTTTGTAGACAAAGAATTATGACAATGGTTCAGCAGCATAATTATTCATCAATATCTGCAGAAACAGCCTATAAGATTATAAAGGGACTATGTAAAAATACATTTTTATTATAAACTATTTCTAATTGAGTTAACACAAAATTGTAAAGCAACTTTCTTTAAGCTGCATCATACAGCTTTAACTTTCAAGGCTCAGTTTCTTAGATTTGTCTCTTTTTTAACAAAAGCAGCATGATCAACATAAATATTAATGTTTACTTAGTAACCCACAAATATTTGGCACCTTTTGGTGCCTTCTGTCACCAGCCTCAGTGGTTGCTAGATCTATTCAACAGGAAACTTCTAGTCTGAAATAAATTTTTAAATCTGACTGGTTTAGTCCAAAGCTCTCCGGCTCCAACACACTTGATGTATTCACAAATACTGTTTAAGCAATACCTCAGACAAGTCAGCATGGTAAATGAAGTAAGAAATAAAATGTCAGTGAGTAGAGGCAGGTCTTCTGCCTTCCTCTATGGGTCAGTCAGCCTGAAATTGATGACCAACATTCAACTACCCCAAAATTTTCCAAGTTAAGGATGCCACATTATCTTGCACTGACCATTCTCTTTATGCTCCCAGAAGTACATTACAAAAATAAACTGTAGCAGTCAAGTCACACTGTATATTTCTTTTCAGATCCTATCTCTGAAAAAACTTGCTTCAAAAAAATCTCCCAAAACCTCAAGATTCAATTTGACAGAGACCGAGTTCTCCAAGGGATTTACAGAGCTCAATACGATAAGTATTATGCCACTCAAGAAGATACAGCTTAGAGGAAAAAAAATTCTATTAATAATACACAGGTATTCCTAAAGCTGTGAATAAAGTGATCTGCTATCAAACAGTATAGAACAAAACCAATCCAAACCTCAATGCTACTTCATAGTCTTTATGTAAAAAATATTCTAGAAAAACCTTGGATTAAGTAGTTCAGAATGAAAGGCTAAATTAAGAACAACCTTGTAAGATTTTTAATTCAAGAGAGTGAACTCTGAGATGAGACATTAGTTTCCAAATTAGTAGACTGAATCACTCATTGAATAGTAAAAAAAAAACCCCCAAAAAACAAAACCCCCAAATTCAACCCACTCACCCTGCAGAAAAGTCCTTACATTCCAAACTTCCCTAAGGTTAAAAACACAAGGTATGTGTAAACTATTAGTAAAGTTGAAGAGGACGAAAATTGATATAGGAACGGTAAGAAGTATAAAGAACTATAAAAAAACCCAACAGAGATGAATAGTTTAAAATGTTCTGGTGAATGAGGAACTATCAGGGTATCTGGGTATAACAGGAGTATGCTGCTAAAGCATAATGGCATTACACGAAGAATCAGTACCAAAACAAAGAGAATTATAGTATCAGATGGGAAAGAGATGACCCTGGGGACTGAACAATCTTCTACCAGCCAAGAGATAAAAGTTTTAGCCTCACCTCTAAAACAAACATTGACACAAGAGCTGTTCTCCTAGCTATGTATTTTGATGACTAATTTGTTTGTCTCGGAATCTGTTAACTGACTGTGATTTCATATAAAGGGATCCTGGAGCAGGGGGAGGAGAAAGCAAAAGGAACATACCAGTAACTGTGGTTCCCGTTTTTCATCTACTGGAGGAAGACCCGTTATTATTTCTAGTAAGACCTAAAAGAAAAAAATTAGAAGAGAAAATGAAGCATAGAATAATCCTTAGTCTATATACCATTTGCAAAAAGAAGCACGTCCCCCAGTCTTTCAAACAAATGCTCACAGGATCTGTATTTGTCCAGATAGCTCTCTATACAATTGATTGATTTTGTTGTTGTTCCTATCTTTATTTGCATTAACAATTAGTTATTAGCAGTGTGGTTTACGAATTCAACACAAGTTCTTCTCATCCTACATTGTGTTGCTTCAAAGCAAGACGGAAGGATTTCCAGAGTACTCAGAAACAGTATCTGGCTTAGCTCCCCATGAAACTGAATGCCATGAAGGAAGTGGTCAATAGCAATTAGGATCTTGGATCTATTCAGAATGGATTCTCCCAAATATTAAGCTCATGTCTTTTTTGTACTCAGCTTTAAGGCAAATACCACATGGACAGCATCCTTTTGGTGCTTAAAAATAGTAAAACACACTTAATTTGGAACATTTTCTTTACTAAAAAATTTTCCAGCCTGAGTTACATTTTTGTGCAATACTGCATAAGAAGAAACAATGTTCCACATTACTTCAAACTCTATTGAGCTAGAACTTGGAATGTTATTTTACTCCAGTCTTTCACATGCAAATTTACATTTTAACATAATTATTGTAATCATTAGCAAATTCATTGTTTTAATCAACATATTCAAATTATTTTAAACCATTCCAAGTTTAGAAACACTATCTTAAGAGCACATCTATTGGGAAAAGGAGGAACAATAGATCAGAGTGGATTATTTAATTTCAGATATTCTTGGATTTTGTACGCTTTTATCAGTTACAAAAAAAAAAAAAAGTTATATACTGCTTCCCACATTCTACTTACTACTCCAAAACTGAAGATATCAGATTTAGGTGTTATCTCTCCTCGCAGAGCTTCAGGCGCCATATAGGCTGCTGTTCCAACAATTCTTTCAGTCATGATTGTTTGTGTGAATGTTACAGATGCTCTTGCAAGTCCAAAGTCAGAAATTTTGGGCATATATGTATCAGTTAATAAGATATTTGCACTGGGGGAAAGGGGAGGAAAAAAAAAAAGAATTTTCCAAACCAGTACAGAAATTGGGTTGTATGACAGACTAATAACTCTTTAATAACCAGATGCAAACTGCTATTTTGACTGTTACTTGAAATCCAAGATATTTATTCATTATTCATATAACAAAAAATGTAAGAGTTAATTTTGTTGGAAATTGCTCAATTTCAAAATTAATTGCTCTAAATAAATTAAGAGCTGGCTGCCAGGACCCAATCATGTTTTTTATTGTGCATGCATGCATTTATTAAGAAGAAAAAAAAAAAAAGAGGCAAAAAGAAAAAAAGGAAAAAAAACTAGCACCCCCCCTTATTCCAAATCCTACAAATACAAAAATAAGAGGCCAATTATGTTACATTGATGTTTTGGATCTGAATACTCTTTCTTTAAGAAGGATAATAGAGAATTATCTCTGATCAACTGGTACTGGATCACAGTACAATTCTTAACTGTCTAAATCTCTACTCGGAACTAACAAAAGCAGGTTTTTATACCTATTATCTAATACTATGTCAACTATTACAAATTCACATGTCAAATAAATACTGATACTCTTATTCTTCTCTTGGAAGAGAAACAGAAAACTTATTAATGCTGGAATAACATATGTGCTGTGTTTCAACTTGATCTCCAATTTTTACTTCACTCAAAAAAACCCTGAAGAACGAAGCTAATCTAAAAGACCTTAACATTTCCATAAAATACTGAGTGGAATGAATTATAGCATAGATCTACTGTTTTTTAAACTTGTAATACTTGGAACAATTTCAAAATATTTAATATCCTCAGTTTCTGACCCCCTTAATGGAACCCTAAGAAAACCACATAGCCAGATACAACACGTAACACTTACTAGAATCTTCTAACTTCCCCTTCTTGTTCACTAAACCTCAACAAAATTAGCACAGCTGTAAGTTACAGAAGATCACTTGGTAATAGAACTACTGCAAATAGTGTTAAAAAACATAAGACCACTGCAAAAGGCCAAACACTAGTCAAGGCACCATCCACCTACTGGTTTCATATTTAAAGTTCAGCTTCCAAAATAAAGAAGAACAGAATCACAACTTCATAAATCTGAGCTTCTTATTAACTTAAGTCAAGCCCAAAGAGTGGTTGCTTTTTTGATACACCACAAAAGGCACAACAGAAGCAAGTTTTACTGCAACTGTCAAGCTTCAAGAGATGAATGAACTATTTCCTGGGCATAACTAAACCCAAAAACTATGGACAGCTCTGAGAACACCCATTCAATCATGTCCCCTCTACCCTACAGAGAAGCTGTTCTAGTGCCTGTGTGGTTACAAATTGTCTTCACACGTCATAGCAGAATGAAGACTGAAGTACACCTTCCTAGATGCCTCTTCAGCCAAGTTTTACCTGGGACTGGCAGCACCATTAATAACACCAAGCAAATTTATTGTACTATTCACACTGCAAGTGCAAGAGGTTGCAAAATGGAATCCAAACAAGAATAAACAGAACAAAACCCAATCCTGTAATATGATCAACTCACAGCAGTTAGAAGGGTAGAGTAGCATAAGGTAAAAAATGCGTCCCTTCCAGTCATTATACTTGTCCAGAGGCTTAAGTGGGGAAGAAAGAAGAAACAGAAATTGTCAGAGCAGCAAGCACATTTTAGAGGTAGCTGAAGCAAAAACTTGTTCCTCACAAGCTAGAAGGTCACAAAACCCAAGTGGCCTACATTTACCAGAGTTGCAGAAGTCAAAAAGCTCTTGAAACATTAATCCATGACACCCAATCAGTCAGTTGCTCCTTCTTAACCCACAGAAGGAGTAAGGCATCTGGGGCTTTTCTTCAAAGATTTGTACTACTTTAGTGCTTAAAAAAAACCAACATAAAAAATTGTAGCAAAAAAAGAAAAAAAACCCCACAGAAAAAAAACCAAAACAAACAAATCCAACAAAACCCCCACCTTTTCTGAGCTCTGATATCCCTGGAAAAATCCCTGGCATAACAAACAAGTGAACATACATTATTCTTGAAGAACCCTGAACTTCATAAACCTGACTGAAGTAATTTTACTGTCTTTGTAATAAATAGCAGTAAATCAAAAGAGAGGCTCTGAAGAAAAGTTCTAAGAAAAAAAAAAAAAAAAGGTGAGCTTTCATCTGAAAAATTCCCCTTTTAAAAATCATGATGTTCTCTAACAGCAGCTTCTTCATCAGCAGCAGTTGTGAAAGAACAGAACTTCTGGGTGTCCTTGCAGCACTCAAATAACTATTTGATAGTAACAGATTACAAGAGCCTCATAATTATCTTTAGAAGTCTGTACTGGTCACGTCCTTGTGGCACAGAAAAGATTATGGTGATGGATGTCACTTGCAAAAAAGACTGTGCTCTTGACTGAAGCAATGCTTCTTGCAGTTCATTCTCTCTAAAATGACTTTAACAGGGGGAAGAAGAAGAAAAAGGAAAAAAAGGAAAAAGGGAAAATACAGCCAGTGACAATCAGCAGCTTTTACCTTTTAATATCTCTGTGAATATGATTATTTTCATGCAAAAAGTTGATGCCATTTGCTGTACCTTGAATAATTTTACATCTTGTATTCCAAGAAATTGGAGGAGTGTCACCCTTGAATAAGAAGGGAGAAAGGCAAATAGAAAGGTGAAAGTCTAATACATATATGCTCACATAAAACAAAAAAACACGCAAAATCCCCCAATGCAAAACAGACTTCTTGCTATGTTTTGTGGTTTAAGTAAAACATTAAAAAGACTAATGGCATATGTTTTTTAATTTACTTGGGCAGAAATACACGCATTTGTCACATTCAATTCTTTCCCCTGCGTTTTGCCTTAGATTAATTCACCCACTGTAAAAAGCGTTCTTGATAATACTCAGCTCTGATCCTTCAAGGCCAGCTGCACTGCAAAGAACTACCTGTATCTACCGCATCTTCCCCTTTGTATCAGCACTGATATCAGAGCCTTTTAACCCAAAGCAAAAAGCCAACAGTTTTTACTAACAATGAGAAATCAATCTTCCAGTGCTTTTGGATTTACCACTTCAAGAGTTTAGTTCAATTCAAGTTACTAACTAGACGTTAGAAGTGAGGACACCCGCATTTCCAAACCACTTCTTCATCTTGTCAGTGGCCAAGGGAAAAGGATAAGAGTATTTCATCATTCTACCACCTCCCTTACCTGCTCCTCAAAGCCCAAACAAGAAGATATCGTAAGCAAGAGTGCATGCCTCAAACACATCCAGTGAAGTCACAAAATGAAGTTACCAATAACATACATTTAGTATGCACATTTGTCACCTATTTGACTTTATCAGAAGATTCTTCCTGATTTATAGATTCTGATTTAGATTTTTTTATGATTTATATAATAAGTTTGTATCTTCCTTGTAAAGGCCTCAGCTATTTCTACTTTAGCTTTCAGTTACCACCAATCTTTTAAGCTCAGTTGATGATAATGGCCAAATTTACATGCATGAACATTTTCATATACATCCTTGTCAAGCACTGTTCGTTTCTACAGATAAACTTGCACTGCCTTAAGTAAAACTTAAGTCTCTCTTCTGCACTGATTCAGTTTAAAAAAAAAATTAAAATTGCACATGGATAAGTCTGTGCAAGCAATTCCACAAAACCAACATGACACAGCAGCGCT
Organism: Pterocles orientalis; assembly: GCA_011057875.1. Classification (NCBI taxonomy): domain Eukaryota; kingdom Metazoa; phylum Chordata; class Aves; order Pterocliformes; family Pteroclidae; genus Pterocles; species Pterocles orientalis. Next base: position 1,286,320 of record WKFP01014838.1, on the reverse strand, counting down.
ACCAAACACATCCAGTCCTTTCCCCAACCACTGCTACTCATTCTCATCCTAACACCACTTCTGTCCTCTCGGGGCAGAAGTATTTGTGCAGCCTTGCAGAGGAAACATCTCCAGATGAAAATTAAAGATTTTTTGTCAGAGTATTTTTTCAGTCTGATCAGTTCTGTAACCCAGCTCTTTCTCCCACTATTAAATGCTTGAGACAGTACAACAGGAAGATCAATGCAGAAAAAAAGCAAACCGACATTTTTTTCAGTCTGAGGGCATGGGGGTTGAAGTCACACCAGTTTAAAATGTTCACCAGATTACAACCTCACAAGCTGCATTTGCTTAGTATAAAGCAAATTTTTTAACTTCTTCAACAAACCAACATATACACTTCTCTACTAGATTAAGTCTGCCTTACTGTTGGTATCACACTAACAAGCAACTGTTCGTCCTTCATACACAGAGCTGCCTCACCAAAACCAAAG
>WKFP01014838.1:1246847-1271811 GCA_011057875.1 Pterocles orientalis | reverse complement strand
AAAAAAAAAATACTTGTAAAGAAAACACTTATAATGGCACTGTTTCCCAGTTTTGATGCTTTTTGCTTTTTTATGTCTTTCCTGTATTGCTTAAGGAATCACAAGAGTAAAGCTGCCTTCCAGGGAGCAACCATAAGTGAATTCATTCTCTGTTACAGACTGCAGACCCCAGAGTGGTACAGCAAGACAGATGGGAAATTTGGTAGCAAATGAGTATGGATAGATGAGCTACTGCTGCCCAGACCTAAGCCCAGCCTAAGTGATGTGTTTCACTGTGGTGGTTGACAGTGTGAAAGAATATAGTTATATATATCAAGTGGTTATCTTTTTTAGTCATGTGAGCAACATGCATGTTTGGCTCAGGTGACAAACTGCATATGTTCATGGTATAAATACATGTGAAATGTCCATAGCAGAGAAAGAAGATCCTCTGAAATTCAGTGGATTTTGAGGGCTGTTATCCATAATCCCTGAAGAAAACCCTATCATCAAACGTTCTTAAATCACTGAGAAAAGTAGAAGAAAATAATGGAAAATAAAAACTTTAGGTGTTCTGTACAGCAGTAGTTTTCTTGCCCTGAGTCTCTAAGTTATAACCATGATACAAATTACTTTAAGAAGATTAATCCGAAATAAAGACTTGAGTGAAAACTACCCAAAGTGTAAAAGCAAAATACATTGCATGTATTTTGGAAGTTAACTTTTTATGGAAAAAAGCATTCAACTGGTTCTTTAATACTTTTCTCTCTCTCTCTGCTTCATCTGACTCTTTTTTTGTTTTGCTGTTTGGAAAATGAACACAAATTCCTATGATTGTGTGTCTTGCTTGACTAGATTTAGCTTATTGGTCAGACAATGACAAAACCATCTTGCATGTTATCCCAAAATACAGATTTTTAGTCTTCCATGAAAACAAAATCATGTTCAGGACCTAAGGATGTCCAAAGAAAGTTATATAATTTGAACTGAATAACAGAGTCCAAAACAAATACTGCAGGTTTTTTGCTTGTCTACTCCATGCATACTTCTTATTTTCTAGAAAAAGATACTCTCATTGGGTCACATGGCTGTGAGTTTACTGCCCACACATGACACATAATAATAATACAGATGATCTAATCTGAAAGAAAGAGTAGTATTTTTAAGAAAAACTGTCCACCAGTGGTTACTGTTCATTACCTGTGCTATGCTGAATTTGCTCAAGTAGAGATTTCATAATTGGCACATATTAAAAGCACAATTACTTTGACTGGACCTGTGGTTGTAGTTGTCATAATTAGCTACACAGAAATAATTTTGTTTCATTTGCCTATGTTTTATGAAAGTGAAGACAATGATAGAATGTGGTTGTCTTTTTAGAGGTGATAAAATTAGGTGATAAAATATTGTAATGAATCATAAGTTACAATTTTGTTATGTATTATTTCTGATGAGAAAATAGTTTGTATGCATTTTGGATGTAAGTGTAGATGTATGTATGTTGTATGCCTGGTCTTACTAATTGTGCTTGGTACTTCTGTGATTTTAACATATTTATTCTTTATCATTCTAGACAAAAGGTTTTGTAAACTACTATGGACCTCAGCGATTTGGACAAGGACAAAACGTTCAGACGGATCAAATAGGATTGGCTTTACTGAATGAAAAAATGGTATTTTCATTTTGTAATTTGAGTAGTTACTGTCAAGTTAATTTCACATTACTGTTGCAATGTCTAGCACTGGAGTTGATCTTCCCAGTGAACAATTTTATTTGTGAGATAAATCCATATGTGTGCTGGAAGTAGTTGCTAGATCAGTTTTAACAACAACATAAGCATGAAGATCTTCATATTGAAACAAAAAAAAATCTTTTTTAAGCAGCAGGTGTAGTTTTCAATAGTTCAGGAAGTTATTTTTCTGTCTATGTTTGGTATGTGATTGTGATCATCATCATGCCACTTGGCAGGAAAGTGGCTGCATTCCATACATGGTTTGAACACTAAAATGAAGCAATCATTATACAATATTTATTGATGGTCCTTATTGCCTCCTAACGTGTAAGTTCTTTTTCCTGTCGGGGGTCTATATACTTCTTAGAAATGTCACAAGATATTACATAGGATCATGTGAAAGGATTTGCTTTTTCAATACCATGGTAATTTATCTGCTATATATAAGAGATTGCTGCTTTCACTTTTTCCTTGGCTACTTTCCCAAACTCTTAGTTCTGAGTGGTTGCTCCCATGTAAGTCAGGAGAGCTTATTTCTTAAGTAATAATTCATAAGATAAGAGTTGTATACTTTTCAGTGTATATGGTATAGTACTTGGCACAGGTCTAAAACTGAATCAGACACTACAGAGTCAAATGAATACTTGAGTATCCTTTTCTTCTAATTTTGTTTTGAATCTGAGAAAAGTCAGGAAAGCTTATCCTCCAAATATAAGAAGAATTGTGATTTGATTTGAGGGCAGCCCATAAAAGTTACTGCTGACAGTAACTTTCAAAATCTGACATTTTGAATTCTGGTATGCTAGCAGTTGGTACCAGGTACCAGTCCCTCAAGAGTAATGATTTAAATCTTTAGTCTTAACTCAGCTACTTTTTAATTTAAAACATGTAGGAAATACTATTTATATTAAAAATGTGCCAATATGTGCTTGCACAGTCCAATACAGAAGAGCACAAGAACCAGATGTCACAGGTGCTAGCAAATTGTGTGGCTCTGCTGATGCTGCAAGTAGCAGAGGTTAGTGTAGTGTGTTCACTGTCACAGTGTCATCTAACCTAATACAGATCAGTACAAAAAAGGTTGATTGCTGTCCCTCTGTGTGAGACTGTGGAAAGTGCTTAGTCTAAATTTTGCATGAGACATGGAAAAGGGAAAGAAGGAACCTTCTTGTTCAGGATAGAATGTTGGCATTACAAAGTGGAGGGGTTCTGACTGGATGTTAAAGAAGAGTGTCTGATTTCTCCTAGAGCTTTGAAAGCTGTCTTGTGTCTTCTGTGTGACTAAAACCTTTCTTTAATCTGAGAAGGAACACAATCACATTGGTTTGCTGTTCATGGCATCTTCTGTGAAAGGGAGAATTTGACTTTGACCTTAAAGAACTGATATAATTTTGAGAGGGTGCAGAATATGTTAACACATAATTGGATGTATGATTGTCTACTTAGTTGACAAATAGTTATATTTAAATACAAAAAAAATATTGTTCTTTAAAGGTGAAAGCTATGAAGTTATTCTTCACACCTGAAGATACTGATGACCCTGTAAACAATGCAAAAAGATACTTTCTTCAAACTGGTATGTCCAGTTAAATTGTCTATATATTTTTCAGGGTCAGTATTGTGAGGGAATAAGATGTTGCTGTGCAGAGAGATACTTTATATTTTGCTGCTGCTTTAAAACACTTAATAGCTTATTCTGCAGAACTCAGTACAGTTGCATAGTTAAAAATCACATGTGAATGAGGCCCTAAATGTACAAAATAGTGGAAAACTAATGTACTTCAGGTGCGAGATAGTATAGAAAAAAATGCAATATAGCATAATGCTGGAAAAGACTAAGATAATTTTCTCAAAGCAGTTTTAGCCAGATAATCACTTGTAATGAGAAAGTACGTAAACCATACAAATTTAAGTATACAATATTATATAATGTAGTACAAATCTGATGAAATATCTTTTCATCTTGGTTGAGGTTCAAACTTCCCAGTGGCCAGTGCAAATTGTACCTGTAAAATAAAGACATGGTTTTTGCCCCCTATGAAATACATGTTTTCAAATGATGCAAAGTAGAGGTTTCATGTTCTTTTTTAGCTTGGTTTTTACAGAATCACAGAATTACAGAATGTCAGAGATTGGAAGGGACCTCGAAGGATGATCTAGTCCAATCCCCCTGCCGGAGCAGGAACACCTCGATCAGATCACACAGGAACACATCCAGGCGGGCTTTGAATGTCTCCAGAGAAGGAGACTCCACAACCTCTCTGGGCAGCCTCTTCCAGTGCTCTGTCACCCTCACTGTAAAGAAGTTTTTTCTCATATTCAAGTGGAACCTCCTATGTTCCACCTTGAACCCATTGCTCCTTGTCCTATCACTGGATGTCACAGAGAAGAGCCTGGCTCCATCTTCCTGACACTCACCCTTCACATATTTATAAACGTTAATAAGGTCACCCCTCAGTCTTCTCTTTTCCAAGCTGAAGAGACCCAGCTCCCTCAGCCTTTCCTCGTAAGGGAGATGCTCCATTCCCTTCATCATCTTTGTGGCTCTGTGCTGGACTCTCTCCAGCAGTTCCCTGTCCCTCTTGAACTGAGGGGCCCAGAACTGGACACAATATTCCAGATGAGGTCTCACCAGGGCAGAGTAGAGGGGGAGGAGAACCTCTCTTGACCTACTGACCACCCCCCTTCTGATACACCCCAGGATGCCATTGGCCTTCTTGGCCACGAGGGCACAGTGCTGGCTCATGGTCATCCTGCTGTCCACCAGGACCCCCAGGTCCCTCTCCCCTACACTACTCTCCAACAGGTCAGTACCCAACTTATACTGGAACCTGGTGTTGTTCTTGCCCAGATGCAAGACTCTACACTTGCTCTTGTTCAGTTGCATTAAATTTTTCCCCGCCCAAATCTCCAGCCTGTCTAGGTCTCGCTGGATGGAAGCACAGCCTTCTGGCGTGTCAGCCACTCCTCCCAGTTTCGTATCATCAGCAAACTTGCTGAGGGTGCACTCTATTCCCTCATCCAAGTCGTTGATGAATATATTGAACAGCACAGGTCCCAGTACCGAACCCTGGGCGACTCCACTAGATACAGGCCTCCAACTAGACTCCGTCCCATTCACAACAACTCTCTGGCTTCTTTTCTCCAGCCAGTTCGCAATTCATCTCACTACCCAATCATCCAGATCACACTTCCTCAGTTTAGCCGCGAGGATACTGTGGGAGGTACTTTCCGTTACCTAATCTAAAAAAACTTTGGAGTGATGAAGTTTCTAAAAACAAACAAACAAACAAAAAAAGGCAAACTAGGCTGAATAACTGACTGACAACTAGTTTAGTTTGTACTACCTGAAACAGAATAGAATTCATGGAACCATGTTGATAGGCATCTAAGATTGTGTTTGTCTAATGTGCCACATTGAAGGAAAGGGAATAATCTAAAAGTCAGCATAAAGAGCTTACACTGACACCATTTTTCCCTACCTGATTATTTAATCTTCTTAAGTATATTTTTTCCTGACAGGTAACATTTGAAAAATCAGGGATTACTTATATGGTTATTTTTGTTTATATCAGAAGATGCAAAGGGTGCACTCGCAATGCTGCCAGAATTTAAAGTGAGAGAGAAGATGTTGCTACGAGCTTTAAATCGCTATGGTGTGAATCATGAAGGTTGTACCAAAGGATGGCTCAGTATTCCTCATTCCATGCGCATATTCTATGTCCATGCTTATTGCAGTAAAATTTGGAATGAAGCAGCATCATATAGATTGAAGATCTATGGTTCAAAAGTTGTTGAAGGTGATCTTGTCTTCTCAGAAGAAAATGATGAAAGCATTTCCCTGAACGACAAGGTGAGTCTTCTCAAAATATTTCTTTAAAAAAAAAAAAAAAAAAAAAAAAAAGAGAGCTTAATGCACCTGAATGCATACTCAGACATACTCTAATACTTGTATTTTGGTTTCATTTATTAAAATATTGAACAGTGACAAAGGTGAAAAAAGCAATATAGCTTTTTTTATTTACCATAAATAGGTGCATATGCTAGATGTATATTAGCAGCTTTCACCTCTTCTGACTGTTTATTTTATTCAAGTGAGAAGAAGGAACAGTGTCAGAATTGATATATGTAAGAATTTAGCCTGTGCTCTTCATAGAATCTGACTGGGCAAAACCTTCAGAGTGGATGCTGGGTGTGCCTATATTATCAGTCAGTTCAGAGCTGAGTCTTGCTCTCCAGGTCAGACCTTCCCATAATAGATATTAATGAATGGAAGCCCTTGGTGAAGGGTAGCCTCTGACTGAACTGGTCATCTCATTGCAACTCCACAGTCAAAGCATGTGTAGCACAATTTCACTTACTCAGGCAAATAAAATAGATTGATAGTGGATCTTGATTGATAGTGGATTCTTCTTGGAAAAGTAGTAAAGGGCAAGGGAGTGCTTCTGCTTGCCCACAGCACAGCCTGGGTGCTCTCCGTGGAGAGCCAGTGAGCTGAAGCCAGCAGTCCAGTGTATGATGGTCCCAGGTCTTGGCATGCTGCAGTCCATTCTGAAGCCATCTCTTCTTTTAGGGTTAACATACCCTAACTTCAGGGTTGTCAGGCATTGGAACAGGCTGCCCTGGGAAGTGATTGAGTCACCATCCCTGGACATATTTAGAAGACGTGTAGATGTGGCACTTAGGGACATGCTTTAGTGGTAGACTTGGCAGCATTAGGTTAGTGGTTGATGATCTTAAAGGTCTCTTACAACCTAAATGATTCTATGATTCTTCCTCCAGATCATCAGATAACACAGAGAATTTTGCAGTGTTTTGCTGGACAATAAACAGGTGTGTCTATAGGCAGAATGCATCTCATTTGTTTTGGGTGAGCATCTTAGAAATTTGAAAGCAAGAGCACTTGGAAGGTTACTGAATAACCTCCAGTCCCTGGAGAGTGGCTTCTGTTTCCATTTTGATTTTTCTTCATCAATATTTTTGACAGGGAATATTAATAAAACAAATAGATCAAATAAAACGGAAAGCAGAGGTATCAAATTCAGTACTGAGTTATTGCGTTTAATATAGATATATTTCTATTTAATATAAAACATTTTTCTTAGTGTTTTTGCTTTTGCTGATGTAGCACAAGATTGCATTGGCCCACTTAACTTTGAACTCGAAGAGTATGAGTTTGTAGTGATAGTTTGCTAATTAGTAGTAGCTACCATCAGTAAATATTTAATGCAACGCCATTTACCAGTAAACAGATTACTTTATATTAAGCATCTCTACTGTTTTTCATACCTGAAATAGATTCTTGTCCCTGTAGTAGTCAAATAACCCTAGAATCTTTTATGACTTTGGGAGTACAGTGCATAATTCCTAAAATAAAGTGTATGGGTATTTTAAAAAAGTTTTTCTCTCAACTTCTTCAATTTCTTGTCAGGTTCATGTAGTCACTGCTCCAGAACAGTCAGCCAACAAATACTCTATAAACCAAGTAAGTCTGTATGAAAAATTCTGAGTTGTTGATCTCTTTATTTGATTAAAATATTTTATTTTAAAAATAATGTGATTAAGTTAACTGGTGCAGTCTTCTTCCTTGCCAGAAGGCACATTAAAGAAAACACATGGGAACTAATCTCCACTCTCATAACAAACAGGAGGAAAGAATATTTACTTTGTAATGGAAATAAGTACAGTGTCATTTACAGTATGGCAATATTTATCTTGAAGCTGAATGTAAATACTTTGAAAATTTTTTCGGTCTACTGGGAAAAACATTCAAGAACAGTTGATGTTCTAATTTTTTGAAGGTTCAGAGTGCATAGTTGTGAAGTCTTACATCAATAAAGACATTTAAGTTGCCTCTGTATCTTTCCCAACAAGCTTGGGAAATATGTTAGTATATTTCTGGTTTGTTTTAGGAATCCTGATACCTTGGTTATTTTTTCTGCTTTAATTATATCCAAGATACCTGACTTGCACAGCTTTATTTCACAAGAGAAGCTGCTGTTTTACTATTTCAGACCCCAAAATACAACATTTAGACACATTTAAAATTGTAATCACATTTCTTTAAAGGGGAATTGGTGGGCTTTATTTCACATATATTTGTTGTTTTGTTTTTTTCATTGAAGGTGGTTCTTCCAATGGTGGGACATAGTATCAAGTATCCCAGTAATACAGTTGGGCAATGGTACCATGAAAGGCTTTCTAAGGATGAGCTGCAGATGTGCAAATTCAGAGTGTCTCCGTTACAGCTGAATATACCTGGATGCTACAGACCCATTTTGAAACATGTTCAGAATCTGTCATATTTTTTGGAAGACAGTGAAAAAGGAATTGAAAGTGAAGACAACCATATGAATGAATCGAAAGTCTCTCTTCATATATCATTTGACCTTGATCCTTCATGTTATGCAACAGTCTGTCTGAGAGAAATAATGAAATGTGATTTATTCTAGTTAATGAAAGATTGCAGGAATATAATACAACGGTGATAGCCAAGTCAACAAGGGAGAATAACAGGTTCAAGCCAGAAACAGGAAAAATTTGTAGACTGAGATTCATACTGACTAGGAAAATAAAATACCAAACCCCTTTGGAATGCTCCAAAACATTGGAAACCCTAAATGCAAGCCCTTGGAATCATTGGGATAAAGCTGTATGTTACACCAGGCAGGTTTAACAGAACTTAAGCCATGGTCTGCAAGTGTGAATTTCATATTTGCATAGACATCTGACTTACAGAAAAATGTTTGCAGCAAACAAATGTATCTTTTATTTCATTTTTTCTTAAATGGTTAGTACTAAATGCTGTTCAAACAATAATGTTACAAGTTTGCAGCCTACAGATATTTAAATAGAAAGTTGCTGAATGGAGGTTCACTAAGTATTTTGTGTTTTCCTTGTGTTCAAGCAAGTTCAAATGTTAAAAGGTTAAAGTCCTGAGTCAATAGTGACAAGTCATCTGATACTTTACCAGACATTTGATGAGTCCTCCAACTTAAGTTAATGCTAAGGATTCCAGGATTAAGTAATGCATAGCTGTTAGTGACTATTTAAGTAGGCTCATCAAGATGAGCTGAGTCATTAACATAACTGAAAACCATTTATAATAAAACCAAAACCCTGTTTTATTGCTTACGGGATACAGACTTCTGTTACTTTAAAGCCTTATGGTGGAGAAAAAAAAAAAAGTTAATGGAACCATCCCTGGGAAAAAAAAATATATTTTTTTAATTTAAAAAAACCAGTTGACTGTGATAAAATGAGTGAATTTGTGGGAAAGGGGAGAGCAGAAAATATAATTTACCTTGACTTTAGCAAGGCTTTTGACACTGTCCCACAATATTCTTGAAGCCAAGTTAGGACATTATGGTCTGAATGGGTGCACAGCCAGATGGGTAAAAAAGTGATGGGATGAGGCTTGGAGAGTAATGGTTAATGGGTGATACCCTGCCTGGAGTGCGTACCACTGGGGTCTCTCCTGGGCCCCATCCTGTTTGTTGCATGTGTCAGTGACTGGGAGGAGAGGAGGGAGTTCACCCTCATTGGATTTGCAGGTGACACCAAATTAAGGGAACAAATGAATACTCCAGAGGATTGGGCTGCCATTCAGGGCAACCAAGACATGCTGGAGGAACAGGCCAAGAGGAAACTTATGACATTCAGCAAGGACAAATGCAAAGTGCTGTCTCTGGGAAGGTAACACCCCAGCAGCAGCCCAGGCTGTGGAGGGACAGGCTGGGGAACAGCTCTGTGGGAATGGCTCTGGGGGCCCAGTGAACACCTGAATGAGGGCCAGCCATGCGCCTTGGCAGCAAGGATGACCAGCAGCCTCCTGGGATGTGTTACCAGGAACACAACCAGTAGACGAAGGGAAGGGATTATGTCTCATTTTTCAGCACTTGTTAGACCACATTTAACTTCTGCGTTCAGTTTTCATCCCCAGCACAAGACAGACATCAAAAAACTGGAGCAAGTTGAGTGAGGGGTCTCCAGGCTATTTGGGGACTGTAGCACTTGCCATTTGAGAAGAGGCTGAAGGAACTGGGCTTCTTCAACCTGGAGAAGAGACGAATTGAGGATGAACCAACAGTAGTTCACCAGTACCTGTGGGGAGGTTAGCAAGAAGATGGAGCTGGGCTCTTCATAGCGGTGCATGGCAGGAGAACAAGAGACAATGAGCATTGAGATTCAGATTGTTTCCCCTGTGAGGACAGTCAGGCAGTGGAACAGGCTGCCCAGAGGCTGTGCAGTCTCCATCTGAGGAGGTTGCCAAGACCCAACAGGATAAAGCTCTGAGCAACCCAGTCTGAGCTCAGAGCCAACCCTGTTTTGTGGAGGCAGTTGGACTAGAGACCAGAGATCTCTTCCAACCTGGATTACCCTGTTGTCCTAGAGTATTGCAAGTGTTTATTCAATCTGTAGATGGCGGTATGACTTAAAACTAAAATGGAAAATTACTAATTTTTACTGAGAGAGAATTGATAGTATAAATTGAATTCTGTTTATGGTATCAGACTTTCAGTTGTTGCTAACAGCTGAGTAAGATAAATCTCCCAAGGCTGATCTAGAATTATAGGAGTAGGCAAAAATAGAAATATAGAAAGATAATTCACATGATTTCAGTGCTTGTATAAAACTGTGTAGCAATGATAGTTCACTGCCTTAAATAAGAGGATTACTCTGTAAATCTGTGTAAGTAATTCAAAATTTGGCCCTTAGCTTTTATATAGGATAACAGACTGTCATGCAAACAATAGCTACAGAGCTAAGTCAGTGTGGGTGACTTACAACTTGCTCTATTGCATGCTTACTCTATACCTCAAGTTTATGATACACAGCCAAACTGATTGAAAAATCAATTTCCCTGCCACGACCCATCTGAGACAGCTTTGTGCCTGTCGTTGCTTTTCAGAAAGAAACCAGAAGAAATAAATTAGCACTGAAGTTCCATTTAGAGAATCTTATTGTGGTCATCTTTGATGTGGCTCAAAACAGCCTTGAAAACCATCTCATCACACGCAAGATTTGAATGCATAAAGTATTAAAAGTTGAGCCTTGATTTGAAAAAACACAAAAGGTCAGATTAAGAGGTTTTTGAATGAAAGGCATGCTATTTTAAAATAAAGGATCAGGAGATGGTGTTAAAAGAGTTCCCCTATAATCATTTTAGGCTCATTTGTCAGTGGTTCTATTGAACACTAAAGGGACTAATCTTCTTAAGCAAATCATTCTTTCAGCAACTTTAAGGTGAAAGAGCTAATTATGTGTGTCCATGGGTTAAATTCCTATAGTAGAAATGTTCTGCTAGGGAAAAGTCAGGTATTTGAGTGTTTGTATGGTAAACATCCTTCTTATTTCAGTGGGCATTTATTTGTAATTCATTCTCTTAATCTTGGCAGCTATTTTGCAGGATTATGTACATGAACAGTTAAATTCAGATAATTTTGTATCAGTGCAATACTCAGCTTCCTAAGTATAATATATATAAGCAAAACATCTGTGCGTCTGCATTTAGAGAAGAAGATAATCATGGTGCACTGATCAGAGTTTAAGGAAAAGACTGATGTGTTAGTCATCTCTCATCTTACTAAGTACTTCTGTTGCTACCATCCTTTTCTGATAAGCCTTAAAGCACTTTGCTGCTACTACTAATGAAGACAGGTCTCTGATTCTGTTTCTAACAAAAGGGGTTTTAAGTTCAAAGGCCTATTGATTTTTTTTCAGCAGAGATGATATATAATTGGGCATTTGAATGGGAAAAATGCAAATATTCTTAATTTTTGAAATCCTGTTACTTTTCATTCATTACAAATTTGACAGCTAGTATTATCCTCAATGAGAATGTACAAATTTTCAGATTTTTCAGAACGAAATGGCTTAAAGTTACATTCCTATCATAAAGGCTGGTTCAGAAGCCAGGTAGATGTGTGATTTTTGGCCCAGCTCACTCATTAGAACTCCATTAACTCCACTTTTAGTGACACTGCCTGTCAGCTGGTGATTTGACCTTTTACACCTAGCTGATGAGCACAAATCTCTTTTTCCTTTCTCTTGCAGAACTTCTGACCATAATAAAAACTCAAAGGAGCAAGCTGAGAAACTATTAAGACTTTCCTTTCTTTCAGCCTGCAGTCATGCCTTGCAGCCTATTGGTTCATCTCTGGATTCCTTTTAGAGGAAATTAAACCAGAAACTGAATTCCAGCTTCTTTCTGAGCACACTGTGTGTCCAAATGGGGGAACAAGGATCCAAACAGGAGAGTTCTGTTGTGGAGCCTAGAAAACATTTAGCCCAAAGTAAAACCACTGAACTGCATATTTGTGTAGGTACAGGAGCCTCAATGCTCATCTGTTTCTGTCACATGAAAAAGCTTGCTCATTTAGATATTGTCTGAGAATGTTGTGTTTGCAAGGAAAGCAAAATCAGTCAAGTCAGATGTTTGCACCATCTGAAGTTACTTCTGCTTTGCAGAAATCAGAATTTTATATTACAGCTGTAATGTATTTTCAGCTTATATACAAATGCTCCTGCCTGTTTGGAACAGATTTTTAATTAGCTTTAGAAATTACTGATTTTAAAAATTCATTCTATCTATCTTTCAGAATGTTCCTGCACATAGAACCCCAGGATACCTTCTTCCATCCCCAGCAAAAGGCACTTTGTCTTTTTACCTTCACACCTCTAGTCACGTCTCTATTAAAATCTTTAATATCTGTGTTGAGATCATAAGCCAAATTTCAGAACTCTTCATAAAAAGAACTGTAATAATACGTGGCCAAACCATTCACCTGTGAAAGCACACAAGGAACCATTTAGTGATTTATTATGTATTGTTATTAGATAGAAACAAATACATAGACTTAAAGTGGATTTGGATTTAGTGCTCTGCAACTGCAAGGGTTAGGATCTGCAACAGTACCTATAAGTGAACATGTAGGAAAGAGCAAAGTAAGGAAAGCATATATGATATTTATCCTCCAACTCTATTCAGTTCAGGCAATTTCCTGAGCCTGAGTGTTTTTGCTATTTAATACCTCTCAATGGATTTCTTTCTCAGGTATTTCTCGTCTTCCCTTGAATATGTTCAGTCTCTACCCAGAGTTCCATGTTTGCTACCTGTTGTATGAAGATCCACCTTTTGGATTTTTTTAAACTGCCTCCTTCTGCCTTCATTTGATGACCCTTGGCTCTTGTGTTTCAGTACAAGGGACAGTAAAGACCTCATCCATGTACAATCATTTGGTTCCCAGCCTTTTGTGTGCTTCCCGTATGTAGCCCCTAAATCAGTTGCTTACCACAACTGAGCAGCTATGCTGTCTCTGCTCCTATGGAAACTATTCTGTGCTTATCATACTTTTCCTGTGAGCTTCTTCTGGTTTTTAATATACTTTTTTGGAGGTGAGGGATCTAGAACTGCACGCAGTTCCATATTTATACCCTGGATTTCTCCACTGCCATACTCATGTTTTGTCCTGTATCTTTCCTAAAATGTGGCTTCCTTTTTGACACACCCTTCTTCCCCACGCATTGAAGCAATGTATTCTTGGAACTAGGTATTGTAACCCCACGATTCTACCCCAGAGTGGTGATTTCACGCTGGAGCCAGGTGAAAGCTCATTATTTTATGTGTGAAGTTGGGTTTTGTTTTGTCTGAGTCACTTTGCATATATCTACGCTCCAAATTTCATCTGTCTTTGAACTCCAGAAAATCATTACTATGCTAATGACAGGGGAATTCCTCTCATTTTTTCATCCCCTTCATACAGTATATTTACAGTTGTATAAATAAATACCTTAGATATCTACTCTATCATAGAATAACTGCAAAAAATGCATACTGTTGTTACCAGGAATCTGAAATTGAGTTGAAGGTATGAGAAATACACTGAAGAAGGTATGCTGGCTTAGAGTATTTTTTACCCTCATTAAAATGTGCATGGGATTTGAAAGATCTTGGTTTTGATGTGTACTCTGCTCAGTTCAAAGTGGACATTTGAATCCATATTTCATCACAGTCTGTAAAAGTAACTGTTAATGAAGGCAGAAAGTATGACATTTTCAACTGAAGGAAGGAGAAAGACTTTCTTGAAATTTGAATATGGGAGACAAAAGGTCAAGTTCTAATTCAGGTGGAAAAGACTTTGAATCTGTGTGCTGTAGTCGCCAGGTTATTCTGCAACAAGAGACACACAGTCGCATGCCCGTGCTCAGTGTTTCAGGTCCTAGTGGTGAGATAGGGGAAAGATTGTCCCTAATGAGAGTCTTGCTTCTGAGCATCAGAGGTGTGGGATGGGAAAACAAGGAAATATTTAGTTCAGTTCATATGTGCTTAGCAGCAGAAACGAGCTAGTGAAGGACTTGCACATGCTAAGTAGTACATTTGGGAGTGTCATTTATACCCAACATCACATAGAAAATCAAGTTAAGCTCATAAATCAACACGTCACTTTTCAAAGTTTGGCCTGTAAGTTTGGGCTGAACTATATCAGTTAAGGATGCATTTTTTTAATCCTAAATTTATACCTAAAGGTCTGATAAAACATACAAAACGTGTGGAATTGCCCTCCGGAGTACACACTGCAACCAAACCATATTAATACCAACATTTCCTTTGTAAAGCCACTTTCTTTTTCACCTTGCAAATAACGCTTGTTAGCTAAATGGTTGTCAAATTGTTAAACTGTGTTACTCAAAAAAAAAAAAATCCTAGAAAACTACAGGGCAGAGTTCACAATCTCACACCAGCTGTAAGCCCTAGTTTTTGGCTAGACACCTGATACAGATAGTGCTTATCTCTTACAGCGTGTCCAAGGCAAAGAGTAGTTTTCTGTTTCACAATATTTTCACATAAACACACACTCAGGCATTTTAGCTATGCTTCAAGAAGCCCAACAGTTACTTATTCTCCTGGAGTAGCATATGATATGTGCTATAATGCTACTGTAAATGAACTCTGTTTGTTTTCCCCAAGGGGAAAAAACCCCAATATACTCCATTGAATTAAAAGAATCTCATAGAGACTGAGAATCTTCTACCTCTCTTTCACTCAGACAGCCTCTCACAGCCAAGCTGGGGAAACATGCTGATTAAATGGCAGTGTGAAATAAATACAATCTAATGCAGGAAAAGCATTATTTTGGTCTATGTCACTGCAAGTGCAGCCCTAGTGTGATTATAATATTCCCATCTTCAAATCAACACTAAGGTTTTATTTTATGACACTTGTTTTCAAAACAAGCGAAAGGTTGTGTTCTGCTATTAATTTATAGCTGCTTTTTAGTACTTTTAGTTTGTATAATAGGAAAAAAATGTTACATTACAACCTTCCCTTTTCTGTCCTCCTTCCATCATGCATTTTTTTAACCCTGACTTCTGTATTTCACCTTCCATTTAAAGCCTTTCCTCTCTCTTACATGCTGAGAAGCGTCTTCATCATAGGAGCAGCAAATAAGTCGTGACCTGCTAAGCCAAAAATGTGACCTTTGAATGTTAACCATTCCAGTCAGAGAACCTGCCATACTCCTTCAACATCCACCCCTGCCTGCCCCTGCCCTAGGACTGCTGTTCTGCTGTTGTGCTGGTATCCCTTTCCCATCTTACCAGCATGGAAAGGGCTGTGTAAAGCAAAACTGCAGGACAGAGGTTTGGTTTCACTGTAGGGGCGTAAGTTCAGAAAGTCACTGCCTCATTTTCTTCCTGAGCTCAGCCCTTCAACTCTTGAGAGCTCGCCAGTACAGCCTCGAGGGTGTCAGACAGAGCAAGGGAAGACCCAGCAATGCCCAGAGCTTGTCCTACTTGAATTAACACAACAAAGACTTTAACAAACATAAAAGTAAGCTTGCAGAAGGCTGGTGTATTGGCTTGGGCAAAGCAGCTGGCCTACAGCTGATACTTTTTCTCTGAGGACCCTTTTTGATGTTGATTCTGCTTAGGAACTGTGAAGTGATTTGTCATCTTCAAAGGACAGGTTTGTCTTTAGTGCTTTTAAAGCTTAGTTGAGCAAACAGATGAAGTGCTATGCTGAAAATGTAGTAAAAAGTGGCACTGTTCAGAATATAAAATATTCTAATGAATTGAAAAATGAGAATCAGGTGAATGTGAAAACTTTTCATCCTTGAAAACTTCTCCCTCATGCCTCATGTGTTAAAGAAAGGCAGATGTGGAAGGTAAATCCCTTACTGCGTGGGACAACTGTGTTTTATGCTGTGGTCTCTTAAGCTAACATCAGGAAAGAATTGTAAAAATATTATATCAAAGATCTTCCTTTTGTCATATGTAATCTTTACTTTAAACATCATTTTCTTCCAATGTTATAATGCTGAGAAAGGATACAAGAAAAGAACCGATGAGCATTTCTACTGTCAGAACTTGAGCTGTCTTCTGAAACTCTGGTATTTACTAGTCCCTTTTATGTTC
This sequence comes from Pterocles orientalis, assembly GCA_011057875.1. Classification (NCBI taxonomy): domain Eukaryota; kingdom Metazoa; phylum Chordata; class Aves; order Pterocliformes; family Pteroclidae; genus Pterocles; species Pterocles orientalis. The sequence goes on along the minus strand of WKFP01014838.1, from coordinate 1,255,685 downwards.
CCCATTTTAATATACAAGAAATTTGCTGTGTCTTCTAACGTTCCTGTTTTCAGACAGACAAATTGTGCAGGTGAAGCAATTCATAATTCAGTCTATTATCAGCATAATCGTCCATCCAGGGTAAAAACATCACAAGAAATTTGATTCTAGGATTTAAACTGCTTTTAGGCATTAAACAGGAGATTCCCAGACTGTCATATTTTAAAAGAGTGAGTAAAGAATAAAACAGCATATTGTGCTGAGGTTCTTGATGAAAGACCATCATGTGGCTGTGTAGGAATGCTGAGGTAAAATCAGAGCCAGACAGACGAATTCACCAAAAGTATGTGTGTGGGAAGTGCATTTGATTTTACATGCCACAGAGTCTAACCACCGAGGTTACAAGAGAGACCCACGTAGGCACAAAGTGCGCTGAAACAAGGTGTTCAGTCAGAAGAATTGCTGCTTTCCGGAGAGATGCGTACGGAAGAGAAACTGTGGAAATAGTGAAGTCTCACGTTCCTCATGTTCTATGTTTTAAAAAGCACATTGATGTGTGCTTGCTATAAAATAATTTGATATGCGTTCCTTATTTCTCGAGCATCAGATTGATACAATTCATATGAATCAGACTCCAGTAGAGACTGTGCATAGCGATGCACGTGCACGTCTACACTTCAGACAATCTCTGCCCCATTACTGGTTCCCCAGTACATCTGTGGCAGAAGGGCTTTTCAAGGACTTTATGCTGGCTCCTCATGGCAAGATCTCTGCGTTGGATCCCCACACTCATATGGAGCTGCTTATCTCAGCTATACACAGATTATTCTTCTACTGAAGTATAACAATTTGCATGACAGTGCCTAATAGGAATCAGAACATGGGCACACAATTAACTGCAGTTTTTCCCTTTTTATGGCTTAATTATCTTTTTAAAAACAGTGTTATAGAGTTAAAAATAAATCTGTATTAATGGACTCTGAAATGAGTATACTGCTTCTTGGAGTTCACAATTAGTGCATCACACAACTTCATTCCGTAGATGTTTCTTTTGTATCGGTTAGCATGCACAATAGATTAATTAGGGGTTACTAAAATTTCCCAGATTACTGTGGTACATTTTAGTATTGAGATTGGCAGGAAATGTGCAAAAGACTATTTTACGGGGCTTTAGATATAATATCATTTAAAGGATAAAGGGTAAGTTCCCAGGGCAAAAACTTGGGAGGAATAGAGAGAAATTGAAGACAACATAGTGAATATTTTCCTTTAAAGCTGAGGTGTTCCTGATATTTCAGAACTGCCTCTGCAAATCAGGCTTGCCTGGAAGCCTTACATGAAGCTGGTTGCAGAGACTTCTCAAGGGAGAAGGTTTGGATATTCTAGGTGTTTTAGAGTGGAGCCAAGCTCTTTTTTACCCAGTTCATGTGGGTCAGGAATACTCTGAGCCAAACACACAGCCCCATCCACTAGCACATACCCTGAGGCTGGCTTTTTCTAAGCAGTTTTAATGTTCTCAGCCAAGTTACAACGGAGTCCACAGTCAATAATGTGGGCAGACTAGGTGTGGCTTTCCCAGCCTTGAGCCTGCTCTTAACCTCGCTGTGTGTGTAGGGAGGTTAAGTGTAGACATATTTTGCAATTCCTCATTAAAGAATTTTTGAGGTTTGTGCATGCTTCTCTTAAAAGCCTAGGAAATTACTGCCTAGGAAGTGCATTATAAGAATATTACAGGAGCAAGAAGAAAAATACTGAAAGTGAGATTCCCTGTGCAACCCCAATTCAATCTTATTCTGTGTCTTTGTTATTATACAGCCCTTTATTAATTATTTTTCCCACAGGAAAATGTGAAGGATGGATAGAGTTCTGAGGAAGACTAAGAATTGTGTGGTGAAAGAGGCTTTGTCTTGTGATCTTTACTTATGATGGAGGAGTCTATAGAGAAAGGAAAAATGGTCTTTTGTTTCAGGCAGTTGAATACAGAATTGTAAAATGTGGAATTGCATCAGCTGAGTGTTGTGAGATTAGATTCTGTCCTTGCCTCCAGCACAGAATTCCTGTGTAATATTTGTCAAGGCATTTACCCACAGACTTTTTACAAATGTGTCCTCACTTTAAAGTAAAGCTTCTTTGAGACCATAGGATCTGATCTGCAGAGTGCTGAGCCATGAACTGAAACTGAAAGTAATGATACCTTGGCTTTCCTTTTTTTTGCGAAAATTCAACTGTAAGGGTCAGATTTGGCACCTAAAGTTGATGGAGATTTTTTCTTTTAATTTCTGCTTCTCCATCTGGAGAGAAGTGATTCTTTCATTTTCAGAACTTTTTGTGAAAAATTCTTTATTGTTTGTGAGACACTGATGGTACTGTAATATAATGAAATGCCCATGAGGAAATCAATAAATCTCTTCAGAGCAGGGTTTGAAGTCTTGCGTGGAGCCTAGAGCTGTGCACCGAATGCTGAATATCGAAGGACACTTTCCGCGGCTGCCTGTCTGGTGTTTATGGCTATTCTGTCCTTTGAGTGAGACTGCAGGCCCATGGAAACACAGGATAGAACAATATTATTAAAGTTATTTCTTAGCACATTGTCAAGTGGCATTTTCAAAATCTGCATGCTTGACCTTAACATTTCTGATGCATCTTCTTTTGTACAAGTTTGTTATATGCTGGCATTGGTAGTAGTCACACAGCTTTAACAAACAAATAAAATAGATCCTGAGGCAACTGGATACTATAATTCTTTAGCATATATGCTCTATTTACAGAAGTAGCCCCAAAGGAGTGATTTATTTTTATTGAACAAGCTTTTGTTATTCAGAGATAGTGTGAGAACCTTATCTAATCGTCACTGACATCAGTGTAAGTATCACATTTGTCCACAAAAGCTGGTGGAGCTGAATGCTGTGATGTGGCCTCCATTCACAGTTTAATTTGTCTGAATGTATACAGTCATTATCTCAGACAAAGAAACATGTGGTCATAAGATGGTGACTTTCATTTGCTGCCAGTCTGGGCATAAATCGAACAAATACTCTGAAATTTTTCCATTTTTCCATTGATTTCCATTGTAGACACCTGCGGTATCTGTTTAGATGAGCTTTTAATTAAGAGAGATAAATGAATGAAAGTGACTGACAGGAGCAATTTGAGCTAAATGCAGAATTCTTTAGGTGAAAATACTCTATCCGTGCTCTTTTGATCCAAATTGTGGCTTTCTCAAGCAGAAGGTGATTCAAGAAAATAAGAACACCTGATTTAACTGAATTATGAGATAAAATGAAACAGCAGGTGGGGAAACCCCCATCATTATGAAAACAATGCCATCCCTTGTATTTACACTACAGCTGTCTAAATCTCGAAATGACAGTATTAACTGAGATCAAAGATATTCATACAAATGGAAAGGGAAGGCCAAAACTCAAAGTAATAAACCAGATAACTATACACACTGACAGCACAATTATTTTCTTTTAAATCAGCAACAGCACTGCTTGTTTCTGGGGGCTATAGCACCTTTCATTCAAAAGGATTTTCTGAAATATCCAGAAAGGAATCATTTCAAGTGGCTGAACCACTGAAAGGCTGACACCAGGTTATAACCCAGCCTGCAGCAGGGTCTCGGGTTGCCCTGGTGTAGCCTTCTTTGAAACCCATCCTGTTCTCCGCTGAGAAACAGAAAGGATGAACTGCAGTGAAGGCTTTGGGCTGGAACTTAGCAGATGCAGGTTGCCAAGCATGACTGCGGTGACCTTTGGCAGCTCTCCTAAATACTTCTCAGTGCCCAGCATTTAATCTTTTAGTGCCTGTGTTTCCTTCTCGTGTTTTGGAGGTAATAGAAAGCCTGTTCTCTTCACACTGAGGAAAAGATGCGATATAGAATCAACATGAAACCTCAGTCCATTTAATGTTAAGAAGAGCTGAAACCCCAAACTTTCAAAGGCAAGGCAAGGCAGACAAAATATTGAACCCCAGGCTGACAGACAGTGATTTTAATCAGTTCTCTGGTTCATATGCAGTCAGATCTGCAGGCAACTCTGCAACTTTTTGAAGGAGAAGGAAACAGTGGCCAACTGAGCAAGCCTCTGATTCAAAAATGCATATCTTAATATCTGCGCCTTAGAAGATAAGGACAAGACTTGACTGGTGCTTGACAAATTAGTTTGTTAATACAGTGTATTTTTTATGTGATGGATAGCTTTGCATTAATTTGATAATAAATTGATACTATATTCCATTTTTTAATTCTTAAAAGTAATACAGCTGACAGCGAGCAGTGCTGGACTGCACAACATGACTATTCTTGCATTTTAATGTGCTTCAATAAAAGAAACTTCTATAGGATTAAACTAGAGCAAATCTAAAAAAAAAAATAAGGCCTGGCTTCATAACTGACATAGCCAATGTGATATTCACCTAGGAATATCTAACTCTAAGACGTGTGGCTCTTAGCATGGAGCCCATGTGCCTGAGCAAACCCTCAGAGCACCTTACACACTGCCTGAGGAGAACTGAGAATCTCAAAATGAGGTTCATGAAAGGCAAAACTAGAGGTGTTTCAAAGATCCATGTATTCTGGTACTTTGGTACCTGGTTTGGGACTGTAAAGTGTCACGTGCTGGGCTGGAATTTGTTGTCTATACTTTGTGTAACTTCTGCTGTCAGATGCCTCCGTGGTTTCTTCAAAACTTGTGGATTAGACATTCCTTTCTTTAAAAATACAACTGCAGAAGCCAAACAAATGACCTGGAATATTTGTCCTCCTCAACTTGAGAGCATTCAATCCCAGATCTCCCATCTCCTTGTTATTCCAGGGTGGATTTGTCCCCTGTATCTCTTTGTCAAGCAGTGCCCCTGTACTAATAAAGGATTCGTGATTCATACTCTTAATAGATGGCAGCAAGAGTGAACGCAGTCCTGTAGTTTAAAGAGAAGATATTCCTCTGGAAGAGAGGTTACCTGCTAAAAAGATTGCTTATGGGTTTCACTCAGGGATTATTTAATTACAAACAAAATTTATTATCTTATGGTTAGTGTGGGAAAAAAAGCAATGGGATGAGAACAGTCAGAATAAGGATAGGTCACTGGTTTGATGACTTGGTTAGCTGCAATGATGGGAACGGACTATTTTATCATCAGAAAGGATTAGAAAGAGACAAAATAATGCAAAAGAAAACTTAGGAAGTAAACTTAGGAATAAAAAATAAATCATCATCTGATCAGAAAGATGTTAGAAGTCAGTTTTCTTTGGCATTTATTTAATGTGAACCCATTATTATGTGGAGGGAGTAGGCGTAGGTTAAAGGCTAGTAAGCTCTATTCCCATGTAAACTTGAAACAAGATTATAGGAATGGCATATCAAGATTTTTTTACTAGTGCAAAAACCTACTTATTTTTATGACAGTGTAAATGGTGCTGCATTATTGGATTACATTATTTTTAAGTAAAGCAGTGCCCAGCAGTCAGTTAATACCAGGCTGCCAGGGCACCGTGCCAAGGCATCAGCACACTTTGAGCCTGGGCTAAGCCTAAATCAAAGACATGTTTCAATAGAAGCTCTGTTGACACTGTCTTCCTGCCAGTGCTGTAGTAGGTAGCTGATAAAAAGGTCTTGCTTTGTAGCTAAAGTCAGCCTTTGGCTTTGGTTTCAGCCCACCGCATCCATTATCAGGGCAATAGGTTAGTGAAACTGATAAGAAGTCCTCACATCTTAGCATCCGTCAAGGAAATTAGTATGAACCCAGCAGTCGAAAAACACAGACACCACAAAGATGAATATGTCCTCTTCTGTCTGATTTGAATTCTTGGATCTGGCTCTGAAAGGCTAGATTTGCATCTGAGCTTGTGCATTTTACAGGTTCCTAGAGATGATACTGAAACTAGAAATTGCGGGAAAAACCTATTGTAGGAGTACATAGCAGAGGACTGATGTTGCTGAAATTAAAAAAGTATATAGGGATGTTACAGTGCTGATGAGGACATGGAATGAGATTTCTAGATTGCAAGATAAAGCAACTATGTACTTCAAACAGCCACCCACAGAGCTATAATGTACATGTGGAAAATGACCTGCTTGTGGAGTCGTTTCTTGTAGCAGTTTTGGATTTAATTATGGATGCGAAAGAGCAGCCTTGAAAAACTGCTGAAAGATGTGCACACACAAATTATTCCAGCAGAAACAAAAATGGGAACTAGAATAAAAATAGAATTCTTTTAGAGAGAACCACGAAAATCTCAGCAGGGTTAAAACTATCAGATGGCAGAGATGTTGAACAAATATTGCAGGCAGCTGTTGAAGAAGATGGATTTCTAAATCAGAAAGATAGAGAGATACTTACAGTCAGTTTATGTTCATGATGTCAAAGACTGATATATTTTTTTATCTTCAAGACCTTACCCATTTTGGTAGCTCAGACACTACATGGACTGGACCATTACAACTCTATCTCCTTTGATCTTCGTCATTAATTTCCAGTTCAGCCTCTTGCACTGTCTTTGCTGTATTCTGATGCTGGAGCAGAGCAAAGCGTTGCTCCGTTTCACATAATGTATAACATAGGTTTAGATGGAGCCCAACTTGATCTGCAAGGAGAGGATAAGTTGTCACTCCATTTTGCTAGGCCACAATATCTTGGTTTTGAATGTTTTTCTTTAAGTTATAGTGGATTTTGAACATTTTTTCCTCCCTTTGAAATAATTTCCTTTGTCACAAACTTCTAATGTCCTTTCTTCCATATCTGTTTACTTACAATAACCCTACACTATTTTTGTCCCATTATTATTTCTTTTTATTGTCCCTGGATCCTTGGTCTGTAAATGTCAATGGATTAAGGATGCTGAAAAGGAGAGAGTTTTATGCCTTCAGAAAGTAGCTTTTTATCTAGCGTGAAAGCACATAATGTATGAAAGACACCACAATGTATGAAAGAAGAGAATGAATTTTCAGAATATTTATATATTCTCATAGCGTAGGTTCTTCAGATTGTCTGTGTAATGTCTTTTGAGAGACTATGGGGTTGTCCCTAATCAGCATCTCTAATTTGCAAAATCTTTTGTGTGTGTGACTTAGAGAAAAAGGGCAAACTCCTGTGAACGTGATCAGCCTTGGATGCCAACATGTGCCCTGAACTCCTGCTGCACCTATTTGCCGGTGTTGTACCTGTGATTGCTTTTCTCTTCCAGGACTCCCACCTGGGAATGTGCTCTGTCTTGTCGTTCTTTAAGCTACAATAGGAATGTTGTTGCATGAGGTGTGCTGCCACCTAATTTAGTTAAGAAATAACCAACTGGTAACAAAAGCATCAGCAACACTGCCTATATACCCATGCTACAACAGGCAGTGAAAACTGGTGGCAGACCCTCTTTCAGAGGAAAAAAAAGGCAGAATGACTTTGAATGAGTTCACTGGAGTTGTTTTCTTTTGCATATAATGGTCTTCCATTACACTAGATTTTTTTTCTGCAGCTCTCTTTCTAAAGTTTCAAAAACTTTAATGCTCTTTAAGACTTTTCATTGGGTTTTTAATTTTACGAAAGCAGTATGGAAAGGAGAGTATATCAGAAGAGAAATCAAAATTCCAGAAGCTAGTAATGTAGAGTTCTTGATAAAGACATTTCATAATTGTATCAGAAGCATTATGAAAAATAGATTAATTTTTTAAATGAACAGCATGGTCAAGATGCCAAAATCACTGGAAGAATGTTTTCCATCATTTTGATGATAAACAAAACTAGTATGTCTATGTTTTCCCTAGTGTGATCGATTATGTTAGTGACTAAAACAACAGTTAATATTAATGATGAAATTATATTAAATGATCTTATTGGAACTACATTTTCAGCTGTAATATAGTTCTTACAAAACCACTTTTTATCACATTGTGACTTTGGAGTATTAAGCCTTAGAAAATCTATTGATTCTATTGAATCAGTTCTTAGAGTGCCTTTCTAGCAGATGATAGCATTAATTATAGAATCATAGAATGGTTTGGGTTGGAAGGGACCTTAGAGATCATCAAGTTCCAACCCCCCTGCCATGGGCAGGGACACCCTCCACTAGCCCAGGTTGCTCAAAGCCTCATCCAGCCTGGCCCTGAACACCTCCAGGGATGGGGCATCCACAGCTTCTCTGGGCAACCTGTTCCAGAGTCTCACCACCCTCATAGTGAAAAATTTCTTCCTTATATCTAGTCCAAATCTCTCCTCTTCAAGTTTAAATCCATTATCCCTCATCCTGTTGCTACATACCCTTGTAAAAAGCCCCTCCCCATCTCTCCTGTAGCCCCCTTCAGGTACTAGAAAGGCACTTATAAGGTCTTCCCAGAGCCTTCTCTTCTCTAGACTTAACAACACCAACTCTCTCAGCCTGTCCTCATAGAGGAGGTGCTCCAGCCCTCTGATCATCTTCATGGCCCTCCTCTGCATCAAGTCCAACAGGTTGATGCCCTTCTTGCGTTGGGGGGCCCCAGAGCTGGATGCAGTACTCCAGGTGGGGTCTCACGAGAGCAGAGTAGAGGGGGAGAATTACCTCCCTTGACCTGCTGGCCACGCTTTTCTTTCTGCAGCCCAGGATCCAGTTGGCTTTCTGGGCTGCAAGCGCACACTGCCAGCTCATGTTCAGCTTTTCATCCACCAATACCCCCAAGTCCTTCTCCTCAGGGCTGCTCTCTATCCATTCTCCACCCAGCCTGTATTTGTGCTTGGGATTGCCTCGACCCACGTGCAGGACCTTGTACTTGGCCTTGTTAAATTTCATGAGGTTTGCATGGGCCCACCTCTCAAGCCTGTCAAGGTCCCTCTGGATGGCATCCCTTCCCTCCAGCGTGTCCACCACACCACACAGCTTGGTGTCATCAGCAA
>WKFP01014838.1:1199751-1229082 GCA_011057875.1 Pterocles orientalis | reverse complement strand
GGGGGACTCCACTAGATACAGGCCTCCAACTAGACTCCATCCCATTCACCACAACTCTCTGGCTTCTTTTCTCCAGCCAGTTCACAATCCATCTCGGTACCCGATCATCCAGATCACACTTCCTCAGTTTAGCCGTGAGGATACTGTGGGAGACGGTGTTAAATGCTTTACTGAAATCGAGATAGACCACATCTACTGCTTTACCATCATCTACCCACCTGGTAATGTCCTCATAAAAGGCTATCAGGTTGGTCAAGCATGACTTCCCCTTGGTGAAGCCATGTTGACTGCCTCTAATGACCCTCTTATCCCTGATATGCCTAGAGACAGCATCAAGTATAAGTTGTTCCATCACCTTTCCAGGGATGGAGGTGAGGCTGACCGGTCTATAGTTACCCGGGTCCTCCTTCTTGCCCTTTTTGAAGACTGGAGTGATATTCGCTTTCCTCCAGTCCTCAGGCACCTCCCCTGTTTCCCACGACTTACCAAAGATGATGGAGAGTGGTCTAGCAATGACTTCTGCCATCTCCCTCAGCACCCGCGGGTGCATCCCGTCAGGACCCATGGATTTATGGGTGTCCAGATTACTTAACCGATCCTTAACCCAGTCTTCACCTACCAGAGCAAACTCCTCCTTTGTCCTGACTTCCTCTGGGGCTTCAGGGGTACGGGACTCTTCAGGACAGCCTCTGGCAGTATAGACAGAGACAAAGAAGGCATTCAGTAACTCTGCCTTCTCTGTATCTTCTGTCACCAGAGCACCCACCTCATTGATCAGTGGGCCTACAGTGCCTCTGGTGTTAGCCTTGTCTGCAATATATTTGAAGAAGCCCTTTCTATTGTCTGTGACCCCTCTAGCAAGGTTTAATTCTAAGGAGGCCTTAGCTTTCCTAGTTGCCTCCCTACAATCTCTGACAACATTCTTATATTCCTCCCAAGTGGCCAGCCCCTCCTTCCATGATCTGTAGACCGTCCTTTTACATTTGAGTTTGCCCAGCAGATCCCTGTTTAACCATGCAGTCCTCCTGGCACCCTTCCTTGAGTTCCTACCCGTTGGGATGCACAGATCTTGAGCTTGGAAGAAGCACTCTTTGAACGCTAACCAACTATCTTGGGCCCCTTTACCTTCAAGTACCCTGTCCCACGGGATTTCCCTTAGCAATTGCTTGAAAAGGCCGAAGTTGGCCCTACTGAAGTCCAGCATTGCTAATCTGCTCTGTATTCTGTTACGGCCGCATGAGATCCTGAACTCCACCACCTCATGGTCACTGCAACCAAGGCTGCCCTCAGCCTTCACCTCTTCAACCAGACCTTCCTTATCTTTTATTTTTATCCTGATTTAGGAAAGGAAGGAGCTTTAAACTCCAGGCTTCTGCATTCCCTCCCTTAAAGTCAACCCAAGGCTCCCAGTCTTGTGGTTAACCTGTACACCCTGTAGGTAGTGAGGACCAGGCAGGAAGGGTAGCCAAAACCAATATGATGTATTTAAAAATTATAGATCATGCTGGAACAAAAATTGGAGAATTAGTTAAAATGTGATGGAGTCTTAAGGAGACCAGTAAGAACTATGAGTGCATGACCCAAAGTGCTCCTTGCCCTGGCCTGAGGTACCAGCAGAATGGCACAATTTGTATTTTCAGCTGTGACGGGCCGGTTGAGGTATTCTGCCTGTTATACTGGAGAAAGCAACACACCGGGAGCATGAAATCCAGACATCATGGCTGCAAATCTGATCCTGCAGCTCTGTCTTAGGTGGAGCATGAAAAATAAGCATCGGGAAGGAATAAATACCCTTCCATTCCACACTCCACAGTGGAGAGGGGGCACATGTTGTGTATGCAGTGCAGGCTCATAACAGGTCATTAACCTTAACAAGGGAATCCTGCCCACTGCCCAGCTATATGGCTTTGACCTCAAAGACCAACACAGTCCTGCTGTGGCAGTTTGATTCCTGGGTTACACAAACCCTATGGACCCCAGGGCAGGTCATGTTACAGTGGCTGATGGAGCCGTTCCTCCCATCTCCCAGGCAGGATGTTGCTGGTGTTAATGACCTGGTCACCATCCTGGTAGCAGAATCTACACACTCCAGAAGTCATATGTAAGCCATTGCCGGAGGCAGGTTTGCTTTTGAAAAGAAAAAGATATGATAATATTGGTGGCCTTCTAAAAATTATTTTTTGTTGGCCACAGACTAAAATATAAGAATTCTTAAAAATGTTTTTAAAGTTGACTGTGCAACTAGTTACTGCTCATTGGGTGAAAAGGTCAAGGAAAACATGAAGTTGGTGGGATAAATAGGATTATTCCTTAGAGGAAATAGTTGCAGGATCAGGTCTTGCACTGTTGCTGTAAGAAGATACTAAACAGTGGAATCAGAGGTTGTTATAAATGCTGAATTTCAGAGTGATCCTTTAGAACAGACAAGGTACAATGACACAGGTTAAAAGTGTAGATTCAACCCTTGATCCACGAGGTATTACAAAGGCTATTGGTTTCATGCTAGGAAAATACTAGATACTGAGGATTTAGCTTAACAAAAGGAGTTTGCATTCTTTTAAATTACATTAGATGTAAGAGTTGAGAAGAGGTTCTCGGGCACTGAATATGCAAAGATGGAAAGTACTAAAGGGAAGACTCAAAAATCAGCAGAGCACCAATAAAGGGAAGACACCAAAATCCTCAGAGCACCAATAACTGCCTCTAATACAGACGAAAGACAGCTGAAGGTTCTCAGCATCACAGAGGTAGAAGCAATTTAACATTAGAATTTGAATGCATCAGTTAATTGCACCTTCAGAAGACGAAGGTTGGAGGCCTGTTAAAAGGGAAAGCTAACAGTGGAGGAATTGATATGTTCATGTATTGCTCCACATACACTACAGGTATTTTTCAAGACACAAACCAGAAATTTTTAAAACATAAATGAAACCAACGATGTTTTCCGTATTAATGAAATGAAACTTGAAAATCTTCAGCTTTCAAGAGTAAAAGAAAAGAGTTCTAAGTTAGGAAAACAAAGTAAAAAATGCTAAGATCAGCAAACTCCAAATATCATTACTCAAGAGTCTGTATTCTTTGCTTGTCAGAAGTTGTTTCTTGAGCATGTTTTGCACTGCAGTGTGTCTGTATATACAAGTTTGCCCTTAGAAAAGAAGCCATGAGTCTGCTAGTGGAATGAATCATTTTACTGGATTTATTACATGAAATGTACCCTTTGAAAGTAAAAAGAGCTAAGTTTTATACTCTGACTTTATAATAACTGTTAAGAAACGTAGTACAAGTTACTGTAGAAATACTAATGAGAAGAATAACTCAGTGACTTTTGGATTTTCACTAAGTCTGTTTGTTATTTAAATTCACTGGCAGGGTGAGACACCAAGAAAAAACACTTTCTTTTCAGAAGAAAATTTATTCTATCACTGCACAACAGTAAAGAGATCCATGGACTGAGGGTTTCTAGATATCACAGTAAATCCACTGAGATTTCAATAAATAAATTAAATATCAGAGATGAAAGACTCCTACAAAGCTTTTGTTGTAAAAATTTTCCATAAAATGGAAGAATTTATCTTAGAAAAATGTTAGTTCACCTTGATAAAAAGTTAAACATAGAGAACTGCATTATGAAAGCCAGGAAAGAGACAACAAAATAATAGAATTGGTTGCTCCATGAAGTGTGTTGTGACAGATAAATAGAATAAATAATAAATGAATAAAATGTCAGTGCCTATCTGAGTATTTATCAAAATTCTTCAAAGACCCCAGAATAAAGAGTGAGTGTAAACAATTTCCGGAAATTGAAATTCCCTTGTATAATTATCTGACTTGCCATCAGACTCTACAGAAGCTCAGCCAAGGAAAAAGTAGATTCTGATGTTTATATTCCATGGTATCTCTTTGACTTCACTATGAATTAGTTCTCATTTTTTACTTTCTGAGCAAGCTCAGCTGTGCTCAGACAGTAATGTGAAACATATTGAGGGCAAAACCTGCACAAATTTAACAAGCATAGGAGCTATCTAGGCAGCTTGGAGCCCTGAATTGAAATCAAGTTCAGTACATCATATATAATTTCTTTGCTTTATTTGAAATTGGTCACTGTTATTGTTAGCATTGCTCCTTTGAAAGGTTATCTGCTTGCTTGCTAATGCAGAGAACGTAAATTGAATATTAGTGAGAGATGTGACACTAATAATGCACTTCCTAGTTATTTTCCTGTGTGATGTTGTTTCAGTGCTTGAAATATCCAGTATTTAGATGTCTCTGAAAAAGGGTGTGCCTTAGCAATACTACCGGTATTGAACTACCACTCTGTTTTGCTGTCAGGAACCACCAAATTTTCCAAGGATGCTTTCTGGTAATTGCAACATTACTTATTCTGGCATCCCATTCACCAAGCTGCTCTTCTTAAAATGCTATCTATCTGCTGAATTACAAAAATGTGGGGGTAAAGGTCCACTAGTCACGCATTTATAGAAACATTGAGAAATAATTGGATTTATTCTGAACCTGCATGGTAGAAGGAAGAGTCTAGAGGCTCATGTGTTGGAGTACAGGAGTTTGGAAACAACCTATGGTAGACAGAAACAGCAGCTGAGGGTGAAATAAAGGAGATGGAGGAGAGACAGAAGGGCTGGAGAAGGAATTTCTCAGAGCAAAGCCAGAAGTAAGATGCTCAGGATAGTAGGAAATGACTGGGAGGCTTGGCACTGTTCCTCAGTCAGCCCTTCTACAACCAGCTGGTCCAAATAAAGCCCCTTCCAAAGCTCACCGAGAGGTAGGCCCAGGAGATTTCCAACCAAACCAAATCTCCCTGAAACTGTTGACCTGGAAGGTGCCTGTAGGGTATGTTCCACAGTGATGCTTTCACTATGGGTCCTTCTGGTTCATTTTTTTGTCAAAATTCAGTTTGGTCCCTTTGAAGTCACCAGGACATTTCTGCCTTTGGGTTTTGAAGATATGGGGTGAGAATAGCAATTGCTTCAGGTTTGTTTCCTTTCCTCAGACACTGTTGTGTACCAGTAGATGTTTTAGGTCAAATCCTGGCCTTGCTGAAATGACAAAATCCCTGGTGATTTCATGGAGCCAGAACTTTTCGTTCTCATGTTCTCTTATGGGAGCATTATATAAGGAGAATTAATTTACTGCCACAGAGGTCGGAGTAGGTCTTAGTGTGATAAAAGTTAAAATTAATACATAAAAGAGATAGAAAAAAGAAAAAAGAGTAAGATTTCCTATTTTTTAAACTGATCTAGCAATTTAGTAAATGAACTCATTTTGATTTAAGAAAATAATCTGTTCTAAATAACAGCTTTTCTCATTTTTTAATAATAAATGGGGTGATTTACTGCCTGAAGACACTAAAAATACACTGCAAACACTGTCAAATAGAATGACCCAAACCTCCAGAAGTCTGGAAACTGTTGTTACTGTACAAAGCTGTGTTCACTAAAGTATTTTCTTTATACTTGTCTGGAGTACTAGTATATATATTACTCATCCATGGAACAATAAAGAATTTAGTTAACAACTTTTGTTAAATTGAAACAATGTGCATATAAAAATTGCTCACTCAGTCAAAGAAATATAGCCTCCACTTCCTTGGAGTTTAAAGCTTGGAAACTGTTCCAGGCATCTTTATCTGCAATGTGTTTCTTCACTAATAGTGCAGCTCTGATTTACTTTAGCAGATCTGCTCAGGGTGAAGAACCGACCACCACTGATTCTCATTACCTACAGTATAAGTGAAACAAGGGAGTACTGACTGTGAACAGCATCAGCAGAATCAGATTGGTATTTGAAAACAATGGGGTGAAAAGTATGGAAACTTTCGTTACTACATGCAGTATATTTTGCCATTTCATTGTAGGCAGCTGTATATTCTTTTTTTTTTTTCACTCTTTGGAAAATTTGGGAAAAGTACAAATAAAAAATAGGGAAAAATTATTTCAAGCTTTTGAAAAAGAATAATTAAAATAAACCCGAGACTGTAAAAAAATCTAAACCAGAAGTTTTGTCAGGGTAGATCAAACGTTGTTGCATCTTGCTTCACGTAAAAGCTCTGTAGCCTGCTCAGTGAGAGCTGCTGTCTCTCAAGTCACAGCCCTCTGTCATCCTGTCCCTCAGCAGGCTTTGGTTCATAACCAAACTCTTAGGACACTGTTTGGCAAAAATTAATACTATGTAATCTCTTGCTATTAAGAGCACTTGCTATCTTCCGGTCTCATTGATTCTAGCCTATAATGATACAATTTCTTTCTAATACGTAAGTGAATATCAAATCACTGAAGGGTGAACACCTCAAAAAGAGCTGCACATCCAACTTGCAAGAGACAACCAATCCCTTCAGACAAGCCATTGCCTCCCATGCTTTTAAATCCATTCCAGAAAGGTTGTTTCTTCCACAAAAATGCAATGGTGACATTGACAGTTGACAGCAAGGAACAGAAATTCTAGTGGTACCCTCTCAGCTTGCCTATTCTCTCTCTTCTGGAGATAATAAACTCTTGCACGAGAAGCACAAGCAGTGTTTGGGGCCTTCTCTGAATATACTGTTAGAGTTTAACAATTTCAGACAAGAGCAGAAGAGAATTTTAATCTGTCAGAGGAATGAAAGATCGAGCTGGCAAAACTGAATGACAAACAAGTTGTAAAGTTCAGCCATCCCCATGAAAATAAACAGCTCTCAGGAAGTACTAAGTGCTGTTTCCAGAAATTAGTACTGTGAGACTACACCAACTTAACAGCAATCTAAGTTAGGTCAGCAATAAACAGAGACCAGACTCTAGAATAAATCAAATAATACCAGGAAAACAGAAACTGATGTAAACAGAAGCAGAGCTACATGCATTTCTTTGAAACTGCAGAGATCTGTGAGGCCTGGGGATAAGAAAGACAATTTCTTGGAAATGGCAACAATAAAGAGAGCTACAGCCAAGAGTGGGTAGATTTTGTAACCTTTCAGAAACAGGACCTGATTTTCTTTGCAAACCACATTACAGTGTAATGGATCAAAGTCTCTGCTGCACTGTAGCTTCACTCACCCAGAAATTTGAGGGTCACTTCTGTGCCAGAACAAGTCCCAACTACTGCAGAGCCAAGAGCTGCTCTAACGCCTGACAACTTTGAAAAGCTTTTCAGGAGCAAGGCTGGCTGCAGCAAAACGTGCCTTCTCCTCTGTGCAGCAACGTGGGTCCAACTACGGATCGAGCTCAGTCTGAAATTCAGTAACCTAGATACAGTTTAGAAATGGCATTGGTCTTTCTGAGTGTCCAGACTGCTCAAAAAGCAGTCTCCACTGCACTAAAACATTACATCAGGGAATGAGAGGTCCCAAAGGAAAAAGGGAAGGATACGATGCTGCCTTCTGCACACACATGCCTCTCCCATCAAAAAAAAAACCAAAAACCCATTTTTATTCACTTCTGCAGAGCTTAAGTTTCCGCACTTTTTTCACAATGCCTAAGCACTTTCAGCTAAAGAGTTAAAATTATGTTTCACTCTTCTATAACTTAATTAGCATATAAATGTTATCTTGACAACCCTGAAGAATAAAGTCTGCTCATCCCCAGAACAGGTACAAGGCAGTCAGAAATGCTGCATTTTTTTCCACATTTCTGTACCAATAAATCTCATCTATTGCTTAAACAGTACTTCTAGGAGTGAAAGGACAGTTTAATCTCCATGTCTATTCAATTTTTGGCCTCTGTAAAGAGACTGCCAAAAAAGTTGCCAATTAGTGCTAATTGTAGAGAAGGTTTTTGTGATGTTCACCCTTGTCCAGTGAAAATTGGATTACAACCATCAAACTCATTTCCTGTGCTGTTGATATATTTTATTCAGGTCACCAGCACTTCTGCAGATAGACTTTTTAAAAATAGTCTGATCATAGACGAAGAGAACAGAGGTTGAAGACTCATCATTATATTTCACTCTCTTTTCTCTCAATATGTTAGATTTATTTGGGGGGTTATGTTAGCTGAATTTTCTCAACCACAATACACAAAAACAAAATAAGACTTCAAGAGTCTTTCAGTTCTCATGTGGTTATGTAATAATACATTAATATAAAGGATTTCCATTTTTAGACATCAAACCCCTGACAGATGTTTTTGGATCTAGTTGCATTTAGTTAGTCTCCATTATTATGGCACACTTTGATCTGGAGAATTCCTTGTCTGTGATCAAATGTAAAATGAATTCAGATTCATTCCCTTTCATCTCCTGTGAGCAAGACGTGTGAACCATTTACTTAGCCCTGTGACTCTGTATGATGAGTATTGTCTTTTTCACTGGTTCCTGGTGGGGTTTTTTTTTCTTTTTCTGGTAGAGGAACCGGCTCCTTTATATGATCTTACAAAAGACACCGGCAGAATGTCACTTCACATTTGTCAGGAGCAAGCCCCATACTCTCTTTAACAAGTGGTGTTTTACAATGTCTTGCAGAAGATTTTTGCAAACTGATGTTAATTAGCCCAGAAAAAAGATAGCAATTAAGGCATCAAAACTGTCTTCGGAAAATCTGAAAGGTTTTACTCAACCCAGAGAGGTAGATATTATGAAGGCTAATGCTACAACAGACTCTTTAACTCACCTCCTTATAACTAAACATTGTAGGAACCAGACAAAAAAGATTGCCCTTGTTTAGGAGTCTTTGCTGCCACTGTTAATGGCTCAACAGAGTGTGCTGAAAGAGATTTTTCAGTTATATTAGTTTCTTTGTTTTCACAGGTTTATACCATCTCATTATCACGGCTGCATGCATTTCCTATACCTACATGTTGTTACTACAAAGAATATTGAAAAGGCAAATAGGTAAAACAAAAATACTCTTCCCCTCACACCCTTACAATCAGTAGTTTAAAAAGAAGGGTTACTGTATGCATTGAACGTCATATGTCAACCATTTAAATTCTGAACCCTCAATTTGCCCATAATAATCTTTTATTTAACCTATGAGAACAATGAATGTTCATATAAGCTTTGAAGAACAGGTTCCTACATACTTACTTTGTACTTATAATTTTCTTTACCCCTTTATTTACAAACTACTTTATAACTAACTCATATACCTTACGCCAACATATTTAAAAGTGAGATATCATTGGCTACAATCCCACAAGCATATAAGTGTACATGTAACTTCAGCAATTTAAATAGCCCATTAGACAACATAAGGGATGTCTGCACAGCACTCACAGGAGAGACATCTTAGAACAGGATAGTTTTAAATTTGTGGTCCTGGGTGCTGCCAGCAGTTCAGCAGTTCAGCTTCAGCAGATTCATCTCAGTAGCCAAAACTGAGCCTGGCATTGTGCAATACCTCTGCCACTGTGGACTTCCCTAGGGGGTTTGGTTATGTCTTTTCCAGATTTGTCTTGCTTACAAGGTTTTCAGCCTCCTCCGGCACAGGGTGTCAGTCTGGTACCCAGTTCCCCAGTGCTGCCTTGAAATGGGCATGCTCTGCCAAACCTGTTGAGCATCTATGGCATGGCTGAAGGTCTCCATGCCTGCCCCTCCGCAGGCACCCTCATGCCCCTGGTTCGTGATCACAGGGTTGACGGCTCCCCATGTAAGCTGGAACCCTTAAACTGAGGTATAGATGACCCTAAGATGTTGAATTTCTATTTTGCACTTCTAGGATTGAGATATGGCAATATAGCAAATATCAGTACCCAGATGGAGTCTAATTTCAATTTTGATATATTTTTTGTCTAACTTAAATGCATCAAATAAAAATGCTGACCTTCTTGCCAGCAGCAGCAATTATTTACTTGCCAAGTTTTAGCTTTAAATTAACTCCCAAACCGTGCTTATGATATCATTGTTGGGTTTTAATGTCGGTTTAGTGCATTCGAACCACTTCTTCAGAGAAAGCTGCTTTAATGCCATACTATATCGTAGGCTAGGAAGGAAAAGCAAAGTTTATGAAATCCTGTGGAAAGGTCAGTGAAATCAGTAACTGCTGAATTGACCCAGCACAAAATGCCTGTGTAAAACTAACTTTGTCTTTTCGGCTTCACTTATGTCCATGTGGGGGCTGCCTCTGGACAGAAGGAAGGATGAAAAATTTCTGGTCAGTCTTTTTAAGTGAAAAGATTTAAAAAACAAGTCTTGCAGCTCACTGGACCACACAAGCAGAGGCCAGGAGTACACTGTGAGGGTGAGGAAGTAGTTTCTGTAAATAGGTTACTAAATAGCAAATGGTGAATTTAGTTTCACAAGAAGAACCACAAAAATACTATAAGCTCTCTATTGCTGTCCTTTTGGTTGTTTGGAAATGTGGATGCTTGGAAAGCATGAATGAATTAAACTTCCAGTGTAAGGGAGAAGAGACAATAAGTATGGAGAATTAAGTAAAGTTTTGAAAATTTGCAGGTTTTCAAAATAGGTGGTTAAAAATACAATGTGAAAGAGCTGATAAAAATGACCTTGTTTATCTGCCACGGCCCAAGAAACACCCACAGTGCACCACAGTTGCTCAGCTGATGTGGAAATTTATCAAGCCGTGTTAGCCGAGTCCCTCACAAACGCATGGGCTTTCACTATTATGTCCAAGGCAAAAGTATATTTTCGCTGGCTTACTACTTTGTAAAGCTTTCTTCTGTTTTGGCAGAAATTCAGCAGAGTGGATTTTTGCCCCCAAGCTAAGATTTTAGAGGGGACGCTGAACAACACACATTATATTGGGGGGAAGTATGAAGACGTTACTGATGACAATACTTAAAGGAATAAAATGCTCCATCAGGTATGACCTGAAACTGTTATTGCGGCTTGGTTGAAATACCTTTCATAATCCTTTTTTGCTTCAGTCGTGTGAACTGATATAAATCCCAAATTGATGCTGTTGAAATCTTAATGTCACACAACCTTTAATCTTATTTCAAACTGATTATTGCCATTTTTAGCCATTTGCTGTTGGAATGCAAATTCTATACTTAAAACACCTTCCATCATTTCTGTTTGCTTTTCTGTCAGCTGAAGGTCCTTGGCTGATTATGTCCTGCAAACTTTTTCTGTCTCTAGGGTGGTGTTTACAAATAATTCTTATTAAAATTGGTTCTGTACTACCTTTGGATGGCAGTAAAGAGACTGATGTTGGAGAAATTTTTTCACATGAAATATTTGTATGCCACATTGTGTAGTACGCTTCGTCAGGCACTTTGAAGTCCTAAACGTTACAGTTCTGGGATAACAGGAACGTGGAGAATCTTAGGCTCAAACTGAAGAGTTCCAGCCTTCAAGAAACATTTGTGACCTCAGTTTTCTCTCAGTAAATCACAACCTTTCTGGCTTGCACACAATTCTGCAGGCTATAGCCAAATAATTTAATGCCATTTGAAATAATTTAAATGTCATGCATGCTTTCTACAGTGGTATGCATACAGAATAAATTGAAACAATCTGAAAATTAGCCCCTGAAAAGGTGCATATGCCTACTACATCTTATTGCTTAGATAACTGATGGGATATTTCAAACAAATTAATGGTCCAAAAGATAAAATCATTTCAATTAAAAATGAATTCTGCATTTTGCATAGTATTACGTCCTGGAGAAATGAATACACAAAGGCTACTTTGCAGCTGTGGAAAAGATTGCAAATAGTTTTGCTCTGCCAACAACTTCCAGCCAGAAAGGGCATGCCATGTTACGGTTTGCTGTTCTGTACGGCCATAGTTATATTTTCTGTACATAACAGTAAAGCGTTATGCCCTTGTAGACAAATTTCATTCAAAATAGTAGGGCCCACAGA
The DNA here is from genome assembly GCA_011057875.1 of Pterocles orientalis. Classification (NCBI taxonomy): domain Eukaryota; kingdom Metazoa; phylum Chordata; class Aves; order Pterocliformes; family Pteroclidae; genus Pterocles; species Pterocles orientalis. The sequence goes on along the minus strand of WKFP01014838.1, from coordinate 1,217,326 downwards.
GGGCCCATAGTTTCATCGCACAAAGGGTGATAACAAGAACTCTGGGTCAGGCAGACAAGGGGCCTTTTGGTTCTCATGAGCATATCAGAATTAGCTTGATATTTTTTTTTTCCATTGCAGGGTGTTGGGATTTCCCCTTCCTCGTATTTAGGAGAAAGAAAGAAGTTCAGTGATTATCAAACGTTACCAACACAACCAAGGAGACCACCAGAGACTGGCAGGGCTGTTGCGTTGAGCATATAAAGAGTGATGCATGCAGCATCTTCAGAGATGCCCTCAAGAGGCAGTGACAAAAACCTTCCCACAGGGTCTCTCAGGGATCCCACCTAAGCTTGTTGAGATTGCTTGAAGAGATTGCTGTAGAGAACAAACATCTTGTATGTCTATGATAGAAATCTTCAACAGCAAAACTCTGTTCCCAAAGGAAAGTTAGGTCAGTTACTGGCAGTGAGTAACTGTCCAATGGCATCAGCCATCCACACATTCACTGCATAGGGATACCAAACCAAAGGCGGTTTGGGATCTTGCTCAGTGTTGATGTTGCAGTCATTTCTACCCAGGACCACTTCTCACCTTCCTGGAGAGTTTGTAGTGATCCAAAGAGCACATCTCAGAGAAACCTCACATTTGGTAGAAACAGTATGCAGAACTAGACCTGTCTTCCATTTAGAACTACTGGTGTGTGACTCTTCATTTCTTCTGTCTGTTGACTGTGAGAGCTTGCCTTCAGGAAGAAATTCAAATCTGCAGTGACCAGACTAGAGAGAAATATGTGTAAACTAAAGAAATTCTCTGACACTCATTTTTGAAACTCCATTTATATTACTGGATAGTCTCCAGCAGCCATTCTTCAGAATTTTGGTAAGGAAATCCTATGGAAGCAAGATATTGTCCCCATCTTCTTTAGGTCTGGATTCCTTTCACCAAAAATATTTTTCCCTGTAGATGGTGGCACTACTATAAATGCCTATTATTGTGCCATCTCTGTCAACAAATTTGGAGACCTTCATTTTGAGTTGCAGTGGAATTAAATATTCATCTTTTGACTCTGGTACTCATACATAAAACTGCTTTTACAGTTGAGATGTTTTTAATGGGCTATAGTAAGCAGGTTCTCTGTAATAGTCAGCTGTGAAGATTTGCTCATTAGTTGTCAGTGCCTACATGTAGCAAAAATTTAGGAAATGGTTTTGTCTGTCTGTACTCAATGATACGCGAATTTATCAATAACAGCTTCTGACACAATTTCCAGAATTGCGCTTTGTGGTGGGTTAACTTTGGCTGGATGCTAGGTGCCCACCAGGCCCCTCCATCACTCCCCCTTCAACAAAATAAAGGGGGAGAAGAAGATTAAAAGCTCGTGGGTCAAGATAAAAGCAGTTTAATTAAAGCAAAGGCCAAGACCAGGCACAGAAACAAAAGATTCAAAGATGTTATTCTCTGCTTCCCCTCAGTAAGCGATGTCCACCCACTTCCTGGGAAAGCAGAGCTTTAGGATGTGCAGCAGCTGCTCCTGGAGACAAACCCAGTAACAAATGCCCCCCTCCTCCTCCCTGCCCTGGGCTTTTATGGCTGAGCTGAGGTCACGTGGTATGGAACAGCCAATCCGGGTCAGCTGTCCTGGCTCCGCCCCCTCCCAAGCTGTGTTACAAACCCCCTGCTGGCTGCCAGTGTGACACTCGGCACTGGGAGGGATGCTGTGGGGATACTGACTCTATCTCAGCCAGACCCCAATACACTTTTTCACATAAAAGTTAAAGACAAATCAAATGCATGCAAGTGTTATCAGTTACTCAACTTCCTGAGTTTATTTGCTGTTATTGGTTCCTGCTGAACCTTGCCAGGATAAGATGTCTTTTAAGTGCTGTTCGAGTCAGATCATTAACTTACATTTGGTGTAATATACTTTGGCTATTCTTTTTTATTTTTTTGTTGTCACAGCAAGATGTCTTTTATATTGATGCCTCACAATAAAAAAGGGAAAAATGAATATACCCCAGTGCCTTCTTGTTATTCCCTTAAAATGATGGTACAATGTGTGACAAGATACCTCATGTTTATATGGGCAAGTTTGTTTTTACCATTGCTGTTATAAAAAGGTGGAACTTCTACCAGAATTCCACTTGTTTGTCAGCTTTCACAATGTTTTAGTCTGCTTCATTTCAGTCCTCAGCTTTTCGGAGTCTCTTACAGTTTTCCCTTTCCTTATGGAAGCAGCTACTCTGACAACAGAATTCACACAATGAGCTTCCAGGACTGGAAACTCAAATTTGTTCTGAAAGTTGCTAGAAAAAAAAAAACATCTCAAGGCCTGATAATTCAAGAATGCTTATTTTACATAAGCCTGCTTCTAGGCAAACAGAAGTGCACTGTTATTCTGGAAAGAAAAAAAGTAGCACACTGTGATTCCTCTGTGTGTCTAGCAAGCATGACAATTAGACTAGTTGTGGGTATTTTTCAACAAAAACACTTCAGTATTAGAAGAGCTGTTTTGCTACGGTTTTTATCTTCCACATTTGGAAGGGAAGTGGAAGACATAATTAACTTTGTACCCATCATATTGGAGCACAGAATTACAACCGTTAAAATCACTGGTTTGGATCTGGCTGAAGCACACGCCTCGCATAACCTCTGGCACTTTCAGAGAAGGCTGCGAGAGTGGTCTCACTCAGACTAGAATTACAAACTAATATAGCTCTCCAAGGAATGTAAAGCCACATACTTCACTCTCTCTTCACTTTAACACCATTTCTGAGATCCATGCATACTGTGGTAAGTGATATAACAACAAGGTGTTGATGATTTAGCTAAAGACATTTGTGGGAAAGGTATGTTCATCTTATGTTCAGACAAAGTCTCCAACTCTGTTAACAGCGTTTTCCTGTGGGCCACATAGCATACAAATGGCAAGACTTTAAACTGAGAGTTTAAATTAAGTTTGAAGTTCTGGACAAAGATCAAATACAAAAGCACGTTGCATTTAAAGTGTAAGACTTTAGACTGACAGTTTAAAATGTGAAGTCCTCATAACTGGACATGTTTCATGGCTCTGCAATGGATTTCTTGAGTGCAGCTAGCAAGTCATTTAGATGATGTGTTACAGTGTTTTGATCTCTGAAATGAGGATAATGACAACTGTTCATCAGGAACGTTGTGATCATTAATATTTCATTGAAGCATTTTGAAATCTCTGGATAGAACTCGCTATATAAATATGCAGCATTATTACTGTTTAACTGGGTAATTTATTTACTCTCAGGGAATGCTACTGTTATAGTTTAGATACCACTTTACATCTTCGATCTTTGCAGTGGCTTTTCTTGATTATCTTGGGCTGCAAACTAACATCTACCTTAACCCAGAAGTTTTAAGGAAAGCCATTCAGCTGCTATCAGAATATTAAACAAAAAAATACTTCTTTCAGCTGTTAGAGAAATTGAGCAGGAGTATTTGGCATTTGGTTTCTAGTGTGCATGTGCAGTAATCACCACCATGAACTGCTGCTTTGTTAAAAATAGGTTAAGATCCAAATTCGGTTATCTATTTCATAAAGAAGAAGTATATTCTCCTTACCTAAGGGGATGGAAAATATAAGACACACACATACATTTGGATAACTAAAAATACATGGGCACCTGCTATGGGAATATATTAAAAACTTAAGGGTAACACTGAAATAAGTAAGGTACAAATAAGACATGCTAAATCTTTTTGTACAGTGGATTCCAAACTACAGATGTTGTGAGATTTAACAGTCCTAAATCTTGATCCCTGGCTGCTTTGCCCCAGCCCATCCATAGGGTGTGCTTCCCTTAGGATATTCCTTAGAGGGTGAGTGTCAGTCTATGGATATCTTGGCACTATGCTATTTTTGCTCCAAATTTCTAGAAGCAGAAAGGAAGCGTGGCCAGAGCAGGGCTGTGATTTGGCATCCTTAAATGATGCCTTAGCAGGCACCGGCAACTTTGCTCAGTGCACAACAGTTCTGAGCCTCTTCCAGGTTGTATTTGAGCCCAAGTGTTCCCCCACTCAGCCTCAGCCCTGTGGAGCTCAAAGAGGAGCATCTAATTACTTTGGCTCTCATTCCCTTGTCTCTAGAGTAGCTTAGCTGCACCCGATAGTCGTGTTTCCACAAACTGTTGTGTAGAGTGTAGTAAAATAAAATTCTCTGTGGATCCAGTCCTAAATGATGGAGAATTGTGTCTGTATGCCACTGACACAGGCAACCCATAGTTTTTCCCCACTTAAGTCAGTAATACTATCCAGCTGGAAATTATCAAGTGAGTTGAAAAACATTCTTTACCCCTGTTGCCGATCTTACATATTCAATTTCTTTTTAGTAATCAAAGATATCCAGACTAACTTTTGTGTAACTGAAATTAGAATGTGAGCAGAGTGGTACAGTGGAAGCGTGCTGGGCCCATAACCCAGAGGTCAATGGATCAAAACCATTCTCTGCTAATTGATTTTTAGGCCAATTGTATAATGCCAAGTGCCGGGTCCTGCACTTCAGCCACAACAACCCCCTGCAACACTGCAGGCTCGGGGCAGAGTGTCTGGAAAGCTGCCCAGCAGAGAGGGAGCTAGGGATGCTGGTCAACAGTCGGCTGAACATGAGCCAGCAGTGTGCCCAGGTGGCCAAGAAGGCCAACGGCATCCTGGCCTGCATCAGCAATAGTGTGGCCAGCAGGACTAGGGCAGTGATTGTGCCCCTGTACTCGGCACTGGTGAGGCCACACCTTGAATCCTGTGTTCGGTTTTGGGCCCCTCACCACAAGAAGGACATTGAGGTGCTGGAGCAGGTCCAGAGAAGGGCAATGAAGCTGGTGAAGGGTCTGGAGCACAGGTCTTATGAGGAGCGGCTGAGGGAGCTGGGGTGTTTAGTCTGGAGAAGAGGAGGCTGAGAGGAGACCTCATCACTGTCTACAACTACCTGAAAGGAGGTTGTAGTGAGGTGGGTGCTGGCCTCTTCTCTAAAGTAACAAGTGATAAGACAAGAGGAAACGGCCTCAAGTTGCACCAGGGGAGGTTTAGGCTGGATATTAGAAAAAATTTCTTCACTGAAAGAGTGATCAGGCATTGGAACAGGCTGCCCAGGGAAGTGGTGGAGTCACCATCCCTGGAGGTGTTCAAGAAACGTGTAGATGTGGTGCTTAGGGACATGGTTTAGTGAGTTAGGTGGTGTTGGGTTGACAGCTGGACTTGATGATCCTTGAGGTCTTTTCCAACCTTAATGACTCTATGATTCTATAGATCACAATTTTTGTGTTAAATATTTACTACAGAGAAGTTAAGTATGTTTATCCTTAAGTATTGCTGAATGTGGCTGCTGTAAACTAGGCAAGATTTACATACTGACAGGTGAAATTTGGGCTGCAAATTTTAAATCTGGATTTGGCCACAAGTCTAATTCCCAGATGCATGAACAAGGATAAATATACTCCCTTACTTTGCTCATTTTAAGGGCTGGATGTTTTCAAATAAGGATATTTTCATCGTGTGTTTTTTTTTTTTGTTGGGTTTTTTTTTTTTTTGGAATTTTGCTCACTAGAATGGTCTTTTGTTCATACATCCTATGTCTACTCTGTTTGCTAAAGCCTTGGCAGAGGAAGGCCAATCTCAGCAGTCAGACCAAGTACTGACACTGATGTACGCAGCTTTTCAGTGTCTTGATCTTGACAGATCATGTCAGTCTTTTGGTTTGTGGAGATAAAAAAGAGTCAGGTCTGGCTTTTATGTCCTCTCATAAAAGTGCAAAAGAACCAGCTAGAACATGTTTAAGATAATAATACTGAGAGCCATGTTGTTTTTTGAGGTTTTTTTTTCCCTAAAGCAGCTGTTAGTATATACAAAGTTCCAAAGTATCAAATAGTATGCTATGGTAGGTAGGACTTCTATGATAACTTAGAGTTGAGATTGTACAAGGCAATCTTTGCAAGATCCTGTTGTCATTGTTCGCAATTTTACCAGGCTTTGAGTTGATTATATTTGAAAAAAATCAGATAAAACATTGTAGCCATCTCTGATAATTACATTATACAAAAAGATGTTTTGTACTTGCTGAAAAAATGCTGCTCACTTAGAAGAAAACTTCTTGGAGCAAGGACAGAGTATATACGATAGTGGATTGGCCTTTGCATTCTCCCATATTTTGGCAAATTGTAAACCTCTGAAAATTCAGATAGCACTAGAGACTTCCACAATTTACAAGCTAGATCCTCTCTGAGTTTTCTCCAAATGGAATTTGCTTTATTCCCCTGCAGCTGATCAGTTTGCGTACACACCATCCTCACTTTTCCTAAAAGGATACCAAAGGACTCCTTCTGGCACTTGGGTTATTATAGTGCAAAATAATAAAGCTGGAAAATCTTTCTTTTTTAAACAGAAAAAGATTGAGATCTGTTAGGAGTTACCAATTTAAATTGTAATGTTTGTAAGAAATTCTCTCCTCACCATGGGGAGATTTTTTTCCCAGTCCTGGTTTCTACTCCACTGGGCTGTGCAAGTCCCAGGCAGGCTGATGTGGAGTGATGCCGTTTGGGTCTGCTCCTTGCAGCAAGCGGTGGCTGGCTCAGTATTTATCCAGTAAACTGGATTCAGTCAAGTTAAATAGTTGTATGCTCAGTCAGAGCACCTGATGCAGGAACACTGGCTCTCTGGAGCTTTTCCTCTGGCTCTCCTCTGAAATTTTTCCTCTTTTTCCTGTACTCCTTTGCCCTTTCCTGAGGCACAACTGATCTTTCTTCTGACTTCCATTTTGCTGGCAGCAAAATCCAATTTTGCATCACAATGCTAAGAAGCTTTGGGTTGTCTTTGACTTCACTCCAGGAGAACCAGGAAAATCAATAAAGAAAGCAAGCAGATAAGAATAAAGCGCATACCACTAATTAAATACTTAGCCACACTTAAAAAAGGAGAGTACTTGTAATGAATGGTGTTGTGCATTTATTTTAATGTATTTTAACACTACTAGATGTTCATGAAAACTAGCTTTAGTATATTTAGGGGTCCTAAGTTAAAAAAAAAGTATAATTTAATCTTTCCTATAGTGCTGCAAATAGTTTTGTGTCTTACATAACCTTTTATTGTCAATCAAAATGACAGCAAATAGCTCGTTTGAATAAGAGATGCACTTTAATAATCAACTTTTAGCAGCTTTGGAAGCACATTTTAAGGAGGTGTAAAGTTATGTTCTGGCATTTCTTCAGGACACTTTATTTCTTCTTGACAGCATTTTATTTTACAGAACTGTAAAAGAAGTGACAGGTTATTGTGTATGTAATCATGGCTAATTTTTAACTTCAAAAACATCCCTGTGATCTTAAAAGCTTTTAATTTGTTCGTGAGCACAGGTTCATACAAGCCTTGTGCAAGATCTGTATGCTGTTTTAACAAATAGCTACAGTGGTAGTTCTCCCTCCCAAAAAGTTTAATTAGATTTGAAAAGTGGCTTAAGCTCTTGTATGATTTTGACATCTATGGACACCATCACAAATATTCACACTTTGAACCTGGTACTGCAAGGTGCTGTGGCTTTCATGGGAAAATGTTGTATTCCCAAGTCACACTGAGATCCGTGGGTTTCAAGGTGAGCAGCATCTCAGAAGATGTGGTCAGTGCTTTGTAGAAGCAGAAATACCTGGGAACTTGGAAGTCTGTGGCAAATCTCTTATGCACTTTGGTGAACCTAGGAATTTTGGGTCACAGTGCTCAAATACTTCGCTGATACTTCAGTGATATTAGAGATCAAGATAATGGAAAAACATAATTGTATACACCCTTGTTCCCAAATTCACATTCTCCACTACTGCAACACACACCAAATCACTTATACTCCTCTCTGGGAGGTCTTTTTAATTAAAAAGATTCAAAGTCTGTTACTGAGAACATTATACACATCATCATGGTTGAAATATATTGTGCTGTTTATACATTGTCATGCGTGCCAAGTAATTTACATTTCACTCAACACAGATAACTAAATAAGACTAAAACTAATCATATTCACAGTAATATTTTAAACTTTGTGGTCAGTTTAATGACATTTAAGGAAGCTCTGTATCTATTTCAAAGTTGTTTAAATTTTAATTTTTTTAAATACCAATTTTTTTTGAAATTGGTATTAATTTCTATTCCTTAAAAAAAATCTCAGAGTGATAAAACATGTCCTCTGTATTTAATATTTAATCCAGTACAATGTCTTGATACAGTTCTTGAAGTACATTTTTAAAGAATTACGTTTACTTCCTAATAACCAATGTAACATATTTGCAAGAGCCCAAAACTCTTCTATTTTTTAAAATTTGTAGTAGAAGTAAATGTAAGGTAGTTAGCAATGACAGAGTTAATTTTTAAACAATGATTGAAACTTACTGCTTCAGTGAATCTACACTTACGTATGTTAACTGGTAAGTTTGATGCTATTTGTGTTCGAGCAAAAATTCATTATTACTCTGAAAAACACGAGTGCTTTTCAGATTATTTCACACTAAATTCAATCCGGCGGTCCTCGATGTCAGTTGCAGAACTGCCATCGATGTCGCGAAGAGCAGCACTGAGCCCGTAAATTTTCTTCTTGTGTGCCTGGATCTGTCCCAGTACCCAAAGTCCAGGCAGGGGGTGAGGCTCACGGTAACACCTATTTATAGATCCTGCTTGCTTGGGGAAGTACAAGTAGAGAGTGAAAAGGGATATGTCTGTCCACTTAGGTGATTGGGAATCCTCAGATGAGACAAAAATCAAGCACTGAGTGGGATGTCGAGAGAGCAATGCAATGCCTGAGTTTCTAGCAGGTCACTGAAAAGGAGGTGGGAGCTCCCTGCAGTCCTCCCCCACTGCCTATTCTCATAGGTGTCACTTGCTGTTTCACATTTGATCAGTCCTGCTTTTGGATTGTTTAGTGTATAGCAGTTTTTGCTAAAAAGTTTAATTTCTGTCACTCATTGTTCAGCTCCTCTTATTAAAGTGCTTTTTGGCATATTCTTATAGGAGCAGAGTTGACCTGCAGATCAGATTTTGATACAGCCAAGCCACTACCAAAGCTATAGCAATCAAGATGATTTCCCTCCCTGCACTAAAAAAGTCTAGATAAAGGCAGATATTCATAAAGCAGCTGTTTAATGTCAGCAGTCAGAAATAACGAGCTGTTTCCTCTGTATTTCTGGTTTACATGGTGTAGCTCTCTAGTGATTGAAAGTCTACAATTTAAAAAAAACAACTCTCAGTGATGTAAGAAAAGGTATTTACATGAAGATCACCTCGTCAATATTTCTGCTATAGGATGCTGAGAAGAGTCTGTTGTCATTGCTGTACAAGTCCTGCAGAGTATCTGAGGGAAACGTAAGGTGTGTTCTGTAATTGTGCCGTGAGTCATGACTTCTATGTGCCACCTGAAATAGACCCGATTAAACAACGTATCCCCTTCTGGCTGTATCCCAAAGCTGTTGCTCACTGTCTCTGCTTTGAGTTGGCCCTACAGCTTAATGTCTGTGGTGTCTTTCCATCTGCTGAAAGGAATATACCATACTGCATTTGTTCTGGCTGCTGCTCTCTTTGGTGATACCAGTCTGGAGGTCACCCAGCATGAGTGTTTGCCCCCTCCATTTCCGGGCATGCAGGAGAATATGAAAGGAGAAGAGAGCCCTTGGGTTTGGCATGACTGTTTGACAGGGAATCAGCTGCTTCCAGTACAAATAATTGCATGTCACTCTTGATCTTGATCTCCAAGGATAGAGAGCTTTCAAAATGCCACCAGGAGTTCTTAGATGAGTGTGTTGTTGTTGTGGTGTCTTGCTGTTAGCCAGGGTCAAAAACACAACAGTCCTCACAGCTCCTTCTCTTTGCACAAAGGATTTCACCAGGAAAAGATTACCTTTCTGCATATTTTCCAGCAGCAAATCAAATAACTTCCAAATAAGAAGAAAGAGCAGGCATCAATTTCAAGTACCCGACAATTTGGAAGAAAATCTTCGTTGCATTTAGCCAGCTTCTGCTTTCTAATAAGGGCAAGGCAAGTATCCTGTGGTCCTGCTTGGCCTCCTGCCCTCTTGTGTCTGGCATGGATGGCCAGTGGCTCTGTGCCTGTTTTTGGTCTCCACCCTGATGTCAATCCACCTCACTGGGCTTCTGTCAGGTCACTGGGGTAACTGCCACAAGAAGGTGATCAGCCCTCTGATCTCCTGCCATGCTGCTTTCTTGGCAAGAACCCATGTTGGATGTGTGACATTTGGTCTACTTTTACCTTTAAACCTCCTGTAAGAGGACACCATTTTTTAATTCTCTAACTTGCAAGCACATAGACTGAAGCATTTTTAGAAACTGGAAGATTTTGTAAGAGAAAATGTAAAACTAGAGGGAATAAGTTGAACAAAGCTGAAGTGACAAGATCCATAAAACTATACCGATAGCACTGTCTTCTACACGTGTGAAGAACAGTTCTTATTGTTAATTACTAGACTATAAGAGGTCTTCCAAATGTATTCAGATTTAGTACATCAAGCAAGAAATGTATCTGTTGCCCTGTAGGCTTTTTCCTGTGGTTACAGAGATCAAGTTCTAGCTTTTTTTTCTTTTTTTTCACTTATTCGAAGGAATGACCCAGGTAAAGTAGGTTTCTGGTTGTCTAACATTCTGTCACAGTCAGTCTTTGCAGCTAATAGTTTTCATCTGTAAGACACTGTAGTAAAATTACAGATAAATATATTTAAGTGTCCCTCTGCAAGGTGTTAGGTGTCTGCCTGTAAATGACAACGAAGAGATACCAGACAGAGCTGGCTGAGTTCACTAGGCACGTATGGTGCCACAGAAAGAGTTTAGTCTTGGGTGTTCTTTAAATGTGGAAGGAGATAATTACTTTCCAAAAAGGAATAAAAGACAGTAACAATACTAGTAGTATGCAAGCAGCACGGGTTAGTTTCTACTTCCAGATGGATAATGTGCTTGATATATTTCTAAGTGAGTCTTTTTCTACGCCTGAAGTATTATATAAAGCACTACTGAGTGCAGACAAGAGCATATTGTTAGGGCATTCGCAAATGCAAGCTATGTGTGTCCAAGCAGACTGCTAAAATCTGTATGAAATATTTCCATGTATTACCAAAAATTATCTTTTAGCAACTAGAGAACATAATTCTCGTTAACATACTTTTGAGAAAATTGGATACAAGTGTTTCAAAAATCAGAAAGACTGTATCTAATGGTCACAATTTATGAGTATAAAAAAATCTAATGCTAATCATAGTGTACAGCCTTGAGTTAGCTGTGATAACAATGTGTGTGCATACACTTGTTAAGAGTACAGTTATCAGCAAAATCCTTTAGAAAGAGAAGTTTAAAGGAACTTTGTGATTTAAAGCAAAGTTATATTATTTAGAAAATACATTATACATAAAGAACTCTTGCAGGTATATCTATTGCATTAAAAAAAATCTCCCTTTGAAGGAATATGTACGGAATATGTGTCTTAGCAAATGAACTGCTAGAAAGGAGAAAAAATCATAAACTGTATAAATGAAAATATTATTTAGAAAAGTGGAATAACACAGCACAAGGCATTACTTCATCAAAGAAATGTGACCGCATATTTTAAAGTAACCCTTTTACTGCTAGCATAGAGAACAATGCATGCAGGAAAAGGAGAGTAACCAGCATGGTCATTCGTGGCAGTCTGTGAACAGAGAAATTTGCAGGCACAGACAGTGTGCACACACAGATCCACTAAGTCTAATGACAGAAGGATCATGGTATAATGGACATTTGAAAGCATTTTTACACTCATTTTAAAGAGCAAATTTTAGAAAGTAAGCAAAGAACACTGATTTGTACAGTGACTTAACCTTATGAATTAAGACTCTTCACTTATATATTTTTGAGTCACCATAACCAGTTAACCAGTTAACTTATTTGTGAAGTGACTCACTGAAATGCATGTTAAGGAGGAATGGTGTTTTTCTCTATTTAGTGTTAATCTGATTTGCTTTTTTTGAAAAGCCTGACTGATGCCACCACCTGTTAACTTGGGTTCACTGTATCAGATAAGGAACTATTTCCTTCTACCACCTGCTGTATGGAATAGAGCTAGCATTCAGCTGATGCTGTTACATACTGGTGACAAGATTGTAACTGTTTCTGTAACCTGTATTTTAAACTAGGGATTTCCCCTGGAATATTCTGCTAATTTTAGCTAGTTCAAAATGGTGCAGTTATTAATTAAAACATTCAGAATCTGATGACTCAGGTTTTAAGAATTATGCTTTCCTTACTCGTCATTTACTTTGGTTCCTTGCTAAATCTAAATATTGAATTTAAAAACTTTTGCTTTTTTTTTTTTTACCCAATTTGTACTTGTTTTGTATAGAGTTATTTGGCAATAAGATGCCAAACCATGGAGGATGGCATAATATCTGTAATAATAAAATCTCATTATGCATAAATTAGGATGTAGACTTTCCATTCCGAAATTACCGTAACAACTCTTTTTGCCTGAACAGTTTTGCAGGAATGCAAAGAGGACAGAGCCGCCTGTAATTTCTCCCTGTGTGCACTGACTTGATATGGCCAGTCTAAGAATGGCTAACTTCCAGGTACCTCACTAAATACACTTATCTGTAGTTCCATGTTTTGTTGCAGCAGTTTTCAGGAGGAAATGTGCATGTGAGCAAAGTACATTTCCCTGTAAGAGGACTGCATGCCACTGAAGTCCCTTTCAGGCCTCTAGGTAATTCTGTGAGTAGGGAACAGTCTTATAATTTTATTAAGTATTAAATAAAAGTGCTTATTATTGTCTCAAGGTATAAGAAAGAGCTTATCGTTATGTTTGTGTGGGAGACTAATGTTAAAATTACGGTGAAATTAAGTGTTTCTTATTCTTTAGTAACAAATGCATTACTGAGTACAGAAGCTTGAGATTTCTCTGGTTTTAGAAATTAAAATGTTTAAAAAAAGAGGAAACTAGTGTTAGGAAGAAAAAAAGAGGAAATGAAAGTGTCTTGGCTCAAATTCAAACTACTTTTATTCAAAGTACTGTTATTCAAATATTGTCCATTTTGTCATCCTCCAAGGTCTTAAATCAAATTACCTGATGATTTTGCTTCAGGGCTTTAGCAAACAGGGTCTACAACACAACGGCTGTTGCTTGGCAGGAAAGTCTTAGGACTGTCAATAATGATTACTTGGATTTTTCTAGTAACATTAAAGTTTGTGTCCTAGGTTACAGAAAGCACACACACTCTCTCTGAATACTGCTTTTAGCCAAATGCCTCATTTTGTACCTCTCACTTTCTGGAAGTGACTTTGTAAGTCCTATATTAAGTGGCACAGTGGCATCTCAGGAAAAATATTGTAAGCTTTTATCAAATCAGTTTTTGCAGTACTGAAGGAAGTATCCCTGTACTTCTATACCATACTTCCACAACTTACAAATTTAGAACACTTGGTGACCTGTCCATTCAGCAGTCTTATCTTCAAATCTATTCAGGAACATAAATATTTATGGCAAATATTTTGGGTCCTGCGTGGTGCTATATAAAGTTATTACCCTTCTGTCCAGTGGCTGTTCAGACCTAATCTAAATTTTTCCCCCAAAATTCCTGACTAGAGGATGTAAAAGGCAAACTGAAAAAGCTTCCACTTAGATGCCATTTCTTTCAAGCTGCCAAAAGTAAAGCAGAGGAGATTAGTCCCGCAATAAGGAAAGAAGTTCTGCCCAGTAACCCCGGCTTAGACACCTCAACAAGAATGATGAGAGATCCTTGAGTTTGTTTTCTGTTACTGCCTTAATGAGATATGAAACCATGCAACAGAAAGCTGATCTAACTGCTATCCTGTAACAGATTTTCCACTAGGGAAATGGAAAGAATGTACTATGTAGTGGAACATCATAAAGAAAATGGGTAACAAGCATGCCCAGCTTACTCTACTCAACAGCTCATGGAAATAGAAGATCAAATCTCCTTTGAAAGAAATAGGATTACACATGGGTTTTCTCCTGGATGAATTCTGTAATTGCTATCTGGGATAAAACAACTCTCCTCCATCATTAGTTTTGTAAATCTAGAATTAATCTCAGCCAAAATAATCTAATTAATTTGGATTTATTTATCAAAATAAAAATTTTGCTGTAATCTCCTTGAAGATGTAATCAATTAGTCCAGTTAGGGAATCACTACTTTCTGCAAAGTCAGCATATCCAATCCAGCTATCTGGAGATAATCCTTGAGATCAGTAAAGACTGAGGTATAACATTTCCAAGTTTCACAGAATAATGGATTCCAAAGCAGGTTAAAATATAACTGAAATTAATTTTGGTAAGTGACTTAGAATTATATAAACTGGATCCAAAAAGGTGTCAAAATAATATGTGATTTATCAAAGAAAAAAACACTGAAAAAAAAGATCAAGCTTCTTCCACCCTTAACTTTGAATGCTGAGCTTATATTTACAATATAGTTCTTGACGTACAGTTTTGTATTGCTTTGCTGTGGAAATTCTCATCCATCTTTTGTTTCAGTGGTCAGTTTGGAATTTCTTTTGTGAGTCTCTTAGCTGGGAAAAGTTGTATATGAAGGAAGATTAAAAAATCATGTATTTGAAAAAACAGAATGAAGATGGTGGCTTATGGTGTCCTAATTCCATGACTATCAGCTGACAGAGGGCTGACAGCTCTTTTCCTAGAAGTTTCTTGCAAGACATGAAGCATATACTCTCTCCAGGAAAAGCCTCTTAATGCTACACACAATGTCACGCTCCTTTTGTCTTCAGCAGTTGCATAGTCACAGTTATGAATTACAATATATTAATGGTATTCTAATAATTAATATCTTGCCCAGTGAGATACTACAGACACCCATGAAATTATAATGTTCCTGCATTCATAGAATATGACTATTATGTCAGAACAGTGAAATTAGTGCAAAACAAACTTACATCTCCTCTGAAACACATGATAAGAGTTCCCGATGCTCTAAATAATCTTTTTTATCATGCTATAGAGACACACTTAGCACAGTGAAGGAGGTTCAGATGCTCCTGGATCCTTCTAGTCTTTGTGCAGCTCATTCATATGGACATATTTAATACAAATTTCTGGTTTTGAGGAGTTTAGTTCCTGCTAAAGCTAGCATTTCTAAAGGGCACAGGAGACCACTGGGTAAACACAGATTTGAGTTAGCACAATTAGGAACCATTTCACTTGTTATTAACAATTCAATGCTCACAGTTTATGATTGTTGTTTGTGTCTTGCAATGTTAAATTTATATTCTTTTGTGGGTTAATTTTAGGGTACTACGCAGACTGGGACTCTGGAAAAGGCTGGTAGCTAGGAGAGTGCTATGTGAGCCAAATTATCCCTGGCATAACTAACAGGGTTGATATGAGAGATGAATTGGGCCCTATGTCTCTTTACTGTAGGGAATACTTTCTGTTGAGCCAAAGTAACAGCTGCAGTGTGCTTGTGACTTAAAAAAAAAGCTTGCTTTTTTGGCAGGGTGAGTGCACATGCCTTTGTCTTCACAGTACAATAATTCTTATTCTTCTGAATGATTTTTAGGGGGTCACTTGTACATCTCAGGTTAGAGGGGTTTTTTCTTATGTACTCTTCTCTAAGAGTATATGGTGACCTACACTTTCTTCCCCTTGAAAGCTAAAATTCCCCCAGCTGATACAACAGGTGCACTGTGCTGGTGGAGTGGAAAGTCAGAGCGAAGTTCAGAGTGGGATTCCTGCCCAGGGATAGCAGAAAGCACAGAGCAGTCTGCCAGCTTGTGTCCTGGGACATTGAGCCCCGGTACAGCCAGGGTGCTTGCACAATGCTGGGGGTAATACCTTGTAGCTGGCGTATGTCTCTTCTCTTTCCTTCCCAAGTGATTTGTAATGATATCTTCACTTATAACACAAAAAAATTATCTGAATCAATTGTAAGCTGCTTAAGTTAGTATCTTTGGCTGCTTGGCATATATTTAGTTATTTGCAAATACTTTTTGCCCATAAACTAGTTTTTCATAGACAGTACTGCAAAATTATTTGTGTTGAAAATAATGCAGGATCTCAATAAAAACCATTTAAAGCAAGTTTGAATTGCAGGGTATGGTATGCAGTACCTTTCAGTCTCTAGGTAAGCCTATATTTCACAAGATAAAACTTGGCAAAAGACTTCATCTTAAATAATATAAAAGTAAAAAACATTCAGTTACATTTGATTAAGGGCAGAGTAAACATGCAGACGTTAACCTTAGAGTAACCATTGTTTAAAAACTATTATAGTGTGAATGCAGATAATAGCGTAAATGTATACATACTGCGGGGAAAACCCCCTTTTTTTTCTGAAGAGCTTTTAAATCAACCTAAGAATGAAAAAAATTACTGTATCATACTGTTGTAACCATTTACAATATGCTTCAAAAAGCCTAATTTCTAAAGATTTTTTAGAATTTAATTGATTTCATTCCCTTTAAATTCTGTGGGTTCCCCTGCAGGGTCACTCCGGTCCCCTCAGTATCCACACCACATGCACACTAACGAATGTGCTCCAGGCTCCCTCTGGAGTGACCAGGCTGGCCGAAGGGACAGTCTACTCCAGCTCCACCCAGAGAGGATGGATGAGACGATGCCAGGGTTAGATTCTTGGCTCACCCAAGAACATCTCCGGCAGTATCCCTGCTGTCCTCACACCTTCACCCTTTATGCGCTACTCTAACACTCACAGACCTTCCCATCCTGCTCTCAAGACTAGAGAAGATCTTAGAACTGTGCTATCCAGTGTGTATATATTTTTTTAAATAACTTCATACTTGACCACTGATAATTTTAAGTGCCCTTTATTTGGTCATTTAGCCTCTATTTTACTCATGTCAGTGACAATCTATGTATATTTTCATTGCAACATATACGGTTGTGTACTGTGAGGGTCTCATGGCTACATCTTCTTCTCCCTGACCAGCCCCTGGAGCTGCAGCTGGGCTGGTGGGTGGGCAGAGCCCCTGGCAGGGAAGCTGAGGATGGGGCAGGATGGTATGGGGTAAGGGTAAGGAGGAGACAGCAGGGTAGAGGATGGGGAGAACAGCATCAGACCAACGTGGACTTTAAGTTATTTGGAACAAGCCCAGAGTCCTTGCTGAAAGGCAGTCTCTGATAGTGTTTTGACAGATGATGCTGCTGGCCCTGAGTCTCAGGAGAAAAGCCAAAGCTGCCTGCAGTGGTGGCAGCTGGGCTTGCAGGATCAGCCCCGCTGCCACCGCACACAGAGTACTGATTCACCTGCACGCAGCAATCCAGCCAGACGCCCCCCTCAACAGCCCCACCTTCAGCTGCCGCCTGCAGACCGAGCTGTGCAGGAGGCATGTTGGGATGCAGATGGGAAGGACCATGGGACTGACACCGAGCTGGGCTCCCTTCGAAGGCTCAGCATCTGGGCAAGGCCAACCCACTCCAGACAACACTAGCGTTGATCAACACGGACTCAAGCCACTCCTGACCTGGTGCTGGGGGCCAGGTGGCTCCATGGTGTGTGTGTATATGTATATGTATATGTATATGTATATGTATATGTATATGTATATGTATATATGTATGGTATAAACA
>WKFP01014838.1:1136709-1191881 GCA_011057875.1 Pterocles orientalis | reverse complement strand
CGAAGGGACAGTCTACTCCAGCTCCACCCAGAGAGGATGGATGAGACGATGCCAGGGTTAGATTCTTGGCTCACCCAAGAACATCTCCGGCAGTATCCCTGCTGTCCTCACACCTTCACCCTTTATACGCTACTCTAACACTCACAGACCTTCCCATCCTGCTCTCAAGACTAGAGAAGATCTTAGAACTGTGCTATCCAGTGTGTAGATTTTTTTTTTAAAATAACTTCATACTTGACCACTGATAATTTTAAGTGCCCTTTATTTGGTCATTTAGCCTGTATTTTACTCATGTCAGTGACAATCTATGTATATTTTCATTGCAACATATACGGTGGTGTTGTGTACTGTGAGGGTTCAATGGCTACATCTTCTTCTCCCTGACCAGCCCCTGGAGCTGCAGCTGGGCTGGTGGGTGGGCAGAGCCCCTGGCAGGGAAGCTGAGGATGGGGCAGGATGGTATGGGGTAAGGGTAAGGAGGAGACAGCAGGGTAGAGGATGGGGAGAACAGCATCAGACCAATGTGGACTTTAAGTTATTTGGAACAAGCCCAGAGTCCTTGCTGAAAGGCAGTCTCTGATAGTGTTTTGACAGATGATGCTGCTGGCCCTGAGTCTCAGGAGAAAAGCCAAAGCTGCCTGCAGTGGTGGCGGCTGGGCTTGCAGGATCAGCCCCGCTGCCACAGCACACCTGCACGCAGCAATCCAGCCAGACGCCCCGTCAACAGCCCCACCTTCAGCTGCCGCCTGCAGACCGAGCTGTGCAGGAGGCATGTTGGGATGCAGATGGGAAGGACCATGGGACTGACACCGAGCTGGGCTCCCTTCGAAGGCTCAGCATCTGGGCAAGGCCAACCCACTCCAGACAACACTAGCGTTGATCAACAGGGACTCAAGCCACTCCTGACCTGGTGCTGGGGGCCAGGTGGCTCCATGGTGTGTGTGTATATGTATATGTATATGTATATGTATATGTATATGTATATGTATATGTATATATGTATGGTATAAACACAACCTCTAGATAAGCATCAAAGTGATGAATAAGGGCAGTGACTGCAAGCTGGGCAGATTTGTGCAATGGGTTTAGTGTCCTGATAAGAAAGGCAAACAAAGAGCCTGAAGGATTGATTTCAGTTGTTTTCCACAAGACAGAAAAATGATGACATAATAATAAGAAACTAAAATACATACTTTATATGGTCTCCTTTTCCAAATGAAATTTGTTCATAAGTCTTAACTTTTTGTAACAATTTTATAACAATTTCACTTATTTAAATACTTCCTTTTCTGAACAACTGACTTTTATACTTCTACTATAAACATGCTGGAGGGAAGGGATGCCATCCAGAGGGACCTGGACAGTCTGGAGAGGTGGGCCTGCGCAAACCTCACAAAGTTCAGCAAAGCCAAATGCAAGGTCCTGCATGTGGGTTGGGGCAACCCCAAGGACAAATACAAACTGGGAAGAGAATGGCTTGAGAGCAGCCCTGAGGAGAAGGTCTTGGGGGTCCTGGTAGATGGGAAGCTCAACATGAGCTTGCAATGCTCACTTGCAGCCCAGAAAGTCAACCGTGTCCTGGGCTGCAACAAAAGAAGCGTGGCCAGAAGGTCAAGGGAGGTGAATCTCCCCCTTTGCTCTCATGAGACCCCACCTGGTGTACTGCGTCCAGCTCTGGAGTCCTCAGCACAGGAAAGACACGGACCTGTTGGAGCGAGTCCAGAGGTGAGCCACAAAAATGATCAGAGGGCTGGAGCACCTCCCATGTGAGGACAGGCTGAGAGAGTTGGGGTTGTTCAGTCTAGAGAAGAGAAGGCTCTGGGGAGACCCTACAGTGGCCTTCCAGTACTTAAAGGGGGCCTACAGGAGAGACGGGGAGGGATTCTTCATCAGGGAGTGCAACAGCAGGACAAGGGATAACAGTTTTAATCTGAAAGAGGGTAGATTTAGATTAGATATTAGGAAGAAATATTTTACTGTGAGGGTGGTGAGACACAGGAACAGGTTGCCCAGGGAGGTTGTGGATGCCCCATTCCTGGAGGTGTTCAAGGCCAGGCTGGATGAGGCTTTGAGCAACCTGGTCTAGTGGAGGGTATCTCTGCCCATGGCAGGGGGGATGGAACTTGATGATTTTTCTAAGCTCCCTTCCACCCTAAATCGTTCCATGATTCTGTGATTCTATGATTCTGTTTTCCACCTTGTGATTTTTGGTCAAAACCACTTACAAAAGACCACTCTAGAAATGGGGGCAAAAAACAAGTTAAAGGATTTAATAGCTAATCTGTGGTAGGTTGTGCTGGACCTAAGGAAGGAATTAATTAACTACTCAATGTGCATTTTTACAAATCCTACTCTTTTATCTGGTGATCCTTATCTAGTGCAGCATGGTAAGTGTACAATACAAATATTTGAAAAATCATGACGTAATTGCAATTCAGTTTGTCCATGCAGTCCTAGTGAAACCCTGAGGAAGGTGAGTGGTTTCAGTAGCACAGAACATCCTTGTATTTCATTCACTTGCAAAGTAATTGGCACAACATACTTCATTCCAAACATATCCGCTGAAAGAGATAAGTGAATAGAATAAACAGTGTAAATAGATGGATTTATTTCACTAATGTAGGAGGCGTTTTAAAGGCAATTGTTCAATAGCAAGTTTTAATGTCAATGCAGATTTAATGAAGTCAGAATATATTATATCGCCGAGGACTGCATTTGCAGATGTAAACCAGCATAGTTTCTCTGCCTTAGCTGGAGCTTTACCATAAATTCCAGCCTTGAAAAATCTTATCAAATATTCTCAGTTGTTTTTCCTTTCTTCCTCTTCTGCTTCTTTGTAGGCTAAGACTATTTTTTCCTGATTTTTCTCCCCTACATCTCTCTTCTTTTAGTAGACCTAATAATTCTCTTCTTCCTCTCCACTTTGGTCACTTCAGCTTTCTCCAGGATCCTTTTTATCTTTGTTTCATAGAATAATCTGAGCTGGAAGGAACCTCGAGGTCATGTAGGCCAACCTCCTGTCCCTGCATTCAAAGTTACTTCAGGTTGCTCAGGACTTCCTTGTCCAGTTGAGTTGCGAGTATCTACAAGGATAGAGACTGCACAACCTCTCTGTGTCCTTGTTCCAGTGCTTAATCCCTCATGTGAGTTTTTATTTTTAATATTTAATTATGTATTTTTGCAGCTCTGCTCCTTTAAAACAGCTTTCATAATTCTCCAGCTTTGCTTCATCCTCGTGCCTGTCTCCACTCTTCTACCTCCTAAAGTTGTAGCAAACATACTATTTCCATGCTTTCTGAATTTTCTGATGTACTTTATTTCTTCATAATAGAAATACACCTCTTCCTTTGATATACAGGTCTATATTTACTCCTCACAAGATTCAAACTGATGCCGTATGGGTAAAAGTCAGGTTGAATAACCATAGCTTATTGCCCAAAGCCATACAGGTTACACGAATATTACTAGAGCAGCCTAAAAAACCTGTCTTGATCTCCTTTACTCCTGCACAGCCAACCCATCTTGCATTTGAAAATCAGACTTGTGCCTAATACCTGTAGAGCTTCATTGGTTTCTGAAAGCGTAGTGGCTGCTAAGTACAAAAAGGTTTTGAATGCCTGGTCTGCTTGAATGCCTGACATTGCCTGAATCACCAGATTCACATTTGGAAGTTCATTTTTTGTTTAGGATGAAAACTTGAAAAAACAATTGAAAAATTCTATTGGTTGGCACTGGATTTTGAACAATAG
The DNA here is from genome assembly GCA_011057875.1 of Pterocles orientalis. Lineage (NCBI taxonomy): Eukaryota > Metazoa > Chordata > Aves > Pterocliformes > Pteroclidae > Pterocles > Pterocles orientalis. The sequence continues at coordinate 1,188,132 of WKFP01014838.1, read as the reverse complement.
TCCTGTGGCACTGCCAGGAGCTACTGGAACAATGCTAGCAATCTAAATAAACGTTCTCAATTTGAAGGTGCTCTAAACAGTCAAACTTTAGACAGAGATGGACCTTCAGTGGTTACTATAGAAGAACTGGTGTTCCATTCTAATGGAGGACAGGGAAAGCTAAGCACATTAAAATGGAATTTAAGATAAGTAATCTTATTGTTTTTAAAATATTCACATTTTGAAGTAAACCTTGCCTTTTCTAATACTGGAAATACATATATAAATGCACATATAAATTGCTAAAAATATGAATCATCTGTTTATGTTTGCTTTGAAGTAGGCTACAATCAAGCTTTGTGCTTGAAGTGAGAACATTGAACTTTGTCTTCCCTGATGCTTAATGCTCCTGTTCATTTTCAGAAAAAATAGTTTTGCAAATCAGAAACATGTGAAACGTTCAATCTTAATCAGTGGGTATTTGGTTATGCTTAATGAAGTAATGCCCATTTACTTGATCCCTGATGACTATTTAAGTTGACTAAGAAAGGCGAAAACTTGCTGCACTCTGACTACTATTTCAATAAGTGAGATTCAAAAATGTGGCAAATTCTCATTTGCTGGAGATGTGCAAAGGCATATGCAACAATTGCTCCTCTGAATTTATTTTTTTTCCATTATTCATGCTTTTCACAAGTCAGTAAAATCGAAGCACTCATCCTTAAACTTTGCTCTACTACTATGTGAGCACCCCACGTGTTAGCTTTCTGCAACAGAACATCTCAATGTGCTAAAATAAGCCTTGTATCTTCATGCTTCCGTGATGGTGAGGATGGATCTCTCTCCATCCACGTCCTCTTCTTTCTCACCACCCAGTCCTTAGAACTGGAGTTTTGTTTGTATCTCATGATCAGTCTTCTCCAGTGTAAGCAGTTTAAAAGAAATAGTTTGGAAGTCTTGCTTCGTTGTTGGATTACTTTGATATTCATGGTATTTGGAGACATAGGCTTTCTGTTTGTTCTCACTTTGCAGAAGTCTTCAGATTTCAAGTATTTGTTTCTTGTCATATGACAGTGCTTATCAGTGACCCACATAGAGAAAACATTTAATATGCATCTGAGGCTGCTATCAGAGTATTCAAGAAGACAACTCAGTATTCCCAACTAGACTTGATATCCTGAAGATTATGCTGGATAAATATACAAATATACTTTGTAACAATTTAGATGTCTCTTCTGCAATCCTGGACTCTGACAGGGGACATCTGACTTTACTCTAGCAGTGAAGGTTTTTCCAGTACTACTCACCTTCATTCAAAGCCTGATCAGCTCATTCCCTCATTCCAGGAGAAAACATGTTCTCCAGCTTCATTTCTACCTTACAAGATTCCTAAAATAACAGGTGACTCAGACCACAGAACAGCCTTAAGACATAAAATGCATTTCAAGCTCAAAGGCCATCCTTGAGGCTGTTTGGCCTTTGACAGAGTGGTCATTGACTCCTCTCGTACCCCAGTAAGAACAGTGGAAGAGGCAGATGAGCTCAGTTCCACCTGTGCACTGACACCTCCAGCCATGCAATAAGCAGGTTATCACTTCTGAAGCTGTTCACGATATCTTGGCCACCAGCACACTGATGAACAAATGCCCTGAACGTGGTACTTGCTGAGATTGTATGCAGCTCTGTTTAAACCCTATGTCTGACTTACTTTTTGTTGAAGCAGACAAGAAAAGATTGAGACAAAGCACTTAATGAAGAGAAGACAAAAGGAATATATGAAAAAAAAAGCTGTATGTACCTTGCACATTTTCTGGAGAGCACTGGTGGCTGAATAGACAAACCTCACTGCCTGTATTGACTAGACCCCCGTCCAGCTTAGACACTTGGCTCACCATAGGCATCTGCATTGTAGATAGTTTCATGTAGATGGGATGATGCTGAAAATGATTCCCCCAACGTTAAGGGTGATTAATCATCAACTAAAGGGATCCTCCAGCTTGGGGAATTCTTAGTTCAAGGCTAGATTCCCCTGTTCCCCCCTGGAGGTAGGTTTAATCGCAGCTATAAAAACTAGATTTGAGGACCAAACAACTAAAAATTACATTTCATTAACAGGAATTCCAGAACTGTCTGCTTCTCCTGGGAAGGAACCACTGTGCTAATACAGCGATCGCCAGAGCACGGCCTCCTAACAACCTGTTTCCAGTGAGGCTGGTGGTCCGCAGGCTGCCCGTGAGGGGTGCGGGCTCCCTGAGCGCTGGCACAAGCAGTTTCACGGAGACTTTGCCCGGACAGAACAACCTGAGCGTGGGACCCGGTGTTAAAAGAAAACAAGTCCAGTCCGCGACAGCATGGTGTCTGACTCCGCCTGGAGACCTCCTTCCCTGGAAGCCGTGCCTGGAAACCTCCTCACCCCGGCGCCGTGCGGGGGATGGTGACCGATGGGCTGCGTGTGAGCGGCACTGCCCCGAGGGGACACCCTCGAGCTCCACTAATCCTTCCCGGGGTGGATTCAGCGTTCCCAGCCTCCTCAGAAGTCCGTTTCTTTCCGAAATGACCCCTCCCTCGGGCTCTAATGCCAGCTGCACCGCGGGACTTGGGGACAGGGGGCGGCAGGAGGAGGCGGCCGTGCCCCCCCCGGGCCACCCCTGCCCACCCCGGGGTGCTGAGGGCCCGACCCGCGCCGGCGGCGCGTGAGGGGGAGGCGCCGCGCGGCGGCCGCACGCGGGGGCTGCCCTCCGCCATTGGGCAGCTCCTGCCCCGGGGGGCGGGCCGGGCCCGGGGCCCCGCTTTGAATTGCGGGTGCGGGGATGGCCCCCGCCTGAAGGCGGCTGGGCATCTCCTCGGCTCCCCGCCGCCGGCGGGGACAGGGGCAAGGGAGGCGGGGGAAGGGGCGGGAAGGGCCGCCCTCGTCCACCCCGGCGGCCGGCAGCGAGTTGGGGAAGCGGAGGCGAGGGGGTGGGAGGAGAGGGAGCGCGGTCGTGGGGCGGCTTCCCGCGGGAGCGGGCGTGCGAGGGGGCCGCGGAGGCAGCGGGACAGCGCGGAGGGGCGCGGGGGACATGGAGGAGCCGCGCGGTGCGAGGGCGGCCCAGGCGGCCGGCAGCCTCTGAGGCGGCGGTGGGCCGGGGGCGCTGCGGGCACGCCCGCCGCGGAGCGAGCCATGCGGGTGGCGAGGTGGCTGGCGGGTCTGCTGTGCCCCCTCTCCCTGCTCGTCACCCACTCGTGGGGAGTCCGCTTCCACCCGGGACAAGGTAAACAAGCGGCGACAAAGGCGGCGGCTGCCCCGCGGGTCCTGGCCCTGCGGCGGGCGCCGTGCCGTGCGGGGCAGCCGCCGCTCCCCTGCCCGCGGGTGGGGAGGGGGGAGCGGGGTGTCCTTTGGTGGCGCGTCAGTTGGGGTGCCCGACGGCTTCCGCGCGGGACGGGGGGCGCAGGGCGCCCCGCGGCGTCGGGTGGCGGGGCCGGGGCGGGGTCCCGCCGGGCGCGCTGGAGGCAGCCCCCTGCCCCGCTCCTGTCGTGGAGCCCTGGCCAGCGCGGGGAGGGCCGCGTCAGGGGCCGTTCGGGTGCGAGCGGGGTTGCTTCTGTGCTGGTGCATCACGCTGAGTCTCTTGCTTTCTGCTGCAGAGACGTTGGTGAAGCAGCTCTCCTACTATGAAATCATCACACCTGTCCGCGTGAATGAGTTTGGCGAAGTTTTCCCACACACGCATCACTTCAGCAGGAGGAAAAGGAGCTTGGAGGCACCACTGGAGCCCACTGCTTTCCGAACACATTACCAGCTCAGCGCGTATGGGCAGGTCTTTCAGCTCAACCTAAGCGCTGATGCGGGCTTTGTTGCCGCTCAGTACGCTGAGGTGCACGTAGGGGCCCCGCAGAAGCAGTCCTCCCCCGATCTGCGCCACTGTTTCTACCGTGGGCATGTCAATGCACAGGAGACTCACATGGCTGTCTTCAGCATCTGTGGTGGCTTGGTAAGCACGTTGGTTACTGCCTCCTGTCTCCGTTCATATTCTTCTCCTCCCTGAAAGACATGTAGTGGGATGACTTTGCGGCTGAGCTGGAACTTCTCAGGCATCATTCCAAGTAGGTGATCATGAAATGTCTTGACATCGGCAGTTTGCAGTCATGATGATACTTTTTTTGACGGGATATACAGATGCTGCTTTCAAAGGATCTATTGCTGGCCTGTGATAGAGTTGGTTGATGTAACTCCTGACACCAAGAGCATTGTCATGGTGGAAAAAAATATGCCTCAGAAACACAGTAAGCTATTGTTTTGATAAAATGATGCATTAGTTGGCATCAGTTATGTGTTTGTAGCTTTATAGATACTGTGTGGTTGTGAGTGAGGAATAATGGTACTTGAGATGGCGAGAGAAGAACTGATGTTAATATTTTTGTTCCTCTGCGTTCAGCAATGCTGTAGAGGTGTGTTGTGTTCTAATAGGTGTGCAGCAGTGCCCTCTACTCATGTTTCTGTTAAAAGTGAATGAAGATTCCTACTAACTTAAGTGGGAGTGTCTATAAAATGCTTCTTAAGAACTGAATTGAGCAAAGAAATCAAAGCTCCATTGATATACATTCTTTACTTATCCCTTGATAGCATTCCTTACATCTTCCAAAGTGATAACGAAGAAATAGTATCATACAACTGTCTCTCAAAACAGTTGTACTCTTGCTAAATTTTGTAGTTTTGTATCTAGTAACAAGAAGACTGATACCTAGTGCTTTATTACATCGTTCTTTATGGAATTGCTGAGGACAAGTACATGTGATGTGCACACTGTAAAAATTAGATGTTGTCAATATTACTGTGAATTTAAGTTGAGGTTGTTCCATGTTTTTTGCGGTCACTCAGGAAAGGAAATGTGCAAGACTTTTATTTTTGGGAACTGAAAAAATCCAGCTTCATATTCTAGTCTCTTTCTAGTAGCCTATAGGAAATAGAATGGGTTGCCTGGATGTGTGCAGGAGGGTGTAATGCATATTAAAAGAAGGGGCGATACACATGGTGGAAAAGGGGATCAGAAAAATTGGTGCTTGAGAGAGAGATGTGTTTGTTGTCTAGTGCTTATTCTTGGATATGTGGATATATCATAGAATCATAGAATGATTTGGGTTGGAAGGGACCTTGAGCTGAGGCCTGTAGGCTTTGGCTATTCCTTGGACGTTACTGAAGAAGCAAGCATTTGAAAACAGTATTTATTTGTCAAAGTTTTGCCTATATATCTTGCTTTACAAACAGCTGTCCTTGGTTCTTGTCTGCATTATACGAAACCCAGTTCAAACCTGTACCAACCCCCCTGATATGTTGCACTCCTAACTCACAGAGGGAGCAGGAAAGAGGAATCACAAATATCTTTTTTTTTTTTTTACATGTTCTTTCATGTTCTGGTAGATGCTCATATACCATGGCATTGAGAACAGTCTCATACTCTATATGGAATAAATGGTTTTAAAACCTTCTCTTTTTGTAACTTTTATTGCCAGTTTTAATTCTGTCCCTGCAAACCATCACTTTTCATTACTTGAAGGAACCATGTGCTCTGAAAATTTTTCTATAAAATGTGTACCTAATGCATTTAAAAGTTGTCTCAACTACCTGTTATTTAGCCATTCTCAAACTCCTCAGCACAAGACCCTCTTCTCTGTAACAATTTGAATGTCTCACTTCTCTTGTCTCTCTGTCTCTACTTGGCTGGTACATTAGTCTACATCACGTATGCTTCCATTCAGAAATCCTTAAGTGCCTTTAAACTGAGCCTTTGTTTCTTCTAGATGAACTTTCATTCATTTCATTGCAGCTCCCAGCTGGACTTCGTGTCCTTAGTGATTGCCTGGCTGACAGAGTGCCTAGACCGAGCCACCAGCAAAGGCCTTGCTGTCCCGGTGCTCTCAGGACCTTCTCTCACTGCTCATTTCACTGTCTGCCCAGGCAGATGCAGCCTTGCAGAGGGTATGTAGCGTACCCAACGTTGTGGCTGCTTTCCCCTCACTAATGAAGCTGGTCAGGTTTTCAGAAGAGGAAGCAAAGCCTTGCATGGGTTCTTGAATTTTGTGGGACATGCCTGTAGTTCCCCAGGGAGGGGTTGCGTGGGGAAGAAGAGGCAGTTGTAGCCAGCTGGTTGCCTGTATCTGCACAGAGTATCCTCCAACCTGATTCAGAGCCTTTAGCCTAATGTTCTTCCACATCCTCATGGATTCAAAGTAAATGTCACATTCTTCACGTGGCTGCCAGGGGCTACAACTTTTTTGGAGTCGAGAGAAGAATGGATGTCAAAAGAGGGAGACAGAGGTCAGGTGGAATTTTTCAGCAAGATCTTGTCCTTCTTGAATGGATTCACTCCCAGGTGGCGCTACTCTCAAAAGCTAGTAAAAAGATATTTTTTTTTTTCCCCTCAATGTTTTTAAATTTTCATGGCTTTGTGTTTAACAAATGTACCTGCAGAAATGAGATAGTCAATTATTGCTCTTTACTGAACAGTACCATGCTTCATGAATACATGCAGAGGTTTAAGTGGGACTGCTGCCAAGGTAAGATACTATTTATTCTGAGTGAGAGACAGCAGAAACTAGACTAGTGACTCAGTAGTCCTGTATTATATTTATTTGAAGTAAAATCCCTTCTCTTTGTAGGGTCCATTTTCTTCAGTGCTGAACTTGAGCTTGGTGTATGGAAATTAAAATAGAGAAATTGCTTTATTAAGTATAATTTTATCTTCCAGCTTTGCATATATAAGACAATTGCTGTAGACCAATGCTGTAAAAGCTAGGGAGTAAAAAAAGATGTGGACTTAGATAAAAAGGTACTGGAAATTTAACAATGGAATTTTTAAAATTGCTCTGAAGATGTGCCTGTGTGCTCTGAAGTTAAATCGGGTACTTGGGTTCACTTTATCCTGTAGGCCTCTGAACCCCAAGCTCTGTGCTGCCTTCAGTTGCAGCTTCACAAACAGCTTCCCAAGCTCCTTCTTTTCTTTTTTACATTTTTGAGTGTGTTCTCCTCTCAACCTCTACTTTCCCTTTTCACCCTCGGTTAAGCCTTTTTCTGAGTTTGCCAAGAGCATGTGCAACGCAGAGTACCCACAGAGCATTGCTTAATGGCTCCTGACACCCTGTATGCAGTTTTGTTGTCTTACGTTTCAGAGCATGCCCTGGGTTCAGGGATGCAAATGGCAAAGGGAGGTTAGAAGGTCAGCGGGGAGTCTGTAGTAATTGCAAGGAGGGAGTGTGTAATTAGGGAAGTCTGGGATGCTGTCAAAGGCAGAAGGTCATTTGAAGTAGTGGTCTGGGTACCTTGTTGAAGATCTGATCACATACAGTATATCTCTTGCGTCTAATTTAGAGTAATTTTGGAAATTTCACACTTTATTTAACATTATTTTCCTAAATTCTATATCTTTTAAAATTTTACTGTATTGGTCAATTATAGCTTCCTACAAACATGGGAAACAAGGTCTGCTGAGGGTGCCCCTTGATGCATGTAGACTGAAGAGACCTCTCAAACACTATCCACACAGCAAAATCAAAGAAGTAAAAAAAAATGAAATTAAACAGTCATTTTAACTTTTGAGAACATGTAGCTTACAAATGTATTGACAAATACGAGCAAATAACAGTGAATAAAATATCTTAAAATGAGGGAGCTATCACCATTTATAACTAGAACAAGCCTTCAATTCCTAGCAGGCCCCTGTCTGAAGAAAGGAACTTTATTTTTATTTGTTGTAATCTGGAATGAATGCTATAAAATGTTTGTTTAGTCCATTGAGAAGCCTGGTATTCTTTCATGGAGGTCAGTAATGTGTTGGCTGATGATGAACATAGCTAAAATGAGTTTTGGCGAGCTGGGAAAATGCCTGGATGCCAAAGATGTTTTAAGTGACTCTACTGTGAGAGAGAGAAAGGTAAAAAAGAAAGAGGCATACATCTTTGTAGGTGTACAGTCTCTAGTGTATAGAGCAATTTCACATGCTCACTGACTGCCAGAAGTTAGGAGTAGGAAAGTACATGTGAATATCTTGCATGGATTTGCTAGCTGTCAGCTTTCTGCAGGCTAGGATGTCAGGACTGCTTTGTAATGTAGCTTCTGGAGTGTAACAAGGTCTGTGTGACAAATTCCTTCCTCAGGAGCTCAAGGAAGCTTGCTGATAACATTCTTCTGCTGCACATCAAGCTTACTTTTGTCTGGAGAACAGCAGGAATATGAACCTAAGTGTGGATCTTCAGAATTTCCTCAGAACAAGAGGCTGTGTTTATTTTATTTTACTAATACAGGTCAGCAGATCACCTTTCTCAGAGATTTTGAAAACAATTCTGTTTGCTACTATGGATGAGTGCAGTGATTCCTTTTTGGGAAAAGTGGGCAGTCCTGGAATTTATTTTGGTGAAATGTAATTTGTAGTTGTTTGGTTTCAAAAAAAAAAAAGACAAGACACAAAACCAAACCCAAAACTCGCTAGAGGCTAGTGCTAGCGTAGCCAGCATCTGGTTTCTTGTGGCGATCTAGAGAAGGTAACAGACTCCAGATACTTGCTGCCCAGTTTTGTGGTGCTTAGTGTTAATAACTTCAATGAGTTAAACGACATTGGTTTTCCAAAGAAAGCTTTAACACTTTTAACTGGAAGACATGCTTACCATGACATAACTTAAGGCTGTAGCTTACTGGCTGTCACTTCAAAATAGTTGCTTTCTATATCTGAAAGGTGGATTACTTTTCAGCATTCATGTAACATTTGTGAACCTATGAGCATCTGTAAGCCACATACTAGTTTTTATAGATTTTTATCTTAATGTAGAGATTCCACCCTAAGCTAGGAAAAAATCGTATTAAAATGTCAACTCATGTCAATCCTTATTCGGAAAAAGTAAGTCTTATTGCTGCTGGCTGGTTGACATGATATGACCACTTCATAATTCTGGTTTCACTTGTTATATAGGTATACCAGGTGAGCCTATCCTGAATCTCTGCAATAGAAGTCAAAAATTTTAGTGGTTCTATTATCACCCTCTGTATTTGTTCTGTCTCTCAGCAACACAAAATGGTTTCAAGTACAGGGAATGACTTTGCAAGTAAAAAGATTAATTTTTGTTGGGGCTATTGATTTTATAGCTAAACATAACAAAAAAGGATCAGAAAGTAGACCAAACTTTACCTTCTATGCATTGAAAAAATCTAGATAAAGATTTTTGTACTTGATTACTTAATCTATGACTTTTTCTCTTTTTGCTGTTTTCTTCTCTGATTATTTATTCCTTTGCTCTTAATTTCATTTACAATTTTTGTTTCATTTACTTTAATTTGTTTTCCTATTATCTTTTCCCTAATATGTATTCTCAAAAGTGGGACCATTTTTTAAATATTTCCACTTCTGTGACACTTGATCCAGCATTTTTCAACAGCAGTCTATTTCAATGACTGCAGTTGCCTGAAGTCTTCCCAGTCTTGCTCTGTTGGTCACAGGATGAATGGCACATATCTCTTACTATTGGTATCTCATCTCCTCTTAGCTTTGTAGACACTAGATGTCTTTTTTTTCACAAACATCTGAGAATGGACCATAACACTTGAATTTACTTCAGTAAGATCCCATATCCCAGAGTCAACTTTTGCCTGCCTTGGCAAAATCACTATTCATCACACACTTTGTTATAAAATAGTGAAACAGCTTAGGTCCCCCCCTGCAGCTCTTGCAAAAAACCTGAAACATCACCGGTACATCGTCCCCAAGCTTTACATCTTTTCCTGGAAATATCTCCAGACATGCTGTGCTTTTATGCATGGACCAGCATAGGTCAGCAGATACAGGTGGTAATTACAGTTGCAAATTGAGAAAATACATGGGGTTGTGTGCTGTGCAGCTGAGGTTTGTCGCAGAAAATGTCTATTGGAAGCAGTAGGACCTGAGTATGTGTCTACCTTTTCACCAGGAATTCTGCATGAATTGTCCTTTATGTAGACATATTGCAGTGTGTTTTAACATTTTATGTCAAGGGTGCTTAACCATCAGTGGCCTGCCTTTTGCCCACATCCTCTGCCTTCTTCCGCGGCAGCTGTTGGAACACGTTATATTTGCCAGCTAAACTGTTCTGAAGGCTGTAGCCTGTTCTTAACTACCACCTTCATAGGAGATCCACAACCTCTTTTTCATAATTTTGGGTTTATGTGACAGGTGAATTTGCTGGAAAGCTGTGGGAAGCCAAAGGAAGTTGCATTTGCTTACATATATATGTGTGTGTATGTATATATATATACATGTTCATTAAACTTCCAGGAAGTACACGGAAGGTACTGTGCATGAACGTAAGTGGTAGGGGTGTCAGGGGAGGGAAGAGGACACAGCATATGGTCTTTTGCTGTCACTAGGTGAGCTAAGTAACTGAAACGGTGTGCAAAACGGCTTTATTTTGTTTGTTTTAAATTAATGCTTCCAGCCCCAGTTAGCTGTAATGGATCTCGGGAAACTTTGTACTCTTGGTGAATAGACAGGCTTCCCACATGAGATAACATATCTGCAGTTGTCTCAGTTGTCATTCTGTTTTAGACACACCCTCATACCGAGAATGGCAAGGTTGTGGTAGCAAACAGACACTGGGAACAGGTCATACCTTCTGGATATACACATGTTGGCAAAAGTACTCAAGGTAACTGTGTGGTTGACTAAAACAGATGAAAATCTAGCCATACCTTGCATGTACTTGAGTGAGAACTGCCTGATGGCATATATGATGTTGAAAAGACTTTTTGGAGCTATTCATCTCCCAGTGAGAGGAAAAGGTGGTTCTGCAAGTACTTAAAATACATCAAAGCTGGGATGTTCTCTTTAAACAGAGATAAGTTGCAAATGTACATTTTGACTTTTACTGAGACAAGAAGATAAGATGGTATTTCCTCCAGTATTAAGTGCATAGGTCCCCTAGGTCTGTGTTCTGTGAGGATGCTTGGCTTGATGATTATTTATGTGTTAAAAACAAAACTCCTAAAAAATAAAAATCAAAGCCATACCCCCAAACCCAACCAAGCAAAAAAACCCCTTTCATGTATATATACATTTTGTTTTGCCAGTTCCAACAGGTGTTGTAGAATAGCTGCTTTTACATAATGAAATCTTCATGTATATATCTATGACAAAAGCTGTTATGCATAATTTTAAATTGACTTGTCTAGCTTGTTCACTGTGAATTGTACATAAAGGTAAAAATAAATGTCATCCCTCCCTTTTCCTTCCACTTCAATGAATCTTGTTAGTTGCCATGATCTCTGCTCTTTCTAGCTGTCTTTGAGATTGGTATTGTAACATTCTCTCAAGTTCCCTTGTTACAAATTGTGTTTAGAAACTCCTGGAATACCATTTTTACCAGGCTTCAGGCAGACTTTCTTGCCTAGAGTAGCCTTACAAAGTGAAGTTCAAGGTACCCAGAGCCAGGATTTACGCTTCTTGCAAGAATACTCTTTCCCCTCTGCTTTAGGCAAAATGGAAATACTTTTTTTTTTTGGGTGTTCCTGAGTGAAAGTAACTTGTCAGTAAGGACACTGGATTCATTGCTATGGTTATCAGCATGGTTAGATTAGGTGTGATAAAACATACAAATAAGCTCCATTTAGGCATTTCCGTGGAATTAAGTCCAATCTAGAATTATGTAATTTTATTTAATGGGTGATTAGGTGCCTTTCCAGACTGGAACACTTCTGAGCATAGGTGGGTGCCTCATCAGTTCTCTTCAAGGTGTGATTAAGTGTGCTGAAGGTGTGATTACTATCTGCTCATAAAATATTAACATCACAATATTTGTAAGGAGATGTAGTTAGATCATAGTTAAACTTATGATGAAAGACTTTTTTTTCTTTATAACAAGCTTTTAGCATTTTATTCTATTTCTCTCTAAGAACTTCAAGTATGATGTTGCTTTCAGTCACTTCTAAAAAGGTGTTCCACCAGAAAACACGTACTCATTGGTAGGTATTTCTTCCCTGTTGCTTAGCTGGTGTATTATTTATTATTTTATTACTATTTTCTTATTTCTATTATATTAGCTCTAGTTGTAATTAGTACATTAGCTTGAAACCGCTACCTCTTGCAGTGTTTCTAGCTGAGTTATATAGTAGAAATACTTTTCCCAGATATTGGCAGTGTACCATGATCAGATAACCTCTAATACTTTTTTTCTTCAGTGAACTAATTAAGCTATGCTTAAGTCTTTCATTAGAAAACACTGTAACAGTGGAGCAGGAAGAAAAGGGTGAAGGGTTTGTCACATGACTCAGAAGAGCTTTGAGTTAACACAAGGGGGAGGGAAGGGAGAAGGAAAGAGGATAATAGAAAAGGAAGGGATTTTGTGATTTACTTTGACCATGAAAGTACTCATGCTGTAAACTACTTGCAGGTTTTTGAGTTAAGAAGCGATACTAAAGGTATGAGAAATGCTTGAGTATAGAAGTGGAACTTACCTGGGAGGGAGTCTGCCAGTTTGGAGTCATGTTTTCCAGAACTTCAGTTGTTCTTTTAGCATTTTTCTGAAACCTTTCCAATTTTGCTGTTGGACATATTAAGATTAATTCCATGTTTCTGAAACTTGCTATATATGCCTTATGTTTTCCATGTGTTCTACAAAGTTGCCATTGTACACAAGGATGTAATTTGTATATGGGCATGGTACATACTTTAACCATAAATTCTGCAATATTTATTTCTACTACTTTTGGAAGAGAGCAAATACATTGATTAAGACTATACAGTTTTAAGCCACTTTAAACCACTAAGACAGGCCATATATAGTGAGTAGCTGTGTTGATCCACTGAACCTTGATTTAATATAAAGTGTCTAACTCATTCAGGGTATTTTAAATCCGAGAAATAAACTATCTTTCTCATGTGGGTTTTCTCATAAATTTTCTCAAATCTATGCATATGCATAGTCCTGGGTAGCATTCTCTCTTTGGACTACTTATTTATGATGTGCAAGAGGCTGTTTTCAATTTTGTACTCCACTTCTACTGAAGAGATCTTTTAAATGTACTTTTACCTCTTTATCTGAGAACAGAAATAGAATGTTTCGGGCAGATTTCTTGTTATATGATTTGAGAGGCATCTGTAGATGATAAGCAAATCCAGTTCATTTTTGATTTCATTTCCTGCAAATGCTTGAGCTCCTGTTTCAGCAACCTGCCTCTGTGCATCTAGGTGACTTTGGTTTACCTGGTTTTACCAAAACTATTTTTTATTTTGACGTCTCAGACCTTTTCCTTGTGTGCCTAACTCACAGTAATAGCTCCATTTGTATGAGCAGAGTCTGTCACCAGATTAAGTGTCACTTTTGTGAATGAAGGACTACAAAACAGACTGTGTAGCTGATGAGTGAATTTTTGTAGACCTGTGTGTTAGGAAAATGAGATAACCATGTGTAGATAATGAAAATCCAGCTTTAGTCTTCTTTTAATTTGTTTTAATTTAAAGGATTGGAATTGGTGGCTTCAAGCTCAATGTCTGCTTGGGTTTTAAATGAGAAATGTCATATATCCTTCCTAAGATAGAGCACTGTCTTAATCTCTTATCTGTTGGTTTTTCTCACATACAAAATGAGTTCTTCTCATCTTGGATAGGGGAGGTGCAAAAAATTTATTGTAGACTACTGTTGGGAGGTGTTCCTACCTAGTCAGTGGTAGTGATTGCTTGTTTGTCTATGCATTGTTGAAGAGGAGATAATTTATTGAGGAAAGAATGAAACTTTGTTGAATTATAGATTTTTTGAGCAGTTATTTCTTCCGTAGCTAAAAAGTTGATCCTGGGGTACTGTTCAAGAATCAGTGAGCCAGAGAGTGAGCAAGTGACAGGAAGCCGAGCTCCCTTTTTCTAAAATAGCCCAAGTACCTGGAAAGGTGGAATCTCCAGTCTTAAGGACACTATCATGTCTTCCTGTATTAATCTTTTGATTTAAAGCAAAAAGTTAAGAATTATTCTGAGGTCATGAAACATAATGTAGGATTTTTCCCTTCCAGCTGTGTGTCTTAACTTTTTGGGCTGTAAATTTGTGGTGTGTGTAGTATTTTCTTGGGTATAATGAAGATGTCATTCTTTTGCTTTCTAGGCAATTTCTCTAATAATTTACTGTGAAGATGAGCACGGTTACTGCAACACCTGAGTTTCTTTTAAAAGAGGGAGAGTTGCCTGCTTCCCCCCCCCCCAGATGACTGTCTTTTTTTCAGCACAGGATTCTGGATTTCAGTTAAGATACATGTGTCAGTTCTGATTGAGGTACTTAGACTTTACAGTAACGGCAGTTGAGCCATGGATGTTGCCATGCATTTTATGTTGCATATTCATTGCTAGGTTTGGCATAACATGCAGGCTTTGGAGCACCATTCTGAGTTGCTTGATGGTCTGGTTTTACACTTAAATTCTTGCTGATACGAAGTTGCTTTTTTGCCAGGAAAATAGTTCCAGGTGACCCTTGCTATTACAGTTGAAAAATATCTTTAAAATATCTTTGTTAAGAGACATAGGTTTTTAACTGCATAGAGGAGTTGGTGTACAGTGTGTGAGATTTCCATTGCTAGCGCCTAAACAAAGAAGTGTGGGAGTGCACATCTAGAGGAGCAGAGGAAGGGCAAGGCAGGAATACCTCTTTTGGAGTATCAGCAATACTAGATGACTTAGGTCAGTCATGATGCCTCATGTTGACTGTTCCCAGACTGGTGGATAGGATAATGGTGCCTAAATGTGGTTTTGAATTCCTAGGTACATTTTTTCCCCTGGTAGCACTTTGTTGTCTAAGTATGGGGTTAGGACACTAAGTGGAATTTTCAAAGTGATCAAACTCAGTCAAAAACATGTCTTAGCAATTTATTTTTTTCTGAGTGTGAAATGGTAGAAAAATATAGCCTTGTTCTTGCAGTTCGTATTTTCCAGTGGATATCTGATATTCTGAAAGATGATCTTCATTTAAAATGTAGCACAAGCTCTTTCATTGTTAGTCGTGTGCTATTATTCTCATACTCAGTACGTTTGTAGCTGAAACCATTTCTTTGTAAAATCTGAAAGACCATTAATTGGAAAAGCCACTGAAGAAACAAATACAGAATATTTGCTCTAGCTGTTAGAATGAGTAGGAGAGAAGTAAAATCTGTGTGTAGAATAAAGCCATAGCAGTAAAGTTTTTGCTGAAATCTAAAATAACTTATCTTAAATGTCTTTTATATAGAAATAGTGTTTATGGTATGTCGGGGGAAAAGAATTAATTATCAGGTTAGTGTTTCCCAAATAGCATGGGGTCAAATTTATCATGTTTTGGTAACTGGCACTTCAATAATTTATATAAAAAAACATCAACATGAATCTTAGCATCAGTTCTTGCTGCTTTGTCCCTGGCTGAGAGGCTCTTCTTTTAAGTCCCTGTTGTTTTGCTCAGAAGGTTGCACCTACTTAGGACTAACTGACAAGCTGTGGCATATCTGTTTCCATGAGGCCCTTCTGAGGGAGGCACACAGTATTCTCAGTATGCTTCATCTGTCGTCCTCTGCAAACCACACGCCCTGGAAACACTGGATGTGAGAAAGCTGAACTGAACATATAAGGGATCTAGCATGAAGACTACTTGCAAAGGATTTAAATAAAACTGAGGGGGAAAAGTGTTTCTGTGAGTCAGATTGAAACAGTCTTAAAAGGGAAATGCTATTTAATGGGGTTTTTTTTTTCATTCTGCAACAAAGGTGCTACAGAGGATTCAACCACAGTGAGTTTACAATAACTTGATGATACGTACATTGTGCATCAGGCAAGATGTCAGATAGTCTAACATATACCTGAAGCCTAACAGACTTTTAAACATAGAAAACTGATAATTGCTAGAAGAATCCCAAATTCAAGGGGATATTGTAATTCCAGTACAATACCCAGGATATTAAGGTAGTCTGCAGCAGATTTTAAAATTTATAAAAGTTTATTTGTAGGTTGCTTGAAAAAATACCCTATTCTCACTTCTTTCCTCATGTGTATTGCTCTGCCACTCTCTCCATAACCCTGAGTTTCAAGGTTGACATGAACACTTAATGTCTTAAACCATATAATGTAGATTATCACCATTCTCTTATTGGTCACCATGTCTCACTAATATGGCAAAAGAGCTAACAGGATGCAGTGCATCTGCTCACTCTAGGTGCTTAATTGGCTGAAGTGAGGAAGTTGCCAGAAAGTCTGAAAATAGTTCGATTAAATTCTTACATGGTTTTTCTTCCTTACAGTCTCCTGAAATAAGGTACTTAAGCCATAGGAAACTGAATTTGGTTAGAAGTGCAGAGAGAAAGAAGAGATTCTGTTTAGGATTTCATAATTGGGTGGATTATGGAGGGAGTAGTGGGAAGGAGCTTAATTTTTGTTCTTTCTCTTTGTATGTGTGCCAGTGCTTTTGTTAGTAATCAAGTTCCTTTGGTTCCCATTACATAGTTATCCATCTGTGGCTCCTGTAGAGGGGGAAAAAAAATTAGAGAAAAACACATTAATGAAACTGTCAACTTTGAATTCCTTGAACTCATTTCAAGGTCTTTAAAAAGAATATCAGGTTAACACTGTTTCTAATCTATGGGCAAAATGCAATTTTAGAGGACAAATATTGTATAAAATATGTAAAGGACAGAAGGTAATAAATCAATCTAGAATTTGGACAATACAAATCCTGAATTTCTTGGTGGCCTCTGCTTCCCTTTGCACAGTTCGCAGCTGGTCCTGCTTGGCTATACCTAGATTCTCTTTACTTTTGTGATCTGCTTCGTTTCATTAACTCTACATAGTGATTACCTATGGTACATTGTTAATACGCAGGGTAGTCTGTTATGAGGTATTCGGGTGGGACAAGTCTCTGAAAGCAAATTCTCTTTTTCTTACCTTCAAGCTTCCATCTCCAGTTTCCACTGGAGTTTCCTCACGTGTAAATTTACTTACATTAAATTCAAAGTATTATCATAAATAGGGTGTTATTTCAATGAAAATTATTTTGATATCAGTATTTTTAGTGGGAAATAAATCAATTACTTCTCTTACTTTCAGATGGGCACCTTTAAGGCACATGATGGTGAATATTTTTTAGAACCTCTGATGCAAGCGGATGGAGGTGAACATGAAGATGAGCATAACAAGCCACATCTTATATACAGGCATGAAGAGCTTAAAAAAAAGTATCAGCAATCCCATAAACCCTGTGAAGTTTCAGGTATAGTCATACTTCAGATTTCAATGTGACTTTTTAAAATGTCAGATGTTTAAAAAATGAAAGCAAGATTTAATTTTTGTAATAATATTTATCTCCAGATTGTTGCATTAGAGCCTATACATTTCTTTCACTTTTCTGCCAGTGGCTAATTCAAATGAAGGACAAAATGTGCATGTAAAAAAAAAAACCAAACAAAACCGACCAACCAAAAAACCCAAACAAACAACAACATACCCAAACAAAAATCCCACCATGATACTGCAAGAACTTTTCTGTGGGTTTACTTTTACACCTACATTGTCCTGTATGCGAACATTCAAAGAGCAGACCCACAGGAGTTGTTGCTTATATTTGCAAAAGATAATGAAGTTATTGCGAGTCTACCAGATAATACAGGACATTTTTCTTCCTTAATAATGCAAGTATCTAATATTATCCATTGATGTAGATTTTTCTTGGTATGAATATTTTAAATAATGTATTCATACTACATATTCATAATATTTAAATAAAGGAAAGTAGAGTAAATTACAAGCATGCTGTTAGGATATGTGACAAGTGAATGGTTGTATTTTCATAGCTTCACGGTATATAGGTTAATCATTAAGCAAAGTACCTTAAGAGCAAGAACATATGCAGTGAAAGTAACTATGAAAGACAAAATTGCTTATTAATACCATGAGTAGAAAGCACTGTGCTTTAAACTAATATGTTTTTTACTGGGGCACAAAACTTTCAGTAGTTGTTTTTCATAATTATTTTTGCATCTTCTTAGTTGCAAAATACTGTGATGCAAGAAAGGCACCTGCAGCTACCATCAAAGTACAAAAACTAGACAAAAGAGCAGTACTAGAAAGGATTTCTTTGAAATTGTAGGTGTCTATAGACTCATTCTAAACACTGAGATACCATCTGCTTTGGGATATAATGATGTAGAAGCCTTTGAAGATCCTGCCTGAGCAGTGTAGTACTTAACCTTTACTATTATACTAGTGCCTTTTAAAACATATTTTTCATTGTGTTGGAAACGTAATTTTTTTAAGCCTAGTGAGATAATGAATGCTTTTCATTTGCTTTTTGTAGAAGCATACAGGCTTCAAAGAAAACACAAATGTGTGGAGATTCACAATAGGAGAAAGCAGCTTATATTTAGTTCATTTATAAACATTCCGTCTAATTAAAATTCTCCACCTTTCGTGAGATTGAAATATGCATTTGTGCATTTTGAATGTACTTGCACTCCAGGAATGTTTGAGCAAGGCTGAGTGCATAAATGTGACTATCTGAAGAAAAGGAAAATAATAAAATTTTAACTTTTATTTTCTTAATCAATGTATGTCCAGATGTTTGAAAATATAAATTGTCAAAATTATGGTCTAGCTTGAGTGGCTAGTGTTTTTAATTTTGGAAAATTCTTAAAGCATATTTAATAATCATAATATGTTGAGAATTCTGCTTTTCTGTAGATACCAAGTCCAGAAAGCAACCATTCTAGTCATCTTGCATTCAACAAATTCTAGTGAAAGATACTTCTTTTCTTTATCTCTGTTTTAGGAAGCTGATGCTACATATTCATTGATCAGCATTACAGAAGGGAATTTCTTTTTCTATAGTAGGTGAACCTTGACAGAGGATGTGGAGAAGCATAGCATTCAGTACATTTTTTTTTTTTACTTTGAAATTGGACCACTGTAATTACTTTTAAAATTGTCTAAAACTATTTTTTTCCTCACTTTGTAGTGGTTGCTTCTAAACTCATTTGCTGATGAAAAATTAATTGGAAACTCTGGTTCAAGCCTTGCTGAAGTCAGGATAGGACATCTGCTGCATTTCCTCCATCCATAAATCCTGTTTCCTTGATACAGGGAAGCTCATAGGAGTTTGCCATAATATGTTTTTGATAAATACGATAGCTATTACTCATCCACTTGTTGATTCCTGGTGTTTAGAAACAAAATTAATGTGATTTCTTCTCGTATTGAATTTGGCTTGGCTGGGCCATAAATTTAGGTCATCTTTAAACTCTCACTTTAAGTATAGATGCTATTTCCCATTTTGCCAGTAGTCTGAAATCTCAGATACCTTCTATGACCTAGTAAAGGTAATGTGCATATGAGATTGCTGCAGCCAGTTCTGTTCAATGCATCAAACCGAGTCAGTCTGATCACATGTAATATACGTAGGTACTCACGAGCAAGTTATTTTTCAAAGCCAGTCCACAAATTCTCCCCTCGTTATTGTTAGTGCTAATAGTCTTTGCAATTATTATACATATATTTTGTGACTGACTTTGAGACAATTGCTCAGCGAAGTTTAAGGTGCTTGCTGTTGTCTCTCTGCTGTTGTTTTCTGGCTGTATTGTGCCCTGACTTTAAAGAGGACAGACTATTGACCTGTCAAAAGTAGCTTAAAGTTTATGAATGAGGGCTCTTCTCTTGGAATATGGAATGCATTGATTTAAATCCTCTCAAGCTGAGGGTGTCAGAGTTGGGATCTCTGAATTCTTGAATCAGTGCTGTAGTCACTAAGTCATTAGAACATCCGTTGGCAGCTACTATTTAAGAGGAAATCTACCTTCCAGAAAGACTGTGCAGGTTTATTCTTAGGGGGCTGAAGTGTCTAGTTAAGGCTTAAGTTATGGAGAGTTAGCGAGAATTCAGATATGCTTCTCAGTTAAGTATTCTTACATGGGCTGTTGCTAAGGTGACTCCCTGATCAATGCATGGATTTTATTTATCAGGCATCAGAAGCCTCTGATGGCTGGACTATACAGCATAATTGGAAGTATTACAGTACTTAGTTTGGAGGTATCTGAGTAGGTCCTATATTTCCTTTAGAACCTCATCCTATGTAATGAATATTAACAAAGCTGTCAAGGAAGTCACTGGAGGCTTTGAATTATGGAGTAAACTCCATATTTATATGAATATAATGCCATATAAATGGAAAAGTTAATAGGGACATGTATTCAGGACTCAAGTCTAGTCTCTGTTATGTTATGTTTTGATTAGTTCTGTTGGTGTCAAAGGTTTGTGTGTAAAAAAAAATGTTTTGTTTAACTTGCTTCCTTTGTTTTCACTGCTTAAGCTGTAGGGTTTATCTCCTTCCAGCCTGCCTATTTGGATTATACTGCATTCTAGGAACTGTATAATACTGCTATCTCATAACATATTTTTAACAATCCGTAAATGATAGAACTCTATGATAATGTACAAGACATCTAATTTGATGTTCCTATTATAGCCTTCCATGTTTAAGATATTTTTTTAATTCTTGCACTGATTCTCTTGGAAATAAGATCATAAGTGTAAGTTTGCTTTCTCTATTTTGGGCAGCCTTTTGCCTGTTTCTCTTTTTAAATTTAGAAACCGCATTCAACAGTATTTTTTTTTTACTTTACAGAAAAACAGTTGAAGAAGAGCACTTTACAACATCCAACTTTCAGCAGTTTAAATGAAGAAAGGAATGTTTTACAGAAGTCTCTCAGTTTAGAGTATGCTTTAAATAACCTATCTATAGAGGACAATGGCAATCCACATTCCAGGAAAAAACGTTTTCTTTCCTATCCAAGATATGTAGAAGTGATGGTTACAGCTGACACCAAAATGGTTCGTCACCATGGGCAGAATTTACAGCACTACATACTAACACTGATGTCAATAGTAAGTAAACTTAAGTTCCTAAGTATTGGCAATTTCAGTTACTCCTGTTCTGCTGTTTTCT
Source organism: Pterocles orientalis (assembly GCA_011057875.1). Lineage (NCBI taxonomy): Eukaryota > Metazoa > Chordata > Aves > Pterocliformes > Pteroclidae > Pterocles > Pterocles orientalis. Next base: position 1,167,231 of record WKFP01014838.1, on the reverse strand, counting down.
CTCCTGCAGCTTCCCTGTCTTCTGGTTTGATTGAATTCTCTATTAAAAGGAAGAAATTCCATACATATTAAAAAAAATAGGGCCAAAGCTTCAGATTATGTATCTTTTCAGTTAAATGCAGTAAGGTGTATAGGTGAAATGCTGTGATCTGTTTCCTGATTTGCTGTTGCATTAGAAGAATTCTTAAGCTTCGGTGAGTACAGCATATGGATTAATTACAGCAGACAGAGGTTAAAAGGCATTATGAAAAAATGGTTGGTCATAGTAATCCTAGTTTTTCAAGTAATTTCAAATTAATATGGGTCAGACTTTGAGTTGGCATCATTTAGTTAAGCTCTTTGTGGTGAATTCTTTCTGAAATTGAAAGTCACTTCTTGTATTGATTCAGGATCTGGTACAATAAGCCTGTAAAATCAAAAGGTTTACCATGGCATCTGTTGAAGTATTTTTTAGGAAAAGGCATAATAAAATATTCTGCATAGTGATAATTTCTAGATTTCTGTCCTTCTGTCTATTCAAGAAGCTTGATTCGTATGAAACTGCATCTAACTTTGGGGTTGCAAATTAAGACACCTACACGTAGGTACCTATGAAGATATAATCTTTAAATAAGAGAGAGGTACTCACTTGACCAGTTATAGACATCTACTTCTGGATGACCAGAAATAGCTCGTTAGTTTCCACTAGGACCAATTAATTTACTTCACAGAATTGTCTAGTGCCACTTAAGATTCCATAGGGCATCTGACTTGGCCTCAGCTGCTGTTTCACAGAGGTGTGCAGGTTTCCTGTAGATCATGTGTTGTATCTGCCAGTTCGGTGTAGGTGTCTGATAACCTATAGCATCTGAAGTGACACCAAATAATATGTAATTAGGCAACTTAGCTCAGTTCTGGACATTCTGATGTCTGGATATCCAGCTGATGGTAGTAGAAGGCCTACGCACCTGAATTTAGAAGATGGAATTTTCTTTAGTTGGTTTATAAGAAAAATAATGAAATTTTAGAGGGAGATTAGCATACTTTAATTTGATAAAGTCTTCTGAATTTTTCTACTGGCAGTGGTTCATGTATTACCAAAAAAAAAACTGGTATTGAAATGTGGATTTTTTTCTTTAACTTTCCCTATAATAGTTATTTTTCAGTAAGCTAGTAATAAATGTGGAGAATAGGAAAACAAATGACTATCACTCCTGGCTATGTAATCTGCATTAGAATTCATCAGTATGCCGGTGGGTCATTCTTGGCCCACAGCCTATTAGTGTTTGAAATAAAACTGTTATTAGTCTTATTTCATTACACATAAAGGGAAGAAATGAAACTATTAAATTTTATCATTTCTGCTGTTATACAGATAACTTTGTTTATTAGATTTAACTGGTACTTGTCTTTGGTCAAGCAACTGCTCCTGTTACAGGAAATTGTCAGGTTGCTGGCATTTTAAATGAATCGAGCATTATACTCTGCTCTTATAATAATTCCGAAACTTCTAAGGATATTCATTTTTGGCTTGGATTTTAAAGAAACCTAAAAAGTTTAAGCATATAAATCCCATTAAATTTTAATGAAATTTAGACATCTAGCTCCCAGAAGGACCTTTGAAATCCTGGCCCATTTTCCTCTTTGTTTCTTCCTTTTTCTAAAATTGATTTTTAGCATCAACAAAGTCACCAAAGTAAACTTGCTGCTATAGGATACTGTTTTATGAGTGGAAAATAATATCTGAAATATACTGCTAAATACTTCTGACAGATCTGTATTAAAAAAATGCCTTGTCACTCATCCAGTTCAACCTGAAAAGGCTTAACTCTCAGCATGCAAGTAATCCCGTTGAACTGAAACTGGAATGCATTTTCTCATTTCTTTAAAATTGCATAAATCTTGACAAGATGAGTATTCATACTATTTACACTGTCTTGGAACTACCTACTAGTTCTGATTGAAAATGTATTTAAAAGTACAAGGAATACATTTGCCATAGGACTTTATCACAATTTTTGTATTGAAATACAATGGAGAGTGGCATTATTTAATGTGAAATTATAAAATAATAAACAACACTGGGGTTGTTTAACTCACAATATTCTTTCTTGTTCATCCAAGAATTGCACCAGCAGAGCAGCCAGTAGGTACTGCCTTAAGAGATTTAGTATCTTGAAAACTCCATTTTAGGCGCATTATGTTGTGACAGTTGGAAGTCCCTAACATGAAGGCTTAATCTTAGCAACTGAAATAATTCATTAAGACACTGGGGTTTACTGTAAAATCGCCAAAACCGCATCAAATCTGGTTCCATGATACATTTTGAGGTACTGTCCTCATTTTCTGAATTGGGTACCTGATTAGTGACACCTTTTAAAGAAGTATACTGCTTATATAGTTATTCCGGTAGTAAAAAAAGTCTGCATGCAGCAAGAACTTTGTAATTTTGCCTTTTTGAAAAGAAAACTTAACATGTACAACCACCTGTGGTAGGGCTATGTTGGCCAGCTTGGATCGGGAACTTGGCTGACTGCCTGGTCATGTGAGTGCTAGAGTCGGAGCATGGCAGGGGAACAGATGTGCATTCAAGGAGAGGATTGAGACAGCGTCAATTTAAATCATTTGATTTGCAGTAAGACACTGGAATCATAAAATGGTGTTACATAATGGTAAAATAGTACCATTACAAATTAAGACCTGGTATTTTAAATTTTCATCAAGATAAGTTCCTAACTTGGACTGCACAAAAGCGGCTATGCCTCTCCATTGCTTTGTTCTTTGTGTAGGCTTTAGGTCTGTGCAAACTGGGCTGTGATCGAAGTACCTTGATATAGTTACTGTTGTTTTAGTAATGTTTTGTGGCTACCATAATTTTCCAAGTTGTAAAATGTAAGGCGGTGAGTAACAGGTCTTAACAGCAAAAAAAATGTTTCTAGTTGTAGTCTTGTTTATAGTTATTTTTTGCCATTCTGACAGATAATAATCAGCATTGATCGTGGAATATTTTCTGTGTGGAAATATCCTGTGCACCAGTGTGCTGCCCTGTCATTAAAAAACAGCCAAATTATTTTGTCCTATTCTATATGGGATAAATTTAAATAATATTTTTATGCTCTCTTTGCAGTTCATACCATAAAACCGTTAACAATTAATGGTTCCATAACACTGGGAAAATATAGGTACATACTAGCATTTAAGAATATTTGACATTACTGTTTCTGCCATATAGTAATTTAAAATTAGGCAGTAGACTTGAATAATTTGTAGGCTAATAATTTAATTTGTATGACCAGCATCTGAAAGGCAATAAATGTTTTTAAATTCAACATTTAGTGATGAGTATATTGCTCCATGCGTCTACTACTTAACACTACTAAGCTTGTATATTACCCTTTTACACTCAGATTGGTTTATTACTACTAATGCTGCAGGAATGTTCAGTGCTTTTTACCTCTGTCAGTGAAGTCTAGAGTACAAGCACAAAGGCATTTGTTTCTTGCTTATGTTCTATACATTATGTTTTTTCTTCTGTATATATAAAACCACACAATCTTGTGTACTTGATGCGGTTAAGATGAAAATAGGTATTTGCTTATACACCAAGGAATATATCTGGAAACAATTATTTTCAATGTATGTGTGATGGGTTTACCCTTGGCTGGGAGCAAACCCCTCACAACTATGTTCGCCAAGTAGGCCATATCTTCTCTAAATTGATGGGACTCCTGGGACAGTGTCGGAGCAGGGAGGGTCCTGAAACCACACTCCTGGAATGGAGATAACAGCCTGAGCGGCCTAGACTGAGAGCTGACCAAAGAAGGGAGAAGGCCTTGGAAGAGGGACCACCCTGAGAGAGCTGACCTGGAAAGAGCTGACCTGGAGGCAAAAAGCACGAGCTTCTGGAGAGCCCTCACCTATATACTGGGCATGATGTGTATGTTATGGAATAGACTGTTGGCCACTCTGGGTCTCAATCCCAAACATAAGATTGAATCCAAGGCCAGTAATTGGGGCTGTGCTCCCTGCGAGCTTTTCCGTTCTGCAATCAGCAGAGAAGCTGAAAGACCTTGGACCATCCTGGTAGCAACTATAAACATTGCTGTTCAGTTTTCTTCTGAGCACAAATCCAAAACACAGCCTCTTGCTAGCTATTATGAAGAAAGTTAACTCTGTCTCTGCTTGACCCAGGACGATCATTCATATAAATGTCTGAGCTAGACTTGTTGCTTATCTTGACATAAGGATATCTATATGTGTATAAAAAAACCCTACTGTTTTTTTTTTTAAATTGTGACTGTCCATGCATTCCAGGTCCAGGGTTCCTGTACGTTAAATGTCATAATGACTTCTACCTCACTACATCTTAAGGTCCAGCTAATAGAGAGCTGGAAATTTTGCAGTATGTAGGAAGGCACATGCTTGCCCATCTTTGCACTTTAAAAGGGATGTATTCTTTCTTTTTGCCTCTGCTAGAGCACAATAGGGAGACATCTGGAATCTCTACTTGGTTAACTTGGAGGATGGTAGATTGCAGAGGACTTGGATGACAGGACAGGTGATGACCTAAAACTCATAGGAAAGAAATGGTAACTCTGAGGTGTGTAGGCATACTTGTGCAAGTTTGCATGAGAAGTCTCTGCTGGAATTATGTTCCACTGGTGAAAGCACAGGTTTGTACAGAAATAGGGAGGGAACAGAATAGGAGTAACACCAACAGAAACAACACTGCTCTTTGTCTCGTAAAGCAATAAATGCTGTGATGGCTTTTTTTATCTCATGACTTCAGACAATTCTGGGGTCATACAAAATATATGACAGAATCAGAATATGACAGTGGAAGAGGTGAAGGAGAAATCTCCCAGATCCTGGATATCTTACATCCTTTCAGCACCACAGTGATAAATAAGAGATTGTCGGGGCCTGCAAAAGACATGTGAGCTAAGAAGTAATATCGTCTTTCTTTCAGGGGATGTGAATGTTTGTATTTTCCTGCTACTATGGTTGTGTGTAACAGACAAGAGGAAAGAAAAAGAGGTCTTGTAATATAATATTTAGGAAAAAAGCTGAAGAAGTCCAATTTGATTTGGTTATAGCATTTAATTATCTTCCAGCCTCTAGATGTACTTGCTTACTAGCCCCTTTTCTAAATAGGGCATTTTGCCACGATTCACAATCCCAGTTTGATGGGCATTTACGACAGGGATATCAAGAGAAACTGAACTTTGTTGTGACCAAGTTGCTTCCAGTCAGCTGTCAGCCACAGCTGTGGTGATGACAAGGTCTGACAATCTTTGAAAAATTAATGAAAATGAAAGCTATGATCCTTCCACTGAAGGATAACTAGCTTCATTTCTTTTTTTTCCCTTTCTTTGTTGCTGTGCGGTCTGAACTGTTCTGTGCTGTGGATGCTGGTTTTAAGAGTCTGAAAAATCTCTTGAAACTAATTTTCCTTTGCTTTGGCTATTACCTCCTACTTCTGTGAAGCCTGGATTTAGACCTCTGTAAGCAAGTAGATCTGGAAATTGTAAAGAAATGGTGTATTCTGTCAAATTCCTATCCCATTTCATCATTCTTTTTCATGAATGCTTCCAATAAGAGAGCATTGAAAGAGGTATCCTTAGAATACAGGAGCAGGGAGTACTTATCCCTTTACTTTTTCCACTAAAAATAAGAAATTCGTATTGCAGATCTGTGATACTTCCCTGCATTGATCTATCATTTCAAGTCTCAGTTGATGACTTTAGCCTGTACAGTTCCCTAGGTAAATCTTCGAGTTTGGTTTGTGGTTTTCAGCTCTCAGGATTCTCTTCACACATATATTCAGCCAGCCTAAAGAATAGACCTGGTTACAGCATCTCATTCTCAGTACAAAGACTTGCTCTTTGATCTTTCAAAAGCAGTGGTAATGACTAAATGTTTGGAGGTCATGAAAGTGCCCATGAGATGTAGGATCCATACTTTGACTCAAAAGTAGGGTTAGTGAGAGCAGTGTAATTTTTATGTCTAGCAGGAGCTTACCTGTCTCCAGTGTGAGAGAAAGTATGTTTGAGATCCTGGCAGGAACTGCTGTCTTTGGACGTCTAAGTGACATGATTTCAGGCCTCAGCTGTCCTCCAAACAGATAGCCAGTAGATAATTCAGATGGTGCATGGATATGGTGTTGAAGGTCCTGCAAGAGATTTTCAGGTGTGCAATGAGATATTCTTCTCTCTTCTTATACTTTGTCTAATGTATCTCCTCTGAAGTATGAGTAACTTGTTGGGTTTCGAAGAAATACTTTTGCTCAAATATTTTAAATCGATACTGTGTTAACAGTCAGGAAGAAGGAGACCTGACTCTGGGTTTTGTGCTGGTTTCTTTGCCTCTAATATGTTTTCACATTTTGTTAGCAGATAACCTCAACAGACAGCACTTGCTCAACAGTAACATTTTTTTCAAGGGACTATTAATGTATATGAGGGAACATCCATCAGCTACAGTAATAGCCATGAACGAGAACAAGAAATGCTAAGTTTTTCTAATCACCCAGGGTCAGAAATGAGTCTCTCTCACATACAGGAGGCCTTTACTCATTACTGAGGGGTAATATTGCACAGAAGGTTAACAGTCACAGTTCAGGCACTCGTGGTATTATCTGGTGTTAGCTGATCCTAGTTAAGCCCCCCATCCAGTTCTCAATCTCTTTGCCTATTCTATCTGATATATACTCTTGTAGAACTAGAAAAATCCTGTACTGGTTTTTGTCCACTGTGCCAAGTGTCACTACCTCAGATGACTTGCATGCTCTTTACTCGACAGCTAGTGAAATGCAGCTGTTCCCTGAATTTCAGAGCTTTCTATTCCAAACCAAGACTGATTTACAAGTTAATAGAAAGCTATTTCTGACTAATGCAGTGGCCTCACATGGTGGAGTGACAGCATCAGTGGACGAGGGAAGAGCTACAGGTGTCATCTACCTGGACTTCTGTAAGGGCTCTGATACGGTCCTTCACAACATTCTGGCTGCTAAATTGCAGACATGTAGGTTTGATGGGTGGACTGTTAGATTAATAAGGAATTGACTGGTTGGCCAAGTCCAAAGAGTTATAGTCAATGGCGCAATGTCCAAGTGGAAACTAGTAGTGAGTGGTGTCCCTCAAGGGTCCTTATGGGGATCAATACTATTTAATTTCTTCATCAATGACAGACAGTGGGATTGAGTGTGCCCTCAGCAAGTTTGCAGATGATGCCAAGTTGAGTGATTCGGTTGATTGGCTTGAGGGCAGGGATGCCACCCAGAGCAACTTTGACAGGCTTGAGGAGTGGGCCCATGTGAACCTCACAAAGGTCAACAGGGCCAAGTGCAAGGTGTTGCAGCTGGGTCAGGGCAATCCCTGGTATCAATAGACTGGGAAATGAATGGCTTGAGAGCAGCCTTGTGGAGGAGGACTTGGTGATGTGCACTTGCAGCCCAGAAAACCAACTGTATCCTGGGCTACATAAAAAGGAGTGTGTCCAGCAGGTTGAGGGAGGTGATTTAGATCAGCATGTCTACACAACAGTTCATCCTTTCTCCTTTGCCACTGACCGTTGAAGGACTTTAGACAGCTAGCTTGCTGTTAGCTACATGAGCTGAGATGATTGTGGTAATTGTCTTATGTTATTCTAATGACAATTAATTCAGGATTGTACCTTGACTGTTTATTGTATTTCATGAGGAGGATAAATATCCAGAAATACCCTCGCTATGTTTACCAAAGTGGATCTCAAACTGTAAGAACATATTAGGAGCTTGATAATTTGTGGTAGTTTAAAAGTAGTTTTGATGTTAAATGATGGTTTATTTCATTCAAATTTGAATAACCCCTTCTGCCTATGTAATGCTTGAGCCTTTACAGGCACCCGTTCTTTCATAAAGGTGTTCTGAATGTGCCTATGCCTACTTGAACTCTTCGGTGAGTGCTTGAGAGATGCTTCTTATTCCCACCTTGGAATAATTGGATGCTTGCTGGTTAGTAACCAAGGATGCAGTCCATATGGAAGGAAGCAGACAATAGCTGTGCTGCTCTGAAATGTGTTCTCCACATGGATTCCAAACCTCCTTCCCTACCCTTATGGAATTCTGTTTCCAGCTTGTGTATCAACAAAAGAATGAAGGATAGCGCTGCACATTGTGTTCTCTCCAGTATAGAGAAAGGGAGGGTATGAGTCAGTGGGAGTCGGTGCTCTGTCAGTTCCAACTTTCAGAAGAATTACTCGGTCTCAGGTACATTGGACTCATACACAGCAAAGCTGTGGTTTTACAAGCAATATGGGCTGGTTCAAGTGTGGACTACTTCTGAAGGAACTTTGTTTTTCTGCATCTTTCCCTTTGCCAGCACCTGTGTTGGAGGGGCTGTACCAGGAATGAGATCATGTTGATCACTATAACATGATACAAAAAAAAAAGAAAAAATACTGTTTTGCAGCTTGATCCTGTTACTTTTGTAGCCTTGCAGCCTGTCATGGTTTGACTTGGCTGGCAGCTAAACATCATGCAGCCACTTGATCACCCTCCCCCCTCCTGGGGTTGGAGGAGGGAATTTAAGTGATAAAGGGAAAAGAGACTCATGGGTTGAGATAAGAACAATTTAATAGTTAAAATACAACACAACTGAAAATAATAATGATAATAGTAATATATACAAGTGTACAAATGAGTGATACACAGTGATACTGCTCACCACCCCATGACCAAGGCTCAGCCTGTTCCTGGATAATGATCCCGGAGCAGGGAGAGTCCTGAAACTGCAATCCTGGAAAAGAGATAAGAGCCCAGAAGTCCAACAGAGCAAGAACCAACCTTGAGAATCAGAGAGGGTGCCAGCTTCCGGACCAAGCCTCATCTATGTACTGGGCATGATGTGCTTGATACAGAATATGCCATTGACCAGTTTGGGTTTCAGTCCTAAACCCAAGGTCAAATACTAGGCTAGTAGTTGGAGCTGTGTTCTCTCCCAGATTCTCCTGCTGGGACCTGCAGACACTGGCACAGCAGATAAGCTGAAAAGTCCTTGACTGTCCTGGCAGCAACTATAAACATCAGGATGTTATCAGCCTTCTTCTCAGCACAAACCCAAAACTTAGCCTCATGCTAGCTACTATGAAGAAAGTTAACTCTGTCCCAGCTGAAACCAGGACACAGCCTTAGCACAAACCAGGGAGGGAGGAAAAGAAAGAAGGGAGGAAAGCTAGTATTTTTGCCTTTGGTGGCAACTCTTGTTTAGTTAAGACTTATTCCACAACTGGAATGTATGATGGGATGTCTGAAGCTTTATTGAGAATGAATAAACTTTTTTACTGCTTTTAAGAAGAATAACTTTCAAAATGGTTCATTTTGGTGTGTGGAATTGACTCATGATTTTTACTATCTGTCTCCAAGTTTATATATAAAAATGCCTCTTGGGTGTGTAAATATGAATTTTATGAATGAGGAAAGAAACCAGCTTCCATTAAAAGGAATGGCAATAACCTTGTGGTTTAGAGTTGCTGTCTAGAACCCTCTAATATTTTAGGTATTGATTCTACAAATCATCTGCATAAACCAGCTTATGTCTATGACAGTTGCAGTGACATTTTTTTGTTCTTTCTTTGATATTTTGTCAATAAAGTGCAAGTTTTGCAGTGTATAATAAGTGTACTTTTTACACTAGCATTTCAACGTGCTAAGTGTTTGGAAATGAATATAAAATATAATTGGATATTAAAAACTGCATTTTTTTGCATTTAGGAAGGCTATTTTAGGATAGTTACTTTTTTATGTGGAGATTAGTATTGGAAAATACCATGTGTGCATGTTCTGATCTTTGTGCATATAGTAAATATAAGCTATTCTGAGGTAGCATCTTAGTTTAAAAACTGGGCAACTATTTTGGGTTTGTCAGCATATCCTTGTATCCTTGGGTAGAAAGGTACAGGTGGATGCCTGAGAAATCTGTTGTGTAGCAACTTGTTTTTCTTTAACTTGTTTGCAGGACAATAAGAGATATGGTTTATCATATGGGTTTAATATTCTAATATTGTGACTTTTTTCTCTTTAGGTTGCAGCAATCTATAAAGATTCAAGTATTGGAAATCTTATAAATATAGTTATTGTAAAATTAATTGTAATTCACAATGAACAGGTAGGAAAAGAAAATATTAAAAAGATTTCTTTCTAATAGAAGAAAATTTGCATTATAACTGAAGTTTAAAATATTTTAGTTTTAAATACAAAATATTTTCTTTAAGATTTTGTTTTAAAATAAAAGACTAAATGCAAATGTGAGGTTAACTGCAGAGCTTTTTTTTAATTCTTGTATTTTCTCATCTCTCTATTAGCACCTCTCGTTGATCTAAATGGACATAAATCAGATAGCATATGAAAGCTTATGGCGTAACTACCTAAAGTGTGGTTATGCGCATGGAAACATGACAGGGAAATGACAGCTTTTATAGAGGGTTTTGATGGAGGGTTTTCAGCCCTAACAGCTGTAATATTTTAAGATTGTAAGAAGCATACACTTTTCAAATACATGTTTTTATATTTAGTTATCATAAATGTCACACTATTTTCTTTTTTAAATTTAGCACATGGTGCATTCTCACATACATTGATTAAAATAATGGGTTCTTATGACTGATGACTTGTGGCTAAATAAAGACGTGATTCTGCAAACAAATCTGTGTGAGTGAAATGGGGAGTCCTGCTGACTTCCTTTCCATGCACAGTCATTGTTTTGCAGATTAGGGGCACAAATGACAAAATAATAGGTGCAAGTGCATGAATATTAAAACCCTTATTTGCTTTTTTTTGGCCATTTCTTGCTTAGGAAGGACCAGCTATCACTTTTAATGCAGCTACTACCCTTCGTAATTTTTGCGTATGGCAGCAAGCACAAAACACTTTGGATGATGCTCACCCTTCTCATCATGATACTGCTGTTCTTATCACTAGGTACAGTATCTGAAATTGCTGTAATTGCTCAGCTAGGTGAGACAAATGCTTCAGTTTCTTTTTTTGCTGATTTCACTGATACTGTTCATAGATAATTTGAGTGAGTAAAGGCTATCTTGCAGTTCCCAAACCACTGATTATCAATACACGAGCAATTATTCTGACAGTACAGTGTTGGTAGCTAACCATCTGATGAACCTTTCATTAAAGCTGGGGGAAATAACATAGACCTGACAGTCAGGTCCTGATAGCCCAGGTGTAATTAGAACTACCCAAAGCTTACAAATGGACAACATTTAAATGTTAGCGTATGTTCTTCCTGTACACCCGTTACATCAGTGAAGGTTCTGATGTTCATTCACTAAAATATATTATCTCTTTTGCTGTTCTTTTTCCATTTTTTTTCCCCCAGTGTTCAAGTTGGACATACTCCAGCATTTCAAACTGTTTGATATTTGTCCTGAATTTTACATTGTTATTTTGTCAGATGGTCCACTGCATAAGGTAGTTTCAAGTATACTGCAATCTGTATGTTTTTTTCAGCAGCACTTCATACTTGATCTACCTTTTGCATTGTAGAGAAATAACATAATATTTTAATTCTTATTCTTTGCAGACTAGATAGAAAGCAATTCTGTGAGTTTAGTCTGGTGAATTTGAATTACTTCTTTCACTAGAATGCAAATTGTTGGAATAGACTGTAAGATTAAAAATTGAGAATAAGATTTCATTTGCAAATGCTGTAATTAATATAGCAATAGTGAAATACTTTAACAATATTCTTTTATGTGCTGTAATAATTTTAAATAAATCTTTTCCTTCAAGGGAAGATATCTGCAGAGCTAGAGAGAAGTGTGATACTCTTGGTGAGTTATTTTTTTAATCAATATAATCTTATAACAGAAAATCTATAAGAGAATTTCACTGTAGGGAGAAAAATCAATTAGGAATATATCAGAAAATAGATGCAAAGTTTAAGTCTCACAGACAAAAAAAAATCAGCTTCTCTATGCAGTTCCACCCTGGCATGTACTTTGGTGCCAGGTGTTTGTTCATTTTGTGTAAATTTGCTGCGTAGTTGAGGCGTGGTTTTTGACTTGGGTGCCATAGTATATATTTGTAGAGTCACTTTTTCTACATGAAGATTAATTCCGTTAGGCCTTTATATAAGGATTCAATTTTGCAGGTTTAGCAGAGCTAGGTACAATGTGTGACCCCCTACGCAGCTGCTCTATAAGTGAAGAAAATGGACTGAGTGCCGCTTTCACTATAGCACATGAGCTTGGACATGTGTAAGTACCTACTTACCAGCAGGTAATTTTTTTTTAATTTCCTTTTGAATGTGACCAATTTCCAGTCATGGGCTCCACATTTCTAAGAGAACATAGTCTGCCATGCCCTTTTAGAAGAGTCATTATTTCTGCCCCTTGCAGTGAGCCAGCTCTCCCACTACCCAGAGGCAAAGAAATTGTGAATTTTATAACCTGGCTGGTTGGTATCCTGAATTTTGGGAGATACTGGCCATACAGCTGTATCCTGTCCTTTTGTCATATGAACTGGTTGGGACACTGGGACATGTATTTTAGATGTGCAATGTAGTCCTGTTAACTCCAATTGTATTCTAGCCCTGATAGGAATTTACCTTTAAGAAAATAAAATTGTTAATATAACGCAGAAATATTCTTCCTTTTGTTTGATCCTTTCAGAATACAATAGAGTAACACAAAGCGAAATACTTTACACAGAAAAATAAAAGGAGATGACAGCATTTTATTTTATGAAGCATACCTCATCAGTGATGGCAGAAAGGTGCTATACTCTAGCTCCGTGAGGCATGCCACAGTGTAGGTAACGATGACGTTACAGAGCTCAGTAGCTAGCTTGTTGATTTTCATGCGCCTGGAAGCTCATTTAGATATGTGACATTTGTCATGGTACTTAAACCAAGATATAAAATAAGACAATGTGTTAGTTGTATAAATATGATGTTGTGCTCTGTAGTTTGTTTTTGTTACTGAATAGTAAGAATTATGATGTGAATATCGGGGTGATATGTTGTGGACAGTCTAGTGATGGCTTGTATATTCAATTGAGGAGATGGGCTGTTCGTTTCAAGTGGCATATTCCCAAAACACTGGAGTATTTCTGGTGAGCTAAAGAACTATGTAATTGTAAAATTCTTATTCTGCCCAGCATTATATAATTAGGAGCATTTTGGTTAAGGAGAGAATTTCCCAAGGCATTTTAAAGACATCTATTGCCATAATGTCGGATAGTCATATTAAGTGAGTCCCATTAAATTTTAAGGCATTTTAAGACTCAAAACTTGAGCATTTGCTGCTACAACAAAGAGAGTTTCAATTAGTTATTGCTGAATTTGTTCTGGAGTTTGTCTGTTTTGCATTTTAGATTTAATGTGCCTCATGATGACAGTTTTAAATGTAAAGAAGCTGGAATTAAACATCAATACCATGTAATGGCTCCAACTTTAAACTACCATACAAGTCCATGGACCTGGTCAAAATGCAGTCAAAAATATATCACTGAGTTTCTTGAGTAAGTAGCAATATAATGCTATTTTTTTACTGTTTTTTTTCCCAATTTCATGTCTTTCTGAGAAGTATTTCAAAGGTATTGCTTAAATACCATTTTTATGTTGTTCTTAGGTTTAACCACTGACTTGTAGGAACTCAGTCCTCCAGAAAAATACATGTATTTAATTATTTGGATAATTCATGACCTTGTTAAAGTTGCCTTCAACACATAAGGCTATGAAATTTATTTTTTTTTAATATAGTAGTATTGGTTATTGTAAGTATCTTTAGTATGGTTTTAGTAAGTCAGAATAGGCACACTTAATTTTCAGAAGTTTTTATTTAATAAATAAGTGGTAGGTATAATTTAGGTAGTAATGTCTTTTTTTCTTGTAAGAATGTGAAAATGAGAAATAACAGCTAGAAATCAAAAAAACCTTCAGCTTTGTTTGGTGGACATAATGCTGAATCCAATAAAGGAAAATAAAGTGACCTGGTTTATTTTATTAATTTTAATTAAAGTCATTATATAGGCAGGTAGGCATGCAAACCCATAACTTCACTGAGGTATGCATGTGTAAGTGTTGTGTGAGTAGGCTCTCAGTGAATTAAGAGTGATTTATTCACATTGTGTTCCTGTTTTTATAACAGTACTGGTTATGGTGAATGTCTCCTAGACCAACCTAGTGGAAGAATATATGATCTTTCCTCTCAGCTGCCTGGGTCAATGTATGATGTTAACAAGCAATGTGAACTTATGTTTGGTCTTGGGTCACAAGTGTGCCCATATTTGGTGAGTTAGCAACACTCTGAGTCATGTTCAATTTATACTAAAATATTACTGGAAGATACATTTTAGAAATGAAGTCTCAGGACTTCTCATTTTGGAATAATTTTATCCTGAAATATGTCAAAGTTCAGGTTCTGTTCTGTTGAAGGGGGAAGAGTTCAGTGGAGAGCATTGCATCTTGATATGCTAGAAATATACAGAATTAAATAATAGGATTAATTTGTTTTGATTTGGACATCTGTGAATGTGATTATAATTCCTTTAAAAGATCTAAAGCTGCATAAATTAAGGCTTTCTGCAGCTACTGAAAGGGAATTATTTCAACAGTTTCTACAAATGTTGTAGCCTCTGTCTTACATTAACAGGTTTTTCTTACCTGCTTCTTTGAGTGCTTTTTAAAAATTTGTAACTTGAAAGTTAATATATAAATTCAAATATTTGTTCTAAATGTTTGGTCCAAAGTGTAGATTCCCTCTCCTTTGTCAAAGAGTTAAAAATATTTTCACACCTGTTAGAGTATACATTTTGTATACTTAACCAGAAATTTCTTTAAAGCAAAATTTGGAACTGAAAAGAAAACTTGCATAGATTAATAGAGAACCTTAAGTTGTATTTTGAAAACTTAGTTTGGCCAGTGCAGTATAAAATAAATGCAAATATAACATTATGACTTCATTCATTACTGTCAAGGTGTCATGTAGAGTTAGATTTTGGACCACCTTGTCAAATACCTCTACTAGCATTGTGTGGTTTGTTGGAGCTGTTTAAAGGAGGGAATTTAAGATCAGATTCTGACTGAATTAAGTGGAGTTTTGGTGAGGTAAAATGTGGTTTAGGAGAAGTCAGGCTTTATAGGAACACTATAGAAAGGTACAGGGGGATTCAAAGACCTGAAGATGGTGTTACTGAAGACTGCTTTGTAAATTTCTTAATCTAATGGGATCAGTTTCAAATATTCCACATTCTTGCCTGGCCTTAAGCAAAATCCTCTCCCCTCTCTCTCTCCCCCCCCTTCCCCCTCTCCTTTCCTTTGGTGGGGTTCTATGTGTGAAAGATGGTAGTACTGATAGCAAATACTAAGCCCGCATAGTATGAGAAAACAGTACAAATATCCAACTAATGTCTAAAATAGCGTTACAGTTACAGCAAAAGTAATCTTGTTTTCTTTTTAGAAGCAGTGCAAACGCTTATGGTGCACAAGCACAGAAGGTGTTCACAAGGGTTGTCGTACTCAGCACATGCCTTTGGCTGATGGAACAGTTTGTGGTGTGGGAATGGTAAGCCTTCATTTGTTTCTTGGTACTTGCATATGGCAAAATTACTGATGTAGGTAAGAAAAACCAGTGCTTGCTGTGTGGCAACACTGTACCTGTAGCATACTGATTGTGTGAACAGTGTCTACCTGACTTTACCTGCAGTTTCTCTTAGTCCTTGTAATGTTGTGACATAAATAACGTAGGTTGTCTGTTCAGAATAATTATAAAAGTTTACAGATGCTACATTGGTTGAAAACAGGCAGAAGACCTCAAGGAAAAGTTTTGAGTGCAGATCTTGATCTCTGTCCTCTGAGGATATAACCTGTCTTGGACTGTCCATAAGGGTCATGAATATCTAATAAGTAGATATAGTCAAGGCACTTACAGAACTTTGATAGAAATAGAAGTAGTGGTGGAGGCTAATTGGAATCTACAATTATCAGTGAAGGTTTGGGGGTTTTAGCTTTGGATTTATGTGTGGTTTAGGAAGTTAACAGAAATTAGGTGCTTGAGTTCTTTGATGATCTAGTCTTTGGCTTCTCCATGTCTCAGTTCACCACTAGCAGATAGCAATATTTTCTTACCTGGCAGGGGATTATAAGAATAAATATTTCAAAGATTTTTGACATTCTCAGATATGACAGTGATTATCTTAAGTATGGCTGGTTTATTATGTTGAGCTGCTTTTAATAGTAGTGTGCTTTGGCAGCTTGAGGAGCTGTGGGAGCAATGTTAATTTTTTACCTTCTAACTTCTATGTGTAATAGGCTGCTACATTTCACTCAGTTATTACTAAATTTACCCCAACAACTTCTAATCTTTACAGATTTTTTTTAATTTTTCTGTATTTGGTAAGACAGTAGTAGTGAGGAATTTGAAAATACTGTCTTAATGGATAACAATTTAGTGGGTAAACTGTCTCTAATGGTCTCTTTCCCTCTTGCAAGGTTAGAAGTTATTTGAAGGTTGCAGTGGAAGCTTTGCTTGATTAAAGCCTGTGCATGCAGCTGGTGTTACAATGTTTACCCTGCTGTTCAGTCAGTCACTGATCAGAAAGGAAGTTCATCTTTACAAAAAACTTTGTGTGTAATCTTTAGTTCAACTGGCTTGACTCTGATTTGCCAGCATCAGAGAACTTCTTTTATATGAGAATACAAAAACCTATTTTATGCAATTACTGCAGTGAAGCCAGTTTTCTCTAGGAAGTAAAGAGCTAATTACAGTCATTCTCTCTGAAAGATGTAAGAAAGCACAGCAATTAATCTGACAAATTGCCATCTGTTCCTGTCTGTCTAAGGGACACCTCCTTTCAAGCTCAGTCAGCAAGTTTCTGTTTATGTTAAAGGGAATAAGACATGGCAACTAGTAATTGTAATTAATATTTGCCGACAAACTAAATAAATTTGTATTTGACATTTGCAGCATTATTGCTGTGATGAATACAGAAAAGATCCATCTAAGGTATTTTTAATTTTAGTATCAACTTTTAAAGCTTAGATTTGGCACAAGTTTCTTTTCACAGTAATCTTTAGTTTTTCTTCAGGTTGTGTGTCTGATTAGAGGGTCATGCTCTATGGACTGCTCTAACAGTCCTTGTATCTTTCCTTCCTGAGAATAAGAGAAGATACAAATCTAATAATATCAGAGACTCTCAAGTAAATGAGCAAACAGCTTTTCCTGAGGGCCTGCACTTCCTGATGGAATATCTTCGTGCCATATGCAATCTATCAGCAAGCACACATTTTGAAACAGAATTCTATTTTGTATGCCTCATGGTACACACACCCGTAGAGCTCAGCGAGTTCTTAATACATACAATATTAGTAGGTATGGGTAGCATTTTCTTAAAACATTAAAGGGAAAATACAGCCTAACATTTCAGTGTCTTATGGAGAATAAAGAAAATATTTTCTTGAGAATTTGAACATTTCCTGTATTAATTCTATAATACTGATATTATTAGTTGTCTGGAAGTAATATTACTACAATAGAAAACTTTCAATTTTTTTTTCAGTTTGCTGTCTAGTCAAATTTCTTTGAGCTGATCAAAGTGTACTTTGTTCATCCTAGAGTTACCTGCAAAAATTAGTTATATTTGCTAGTTGGGCTTCTGCTGAAATATCCGAAAATTTCTCTTCACCATCTCATGTTATACATTCTGAATGCTTAGGTCTGACAGTAGCCTGTAGGTAGCAATCCTTCTGTGTCTGAGAACAGTTTCTCATTCCATTGATATTCACATTGTGTCTCGTCACTTCAGATGCTTTTTGTTTGCCTGTTTGGCTTCACAAAGATCCATATGAAGTCTAAGCTTCTGCCAGCTCTTCTAGTATCACACAGACCTTCCCTGAAGCAGAGGATGCAGCCTTTAAATTCTTGTTACTTCAGAGACAAAAGGGGAGTAAATGCCATATGTAAACATTTTCTAGTTTTGTGGTGGTGATTTTTTACACATCATAAGACTATATTAGTCATTGCTGGAAAGTGTTTTGGTGTTTTTTTGTGAGAGATATTATTAAATACAAAGGTATACATTCCTGGATTGTCTTCCTAAATGCAATTATATAACATGAATATAAAGTTTTTATTAAAATGTTATTTTTATTGTGCAATGAGGCACAATGGCATGAAAAATATTAAATGGGTAGTGCTTTTTTTTCTTGTCTCCATAAGCAAAGTTACCATGGGTTTATCCTCAGAATTAAGAGCTATGCTGTATGATTAGGCAGAGGTAGCCTGCTTGGTGGATGCCACAATGAATTTCATGTGTACAGCTGCAATTTTCCTTGCTATAGTATAAGCTGTATGTACTAATTAGAAACATAATAAATCACGATAAGGAAGGTATTTATATGCTGCATTGGAGGACCAAGATACCAGAGTCAGCCTCAGGTGTTACAAGATGTAGAAGAAAGTGCTTTTCCACTGGGACAGAAACTGGAATGCTTTAATTGGCCCAGTTTCCCTCTCTTAACTGTTGTAATTCTTATTGCTGGCACGATCCAGGTAGGAGCTGGTTAGATGTATGTTTAGGAATTGTGAACAAGTTAGGGTAGATCTTTTTGCCCTGCTACCTCTTAGCTTTTCTTGTTGCGTTCCAGTCAAAAATTTCTTTGTGCTTTGGAATTTCTGCAGACCAGTTGGCTCTTGGTATTTTCTGTTTGGCTTATGTTTTCAGCTGCTTGCTTTTCTTTTTCTGTCAGTTTTTATTTTTTGAGAGACTATTCTGTTCAGGGGTTTCTGCAGCCAGGAATTTAATTGCATTTTTACTCTGTGATAGTACAAAAGATTTCTCCTCACATTCAGCATAGGAAGTTTTGGGGTTTTATTTCCTTTCTTCTTGAAATTTCAAAAAAGAAGTGAGTTTGGAGAGTGATTTGGGTTTTGGCATGTGGAATGTCTTTGTTCAGATTAAAAAAAACCCCAAAACACTAAATAGTAGGTAGAATCCCTACATGCACTGTATTTGTTCATAATCCTAAATCTACAGGGTACCAGTTTTCAGTGTGGTTGATGTCATTCACAGAAAATACTTAATCCCATTTTATGGTGGACCTAATTAAAAGGAGTAGAAAGCTAGTAGTATTACAGAAAAGAAATATCTCCGCTATTATGTGTAACCAAATTGGTTACAAGCCAACTGATATACTCCGCTTACACATATCCATCCATCTCCATCTTACACCTGGCTTGGTGTAAGATAATACCCAATAAAGTGTCTTTATTTTTGAGACACTCAGGAAGGTTGCACTCTGATCCTTCCTGGGTTCCTGAGCAGTATATCAATATGCCCATATTCCATTGTTTCCTTGAGCATTAGAAGGGAGAGGTAGGAGGTAGCTATGTGATTCTCTCCCAAACTTTTCCATGTTCCGGTGTTCTGCATAAGGGCAGTTTGCTACTTAAACACCACTGAAAAGACAAATGTCGAGAAGTCTGGAAAAAGCTGTGTAACAGCAAAAAGGAATCTACGTGATACAAATAAGCTTGACTGGAAAGATTATGCCTTGTGTGTGTGAGAGAGAAATGTTTGTTACTTCTATTGGCTCTAGATATATCTTGTATGTTGAGCTAGAGTCCCTAAAAATACCTAGTGTAGCTACTGAATGGATTAAGGTTTCATCCTAGTCCCTTTATAGCCACATAAGGGGAGGGATGCAGGGACAATTAAGTATGTAGATGCAGCCCAAGAAAGGACTGCTTTGACCAGTATAAGAAGTACCAGTCTCTGATTCTGAGGTATGTTTGCTGTTCTTCAGTTCTGGGTTACTAACCATGTTTTGAGCTCTTTTAAAAATTGTTGCATTTGCTTGACTACCTCATTAATATAATACATGAAGATAGTAAATCTGAAAGAATAATTCATTATATGTATGTATAAGTATAAAAAATTCAGATGGATTTTAACAGGTTTGAGTGATAGGGGTTCATGTTAACCATCTGGGAAGCAGCAGCAGATCCTTTGAGCTGTGAAAACAGAAGTATATTTAAGAGCTCAAACCAAAAATTTTCACTATAAACTGGGATTTTTGTAAAATACCTTTCTGATGAGGTGTGATTTCAGAAAAATTGCAAGTTTTCTGTGGGAATATTTCAAGGGAGAAATAAAGTATGTAGTTTTTTTGCAAGAAAAAAAATGAAAATGTTGAAAAAAGACTAAAGTATTGTGGGTTTTGTTGACAATAAATATGATCTGAGTAATAAATGTAGGCTCGTCTGAGAATCCATGGTATTGTTCCAACTCAGTTAGACATTTCTCCAAGCTCTATTTATTTTGTCTTGTATACTCATTTTACTAACTGCTCTACTTTTGCTGTTATTATATGCTCTAGGCTCCACTTCTCATCTTGGTTCTTCGAGCAATGTGCTTTCTTGACTAGGTGTATTATAGGAAGAAGCTGGAGAGCAGACATAGGTCTAATCTGCAGCAAAACATTTCCTTACATCCACCTGCAGCAGACAAGGCAGAGAGAGGTCTGTAGAAGTACATTCATTCAAGGGAATGAATGGGAACATCCTGCATAGATAAATATAGCCAGAAACAACAGCTCTGAGGTTTGTGGACTTTGGTTTTCACCTGAGTGGGTGTTCTTATCTTCACTCCCTGCTCATGGGGTTATGTGCTGAATCTATGTAACTTCTAAGATTCATACTCCTTTACCAGCTCTACATGATGGGAATCTACTTTGAGACAGTTTATGGTCAGACCTCCTCACCTACAGGCCAGATGCTGTATAGTGAACTGGTGTAGTGCTGCACCACTGTGTTTAGTGTTTATCTGTTTTGTGGTACCAGCCATGCCCGTTTTCCTTTTTTTTGCATTCAATCCACTACAACTTTCTCTTCCCATGCTATTCACTGGTTCACAGTCGTTCTTGGCCCCTGTCTGGATATCAGGAGTGAAGAAATCATATTTTATAAGGCAATATGAAATCAGAACAATAATACTGGATGTTTGGAGGGCAGCATGCAGACCATCATATCCACTTATGCAATGCTTTGTCCTTTTAATTTTCCCCTCATACTTGTCTTCAGTGTTCAACCATCTTCCTGCCTTTCAGAAGCACCAGGAGCTGCCAGCAATATCTATTGAAATATGTTGGTGTTTGGAAATAGATGAATAATTTTTCCTGAACCTCCTTTTCTGCAAGGCTACATGGGGCCCTAATACATGAAACTATGTCCTCATACACTGAGCATCAGTGTTTCAGTCTTTGCCCCAAGATCTTCAAAAACCATGTGTATGTCTGGGAGTAGCCTGGAAAATATCGTCAGTAAGAGTAAACTTGGAGTCCTTTTCCTGCTATGGATCATACTAGGCTGTGTATGAAATATGTGATTTCAGAAGAGCTATAGTCCTGTTCTACGTGCATCATTCTCCTTGATTCAGTTGAAAATGAGCACAGCCTGGCAATTAGTGCTTTAATGATTTCTTTCAAGATTGCTCTCATGGAAATTTAGCAACTTCAATAATCTATGAGATAAATTGGAAGTACCTGAAATCAGTTTGTCAAATCATAGTTTAATCCGTAGGCAAGAGTCAAACTACTTATAAGCAGGTGATTAATAAATACAAATCAGGGTACCTGTAGGCTCTTTGATTGCAAATTTGAACCATTAACCCTCCCTCTCATCTCTGAAGATATAATAATTCCATGTGGATTTGGGTCAGAATTTCTGCCTTTTTGACAGGAAAATCAACTATTGACCTTGGCTAGAGCAGAGTTGCCACTTGCTGTAATCAGTATGTTTGGATTTACAAGTGATACCCACTTTACATGATGCATACATTATATTTGCCATAATAAATGTAGGGGAAAAATTGTTAGCAATTACATTTAAGTTTATGAAAGTTCTGTGTATCATGATATTCTCAGTGAAGTAATGATTCAGGCAAGCACAGAGGAACATCTGGAGTGCGTCTGGTGCTGGAGTTTTCTACTGTGACTTCATCATGTTGCTTCTGTAGGAATGCAGCAGAGTAATAGCTGAGACAAGTTTGTTGAATAAGTTATTAAATCCCAGATGTGAACACGTGCTTTGCATTTTTATGGATCAAAATAATGCTGCTGTTGGGTATAAAATTTCATTTTACAACTCTGTCTTTTTCCTGAAATCTCCCTTCAAGTTATTGTAAATATTTTTTGTAGATGGAAGAATAACCTAAACTCTAGGTTGCTGTCCCATATTTGAATGCAGTATTCATTTTGGGAAGTGGGGTTTAGAATCTTCAGCCTATGGTAGTAAAAATTATTTCCTGAGATGCTAATGACAGTTTTTGGAAAGGCAAGGTCTTAATATTTCCTCATATGTACATGAGACTTTTCCATAGTGCAGCCGTATCTTTTATTGCTAGGTACCAGATGATAGGTACTAGAGGGTTTGGGTACAAAAGTACCTTAAGGACATCTTGGAAAAAGGAATAAAAACTAACAGTGAGTGCTGCAGTGAGAAAATAATGTATGGATATACAGTGAAATAATGGTGTCTTTTTGGTGTTAAAGCATTATTCTTAGGATGAAGTGACTGATGATCTGACGAATCGCTGGATCATTTAAGTGATTGTATGACAAGATAAATCTGTCTTTTCTTCTGTGTTTCTGTTGGCTTAAAAATCACCTTCAATGGTCATATTCCTAGAGGAGGGCATTAAGGCTTAAAAGATAAGTGCTGTGTGCCAAGAGTCGGTGTGATAAAGAATTATGCAGTCAATTTTTTTGCCAAGTTGGATTAGAAAACCAGGCAGAACTCAGAAAGGAGAATCTGATTCTGTGACAAATTCCTATTTTGAGAGCAAAATGATTGTTTGCATATAGGCATAAGTATGAATATAATAAGAGCATATACTAATTAGGAAACAAAATGGTTCTAGGAATTATTTTATGCAGTGATAAAACCCCTGAGCAACATTTGAGTTTTGTGTCATTCAGGTATATTCAGAAAGATTGCACACATTTCTGTGTGTTCAGCAAAATCTATGTTAATTGATGGCTCCTAAAATAAATGTGTAATATCATAACTCTCGAGAAATTCTATGTAACATTTAAATTAGTTTTCAAAAGGGGTGGAATCCTGGAATTATTTTATCTTCTATGTATCAGATATTCTTAAATTGTTTTATGTGCCAGAGACTTTTGTTACCAAAACCCTTCTAGACTTAAGGTAATTCAAAGCTGTTTTGTGTCACAGAGAGTAGAGAGGCAAAGGCTAAGCTTCAGAAATAACAAACAGTTGATATAATCCGTTCTGATGATTCTAGTGACTGATCCATGTGCGTACTGCATGGAAAGATGGAATAAGCCACTCCCTGTCAACACAACTAGGAGAATCCCTCCTGACAACTAAACTAGTGATTGGTCTAATCCTGAGTCTGCAATCAGACACCTGAAATAAAGAATTCTCTCTATTGTGTATGAGCACTGACCGCATGTAGTTCATCCTGCCCAGTGTCTTGTCTCCAGATGTGGGCAGTCTTTGATGCTTCAGAGGGTGTTTGGAGTCAAGGACAAAGCTGTGGATATGTTATCCACACAGAAGTCAGCAGGAGACATAGTGCTGACATTATGGTATCTTGTAAATATTCTATTTTAGTGTATAAACTATTCCACTATGTTGTGTTCAACTATACTGCTTGGGATTTTCTAAAGCATACAAATGAATTGGAATTCCAGCTGCCATAAGTCATCAATAGGATTAGTGCTGGTAATTCCTGCAGGTTCTTTGGAAAAAGTCACACATGCACCAATCATAAGATTCTCATTTAGAGTTTTTAGTCATGTACTTTTTGAGTAACCATTGAAGTGGATAAATATTTGCAGAGTCAGGGACTTAGATAGTAAATACGTAAAAGCAAGAGACTGATCACTTGATTCTTCTGAAAAAAATAGCTAGTAATTGAAACTTTCTATAAATAAGTTTACAGATATTGAGTGGTGAAGTCTCATAACTGACATGACCACAGCAGAGAAGTCTTGCAATCTTTGTTGTCTTAATTTGTCTATTGTTATAGATGTGAGAGTCTGAGTTTAAACATGAATCTATAGCATCATCTTGCTTCAGCATAAGCAAGGTCTTAAATGCTTGAAAATTTGTGTGCTTTTCCCAAACAATCCCACTACCTTTTTTAGCTTCCAGGGTGCTCAAAATACCCTGAGTTTCTTGGTGGTTTGTATCATACCTTTTCACTTTTTGTATCAGCATGAATTTCCAAATTAAACTGGGACATATGTACATATGTACAAGACAACTGTAAATCTGTTTTTGAAGTTTATGCATGAAAACATATCAGGATTTTGAGATTCTTATATAGGCATTTGAATATAGTGATATGACCTGAAGATATATTCAGCATCCGGGAGCTTTCATAGACAGCAAAGAACTCTAGACAGCATTTTTAAAAATATGTTTAGTGGGTAAGATATCTTAAAGGAATTTGAACATTTTAGAGAATGTCCAGACCCAGATTAAGAGCAGCGAGCTCTTAAATTTTGTTCTTTCTGTGCCTAAAGTACACAATAACCTTTTGCTTGACTTATAAATTTTATTTTGTCAACTGTGCAGCACTGCCGCCACGGAATTTGTGTGAGCAGAGAAATGGAGATGCGTCCTGTGGATGGAGAATGGGGACCGTGGGGACCTTATAGCTCATGTTCAAGAACTTGTGGAGGTGGAATCAAGAGCACCACCAGGCTGTGTAATAGACCAGAGTATGTTTTTTATTGTGTTTTGCATTAGTGCATAATGAAGATATTACAATATAATGGATTGGTTCAAAACAAAATGAAGGTGTGGTGGGTTGCATAAATTAGCTTGAAGCATCAGTTTAAAAAAAAAAAGGTCGTTTCATCCGTGTTTGAAAAGAAAGATAGGTCTACAGTCTCTAATATGCAGAGATCTTCTAGATTATTCTTGTCTCTCAACTATATAATTCATATTTACAGATTACATCTAAAGACTTATTTTGGCTGTATATTTTTTTCTAACTTTACTCTAAACGCTGAGGCTTTCTTTAAACATGAGGATGCTTTCATTGGCATAAAAGCTGTAAAAAGAAATAGATGTATTCCCTGGTAATCTTTTTAGTGAAACACGTGATTTACTGTGATTTAGGGCTTTTTCACATCACTACCAGTAACGCCCACAAGGAACGCTGATTACAGCAGAGTAATTTACAACTTACCTTTTAATGAGAAACTTCCATTGACTGAATAATGCAATGTGTGTTTCATTCTCTGTAATAAATGTCAATGAGAACTTTACCCTTAACTTCTCCAGAGGCAGAACCATAACTGCAGCCTGAGTAGTTTCAGGGTTTTTCTAGGAAGTAATTTCATTTTGATATTATCAGAGGGATAAATGAACCTTAGTCAAATGACCCCAGGTTATTTTATTTTCTGAATAAGAGGTGGTAGACTAGATTCCCGTTAGATATGCCACTGTCAGTCTGTAGTAACTGATAGTATCCGCATGCCATTGATTTGTTCTTTTTTTTCTTCCCCAAGAACCTACTAATACTGAATTATTGTGTAGCAGGGTTTATAACACTTAAGAAATGTATTTTAGAATTTACAGTAAATTGAGTATTTTCCACAATTTTCCCTTTTTAGTTCTTTTGATTCCCAAACTGAAACTGACATCAGGACTACAGAAAAGAGTGTGTCAGCTCCTAACTCTGTGTTCTTTCTTTGCCACACTGTAAAATAATAATTTCAAATTACAGAGAGAGGTGCTGCTTCTGTAAAAATAGGTCTGTAATCTCAACTAAATTGATAAAAGCATTAAAGTTAATAATGTTTTTTTCCCAGGCAAAATAATTACAACGGTAAGAGAAATAAAAGTGTAATAGACATAGTAAACATCAGTAGCTTGATTGCTACCTCAGCAGTAGTATTTTACATGGACTTTTTATTTTCTTCATTTGGGTATGAACGTATGCACAGGACAACAGAAGATAAGAGTGTGTGGGGGAAAGTCAGTAACAGACCGCAAAATGCCATGTGAGATTTTACCCTTTAGGTCAGTGGCTCAAGCCACTTTTCATGGAAAACTGCAATTTTAGAAAATGAATATAGAATAATAGAATCATAGAATGGTTTGGGTTGGAAAGGACCTTAAAGATCATCAAGTTCCAACCCCCCTGCCATGGGCAGGGACACCCTCCACTAGACCAGATTGCTCAAAGCCCCATCCAGCCTGTGTTTTATATATATGTTTTATATTTACCTATTTTTACCTATTTTTGTTAGACCAAGAAATGGAGGAAAGTACTGTGTTGGCCGCAGGATGAAATTTCGGTCATGTAATACTGATTCATGTCCAAAAGGCAAAAAAGATTTCCGGGAGCAACAGTGCTCTGAATTTGATGGCAAACACTTTAATATCAATGGTCTTACGTCTGCTGTTCGCTGGATTCCGAAATACAGTGGTAGTAAGTAATTATAAATTTTTTCAAGTAATGAAATAAAATGTAACTTTAATTAAAGTTTTAAAACAGACAAGAAACCTGTTGGATTTTCTTTCCAGTTTCTATGAAAGATCGCTGTAAACTTTTTTGCCGCGTTTCTGGAACAACTTCCTACTATCAGCTGAAGGACAGAGTTGCTGATGGTACTCCCTGTGGAGCAGAAACCAATGACCTTTGTGTTCAAGGCTTATGCAGGGTATTTAAATCTAAACTTACTAATTACTAAAATCAATTTTAACAGACGGTGAAGTAGATATTAAATATTCATCCAAATAAGCATTACTGAAAATATGTAAAGCAAGATGTTTTGAATTTACTTAATTTTAATCCCTATGAAGTTAAAGATCTGGAAATGGAGGCAATTAAGTGAAGAACATACAGCTGAATTTGAATACCCACAGTCTTTCCTCATTAAGCATCATATGTGAGAGAGTTTGTATTGTCCAAGTGAGCAGAGAGAAACTGTTCCAAAATCAGCGTAAAGGGAGGAAAGAAGCATGCTGTGTGTTTAATGTCATCGTATTTCTGCTATCAAAGTAGTAAAAAAATAGAAATTCCAAGGGCAGACTATGTATTTATTATTTCGTTGCAAAATGGGGAGGAACTGACCCTTGAAAGGGATCATTTCAGCTTTCTTTGCTTAGTAGAAATTATGGAAGTGCCCCATTTTGCTGGGAGAAGCAAGGTGATATCACAACTCAAGACTTTTTTATCAAGGCCAGGTTATTTTTCTGATTGCAGTGAAACTAAGTAAATTCAGGATGAGGAGAAAATGTAGTATTTTTGGTAGTGTTGAATCAAGAGGAAAGAGGAAATGCCAGAGAATTTTCCTGTCTATCATAATTTCTTAAGAAAAGGAAGTTTAAGTAAAGATATGTAAACAAAAATTGTGCTTATGCTAGTTTAACCAGCATGGTCTATATGTATTCCTTGCTTCTTTTGCAGTAGTGACAGACTTTAACAGAATTGATGGCCATGTACACATACATACTGCTTTTAGGATTGTACGTTCTTAGTACAACAGCACTATTGTGTTTTGCCCTTATGTCACAGCACCCAAAATCATAAAAGACTTTTCATGAATTGCCAAGGAAGACCAGATATATACAGTGAATAAGAATGTTTGGGGAGTGAGAAGCTTGCATTGTTTGTTTCCATTGTTTTCCATTGGGCTAAATGACACAGGGCTATTGTATTTTCTTGTAGCAAGCAGGCTGCGATCACGTTTTGAATTCCAAGGCAAGGAGAGACAAATGTGGAATCTGTGGTGGTGATAATTCTTCGTGTAAGACTCTTGCAGGTACTTTCAACAGTGCTCATTATGGTATGTTTGTTTTTTTTAAAATCTTAATGCACATTTTGGTATGGCTTAGAAATTATGTTTTACATTTGAGGAAGTGGGATTTGTGTGTGTTCTTTAGGGCCTCTGTCAACAAAAGATATCTGATTTTCAGTCACATGTGCCCTCTTAAGGGTGCAGAGGCAAACACTGTGACACACTAACCCATTCAAGGCGAAAAAAAAAGATCAATTAGCTCTAAGGTCAAAACTAAAGACACAAATAAAAGACACAATGAGGGTAAAAGTATTTTAAAAGGAAGAATGCTTCCTGCTTTGCACTTTGTGTTCTCCTCTGTGAAACTATGCAGCTGAAGGACTTACTCCAATGTCTCCTTTTGGTTGTGTAAAGAGATAGCAAGAAATCTGTGATGTGAGCAGCTGACGAGGTTTCTTTTTTCATATAGTGAAAAAGATAGCCTGTGAAACGTGAGCCTTCTCTTTCCAGAGAACATGGGCAGCAACCTTTATGTTCTTTCCTCTTCACTGGCATGTAGTGAATGAGAAACCTCTGAATAACCCTGGTAATTTCTATTTCTTTGATTTAGTTTCTCTAATAGAGCTACTGATAGTTCTTCTACGCTGTCCTTTCTGGCAAATATGGAGAGACTATAGTACGTGTGTAGCAGTGCAGTTAAGTAGTTAGAGTGTAGAACATAAGGACAGAAGTCTCCAGGTTAATATCAGGTTCCTAAAGGCTCCTTCATGGCACTGCCAAGTAGGATCTTCATAGAAGAAAGGAATTGCTGGTCGAAGAGGAAAGTATGCCCAGTATGCTGTTGGATTTATTTTTTTTTCCTGGCAGAGGGCTAGTACCAAGCAGGAAGTACCAAAAAACTTAAAGGTGGGACACAGCTACCTTTGCCCAACACATGTTCAAAGCACTGAAGGAGAAGAGTATATTACTCTGATAATTCTGAGTGAAGGACTACCAGTGTTTTTGTTTTCCACCGGTGTGAAAGATCTTTTTTCTTACAGGTAGCACATCAATTCTGTCACAAATATATTTTATACAAGTGACTGCTACATTGAAACTACCGTTTATACAAATATCACTCTCTGCTCTTTATCATCTTTGTGTTGTCACAGACTTATTTGCTTCTAACTGAGGTTAGAGGGGGAAAAAAATCCACATTTTGGGATGAGGAAAACTTTGAGTTATACTTTCGGTTTTATATTTCATTGAATGCTTCAAATTATGTTTGATGAAAGATGATACTGAAGTATACTACTAGACAGTATGCTAAACATTTGGGATTATCTCTCAGGTGTGCTCTAGTAGGAGTGCAGCAATGCAAACAAGAGGTTGTAGCTAGCTGATCACTAAAATGTCACTGTCCATAGGAGGCCTATGACATCCCTAGGCTAATGACTGAAAGCATTGTCTGAGGAAATGTTATTTTCCAAAAAAATTCTGAGATAGGATCATAGGTATGCTGAAGTCTCTGCACTTGATTTTTTTTACTTCACCTAGTCCCCTTCTGTACTGACACAAGTCACTTTACTAGGGCAGAATTTGGAATGAGACAATAGCAGTCCATGGTACATGCTTGTATTCATTCAGTTATAATATTGTCATTAAGTGTTTAAACAGTAGTGAAACAATCATCAGAAATTCATTACAATGAAATACTAATTTACTTAGCTCCCAATTAGGTAATCTAATTATGTACACATAATTATTGTGTTAGCTTTTATTATTGCATCAGATTAGAATATTTGAGGATTTCATGGAAAATGGTCATTCTTGGTGCCTTGGTACGTGATCTCTTCTCCTGTGTATCCTTGACAACATGCTATGCAGTTGTATTTATAATTTCCTCCCATATTTTGTCTTCTGTTATTCCATTACCACAAGGTCTTCGGGGTGTGAGATGAGAGACTTTTTTGAGTGTGTTTTGGTTTTCTTGCCAATATGTTGGAAGACAGACTCAACACTGTATTTATCTAGAGCACTCAGCGTGTCAATTTGCAATTGCAGTGCTGCCCCCAGCTGGTAAATGCGATAGACCTGTGGTTAGATCAACTGTTCATTTAAATGCATGGCATCGTTTTAATAGATTAAAAGCACTGAGAAGTTAATGAATTATGAAATTGAAAAGGATATTGCCATTTAAATTTTTACCCACAGAGATGAGTCAACTGACTAAATTTAAATCACGGCAAGACTGTTAAACGCAGCAAAATAAGTTAGTGTAAAAGTTAGCAAAGATTATATTAGTGCTTCTCATTGTATGCTTGTGTTTATTATTTGTTTGCGATGTTTGAAATACTTAGTTTTTCTCAGACGTAAGAATCCTTTTGAGTTTGTGATTAGCATCTGTGAGAAATAGAAATGGATTTTTTTTAATCTAAGCTTATGTACAGAGTGACAGTTCTAAGAAGTAGATCTTGGTGCACCTGATTTTGTGTAGTGGGTTAAGCAGAGCAGAGTTAATTTTTTTTTCCCTTTTCCCTTCTCTTCATAAATAGCTAGCAAGAAGCTATGTTTTGGATTCCTGCTCAAGAGAGAATTGATAAGAGAAGAACGTTTATAGTTATTGCTAGGATGTTGCTATTTGTCCTCAAGGACATACATTCAGCCTTTTTGGGGGAAAGAGACAGTCTGGCTTCTAGCCTGGGATTTGCTTTTAGGTAAAGATTGAGAAGCAGACTGACCAATTATTCCATCCCATGCACGTCATACCCAGTATATAGGAGAGGACT
>WKFP01014838.1:1056186-1126946 GCA_011057875.1 Pterocles orientalis | reverse complement strand
CATAAATTTTTATTTTGAAAACTTTTTTTTTTTTTTTCCTCCACAGGAATGTGAATTGCCCTCTTGTCCAGAAAATACAAAATTATGGACTACATCACTTCCTCTAGTTCATATGGGGAAGGTGACCCAGTGGAGATATGGATCATGGACCCCAGTATGTAATGTAACAGTGGTCACATTTTGCAGAGTCGTCATCCATTCTGTCACCCATTTTTCCATAAAGCTCTCATTAATGTGTTTTTTCAGACTGAAATCTGCTTGGGATAAATTTTTGAAGGAATTCTAATATTTTTTTTAAAACCTGTTTCTTAAGGAGGAGATAGACGCTCCCAGCAAATTCTGTATGCTTCAAATCTAGCTAGGGAAAATAAGGAGGGGAAAAAAACAGGATACTAGAAGCTGGGGTTCTGAGCAAAATAGCTTTCATATGATTGTGAATGTGCAAGTGTTTATTTAAAATAATTGATCATTTTCTGAGTATGGAGAACACCTTTCATTCTAAAATATGAAATTTTAAACTTATATGTGAATAGCAATATTAAGCAGTTTGAGTCTTTAAAGATCTAATTTTACATAATTTGTAAAACAAGCATAGTAAAAAGTGATTTCTGCACAAACTGTTTAATACAAGAGGTTTTGATTTTGATAGTTGAAAATTAGTTTTACTTGACAGCAATGTGAAAATTTAAAAATTATCTATTAAAAGGTGGGTGTGTCTGTTAATCCCTTGATGTTCTTAATCAAACATATAACACAATTATATCTTTGCACAATTATTTTAACTAAAGAGCAGTAAAGAGTGTATAGACGGAGGCTACTGAGAAACTCTTCACTAAATTCACCTTGAACATCTCAGCTAAAAGGCATCAGAAGGGGATAATTGAAATATGCTAATATAAGTCGGAATGACAAATGGGTTGTGACTATCAGTTTTTATTGTATCAGTTGATGTAAATATTGCATCACTGTGTAATAACAAAAACGTTCTGGAAGTTGTTCTCTAATGTTCCTATTGTTAATAAATAAAAAAATTACCTTTGCAACTGTACAATGAATCCATGTTATAGTTGAAATGTTGCCTGTTCAGGTACCCTGAGTTGCTTCACAAGAATTAAGACCATGCAATGCAGTTCCAAGCCAATGGGTATTCTTAAGGCCTAAACCATCCAGCAATATTCACTTTCCTTCATGAATGCATGGCTCTATAAGTGTGAGATGGAAATCTGATTCCCAGTGTTTAATTCTAAAGTCAAGCTGATACTAAGCTGTGTTAGTATTTTAGATGCTTGCGTGATCTTCTTTTGGTCTTCTAAAGTGCGATGAGCTTGGGTTGTTCTCTGACAGTGCTCTGCATCCTGTGGGAAGGGTGACCGTGCTCGCTATGTAAGTTGTAGAGATGCACATGGAGGAATAGCAGATGAATCTTCTTGTGCTCATTTACCAAGACCAGCTGAAATTTCAAGCTGCTTCAGCCCATGTGGAGAGTGGCAAGTTGGAAATTGGTCCCCTGTAAGTATTAATTATAATTTCTTTTTTTTTTTAAGGTACTATTTAGATTATTGGCCAAAGTCTCTGGTTAGAAATTGGGAGTTCGTATTCTGTGCAAGTGTGATTGAAATTGCATCCCTTGAAAAAACAAAGTATGCATTTCTTATTGTCAAAAGTAACTATTAATGTCTTTGGTTATTAATTATCAATGTTCTGTCACAAATGTTGGGTTAATTTTTGGTCAGTGCACAGTTACATGTGATAGTGGAATAGTAACAAGACAAGTTATCTGTGTCAACTATCATCAACAAATCAACGAGAATTACTGTGATCCTGAAGGACGACCTTCCAAAGAACAAGAATGTAACATGCCACCATGTCCACCGGTTTATCACCATATTCCGAAGATACATGACCATCCAAGCCATTTTCCAGAAATAGGTTACCTTCCAA
Organism: Pterocles orientalis; assembly: GCA_011057875.1. Lineage (NCBI taxonomy): Eukaryota > Metazoa > Chordata > Aves > Pterocliformes > Pteroclidae > Pterocles > Pterocles orientalis. The sequence goes on along the minus strand of WKFP01014838.1, from coordinate 1,125,005 downwards.
TACACCATCCACAAGACAATACAAACCAGTGGAATCGTCCATCCATGGGAGGATATCAGTGGAGAACTGGACCCTGGGGAGCAGTAAGAATCTTTTTTTTTAAATGCGTTAATTTGTTCTCTGATGAATGTTAACATTTCCAGAAATGTTATTGCACTACAGATTTGGTCAAAAGAGAAGCATATTTATTTTAAAAGATATTATGAAAAAATATATTAAATTCAAAATGTAATTTTTCTGTGATTTCAACTTTAAAATATTTAATAGTAATTTTTATTTGCAAATTTCAGTTTTGAAAGTTATCATTAAAAAGTAATAATTTAAAGTTTTAACCAACATGTCTTATGTTTTTTCTGATTATGCAATTGTGATACATATGTTTACATGTTTTGGTAGTGCTCTAGTACTTGTGCAGGTGGATTTCACCATCGAGTTGTTGTATGTCAAGATGAGGAAGGAAGAAGTGCTAATTATTGTGATGAGGCAACAAAACCTCCAGAGTCAAGACACTGTGATTCTGGACCCTGCCCACGATGGAACTATGGGAACTGGGGAGAAGTAAGATCAATTTCAGTTTCAGAGGGAAATGTTATTTGCCACATAGCCTTAGAAATAGTAACAATTATTTGACTGCTAATGGAACTGAATACCATTTTTTTTCTTATTTAAAAATAAGTGAATGTGAGTAAATATACATCCAAATACATGAGTTACATGAGTAAACATACATCCAAAGGGAGTAAGTATTGAATGAGGCTAAGGATTTAGAACATATAATTGAGTGTTGCAATAGCGTCTTGAATCTTGAGGCATACAAAATTATTTTCTTTTACAGAGATGAATTGTATGCAGGAAACACCTCAGTGTAATACCTAGTCTAAGAAAAAAAATGAGCATAAGAAGCTATAAAAAACTTTATTACATGAAATTTCATAGCTACTGACTAGAGTAACTTCAAGTAGTAATATCTACTGGGTTTACAAGTTAGAAGCACGAAGGTAGGCTTATGCCTGGGTTAGAATTTTAATGAAACATTATACGTTATTGGACAAAGGTTTCTTCATGCCGTGTAATGTTGTATCTTGACCACACATTCTGGCTCAGACACTACAGAAAGAGGTAAAGCTGGTTAGTTTGGCATTCATTCTAATCTAACCTGTCGTGATTCCTACCCTCTTTTCTTATTCTTGATGCACCAATATGTAGAGCTGGGAAAATAAGAAAAATTGTTTGAGTAACTTTTTTACTTTTCTTTTTTTCCCTTAATTTTGGCCAGATCTAGCCATTTAGTTCTCAAGGACAGTTTGAGTGATGTGTTTTTTCTGTCCATAGCTGCAGACTTGGGATCCAGTTAATGCAGATGCTGCAGTTTTTGTCTAATTTAGAATCCTCTGAAATACAGTAAAAAGCTATAAACTATCGGAACATGGTCACTTTTGAGCAGACTTTTTTAACAGCTCGTTAGAAAGGAGAATAAGTATTTTTGTCTGGTATTACAGAATTACAGGAAAACTGACACCCAAACACATCCTGTAAGTATTTAACACTTGGTCTGTATAAATTAGACTATGAGGAAGTGTGCCCAGTGTTGTGAGTTTTCTCTTTTCTGGCAGGGAAAACTAGTTTTAGGACCAATTTCCATCTTTTCCTCGTATGAAAGAGAGATATATATGCACATATATTCTCACAAATGGTTGCTGCTCCTTGTTAGAGTAGATTCTCTGTAACTGAGGCTCTTTGTAGAAAATCAGTTGATACACTATAAAAATGTAGTTTGGTAAATGTTTTGGGGAGATAATTGCTTTTTCATTATATGAGATTAGACTGTGAGTCCTTGTTCTCAAATTGAGTGTCCAGGGAATATGAAAACAGACATAGTAAATAATAACATGTACTGATTATTGGATTATTGCTGTATCTTTTTAGCTTAATGGTATGCGATGACTCTCTTAACAAAAATATTGCATATACAATTCTGTATTTCAGTGTACTCAAACGTGTGGAGATGGAATAAAGACAAGACTGGTGATTTGTCAGCTTCCTACTGGCCAAATGTTGGGTGATCAAAACTGTGAAATTCTAGACAAGCCACCTAATATGGCACAATGTAATGTGCATTCTTGCCCTGGTGATGTTTCATGGCATCGGGGACCGTGGAAATCGGTACGATAGCATTCACTAATTTTTCGTTTTCTTGTTCTTTCTGCCATTCTATTTCCCCTTGCCTTTTAAAAAATATATTATTATTTTATTTCATAACAGTGAAATAATAATGCATGTGGAATATAGTTTATGTAGTTTTATTAAGCAATTGTCCCTGCAGTCATTAAATTAAATGGGAAACAACTATTTACTTCAGTGGGAACAGTATCATGCTTTGTAAAACATCATAGGGAATATTTTGAAAATTACCAGAAAACATCATAGCCGACAGCAACACCTAATAGGTTGTTCTATTTTGAAGGATTATGCTGTAATTTATACTGTAGTTTTATCTACATATTTATATTTGTAAAAAAAAGCTTTTTAGTGCATCACTTTTTTCTAATAGTATATTTAAGTATAAAATAGCTCACACGTGTGTATATTACACTGTCATCAAACATTTTATTCCGTATTACGTGTACATTTGTGTATAAAAGTTTATATTTGCAGTTTTAAAACAGTGACTAATTAAAGCTGTCTATGTATAATTATGTATGTAACTATAATATGTTATTGTCTACATGTCACTGTCTATTAATATGTAAAAATGCCTACTGTAATCGCCATTAATCTTTAAAATTGTCCCTAGCAGATTATTAACATTCTGAAGTAATTATAGCAAGCTCTACAATATAGAGTATATTTCCCAAGCTGTGAATTTGACAACAATATTTATTATTGTGCTTAATTCTGAGGAGAATAATGGCAATCAAAGGAGATTGGAGCCAGTTCTGGTTCCACTGAAACCAGTTAAAAATCACATCCCTGGGAGATGGACTAGGACAACAGTTCTATTTTTTTTTTAATGAGTAAAATTATGTAATTTGGTTCTTTGAATTAACATGAAAACATTTTAAAAAATACTTTCCAATTTCAACTTTAAATTATTCATTAGTGTTTATATAATCTATTCTAATTTATTGCAAATAGACTTTAAAGTTTGAAGTAATAGTTTACCACAGTTCTCTCTTTCTTCCACTGTGCAAAACAGAGGTTTGGGTTTCTGTTTAACAAACACCAGAGTATCTTATTTAGCCATTCGCCAAATAATTAGTGGCGACTTTCTAATGCTTAATTAATGTATGTACTTCAGGTGCTGAGAAGACAAGCTGGGCGTTCAGCACACAGCTGCCTTTGAACTCAATGTTTGTTTTCTTTTTAGATCAAAAGTTACTCAGAGACTCTTCCTTCCCTGAGTGCTGCACTTTGTCCTGCGTTAATAGTTTACCTGTAAGCTATTGTACTTTACTGGGACTGTCACATAGTTTTGCGAAGATTTTCATGTTGGTTTATAGCTCAGTTGACATAAAAAGCCATTTTATTCCTTCAAAAACTAAGTTTAGAATGGAATCTAGTTATCAGAGAGTTTGTGGCCTCTGTTTTATACATGATTCGAGCTCTATGGTTATTCAGTAATAGTTTAAATTTCATCACACCGTCACATGGTGTTGTGCAGAAACAAATGTAGCAGACTCAGGAAATAAAAGCAGGCTCACAAATATCCTGTCACTTTTTAGTCATTTAGCTGGTTTGAATGCTGCCAGCACGCAAGCTTCAGTTAATTTTTGGTACTGTTTGAACAGAGCAAAATTTATTCTTTGGGGATGACTATTATGAAAGAGCAGTAAAAGCTTTAGTCACAGAAACACTGTTGTAGCCCAGCACAAACAGCTTTGTTTAGCCTCAAGCTGTGGGTGGCTGACTAGTGATGTGATAGTTTGGCAATAGATCATGACTCTGCCTATCTTAATGCCTTTCTGGCATAATGTATGCTCTTATATTGGGGACTGTTAATGACTGGACACTCTCCGGAGGCTGAAGTCATCAAGCATGTCACATCTACACTTCTCTATAAAGACAGCAAGAACCAGATGAAACACTATATTTTTGATAAAAGTATTGAGTAATATTTATGTGCCTGGACAGCAATACATTACACTTTTATATCTACTAGTGAGATTCCAATGTCAAAACTTAAGTAGAAACTGAAATGTGAGACTTCCCATATGTTGCATAGATTCTTCCATCTTTTACTTCTGGCATGCATGGCATAAATGTAACACGTGGAGAGGGTAAGTAGAAGGAAGGGAATTTCAGAGCAATTGCTTTACCTGGAACAACTCCTTGACCTCCTTGAATACTGGCCCCATGTCTGGCCCAGCCAGTTGAGAAATGGGTATCAAAATTGCTTAAAAAACCTTTTACTTATTCTGATGTAGCTTTGTCTAAACCATGTCTGAACTAAAAGCTTCTCTCATGGCTTATTCCAGCTTTTAAATAGCCAATTTCCTCTTGGACTTTAGATTCCAGCAGAAATAGATTCAGAAGAAGTCAAATTAGCTAAGACTAATTCAGAATTCCGAGTCAAGAGCCTGATCCACCATGTAGAAGGGTTGTTCTAGTTGTCAGTGTCTTTTATGCTCTCTTCCATATTGGGGCAGTCTAACTTCTTCCACTGGCTACCAGTTTATATTTGAGGATAGAAGTCTTTCAGCAATATGCCTTGTAAGTACGTTTCTTTCAGTTTTTGCTTCATTTTACACAACAAAATTAAAATAAAACATATCTTGTAAGTGCACAATAGGGCAGTTGCAAGGAAGGCTCTGTTTATGATTTGAAGCCAGAATTTTGGTTGATGCTTTCTGCAGTTAAGCAGCTGTGGGCTGTTATACTCTATAGTGTCTGTCTATAGCTACCAGAGCTGACCATTACAAAACTTAAAGGCTGTGTACTCCTCTGTTGACATTTTCTGCAGTTGTCCAAAGGGATGTGAGGCAAGTCAATCTCAAATTCTAAAGGCTCGTACCACTCCACTATACTTTCTCAGAAATATGATACATATTCAGAAAATTTGATTCTTTGAATCTCTGAAATTTAATTCACTCTACGATTTTCATATCATGATATCCAAGCCAGAAAGACACTCTGAAGTTTTACAGGGAGAATGGCTAGGAAATGCATCCTTTTGCCTGTACCTTGAATTCATTTGATCTGGAGATCATTGAGAGACTCTGATAATGACCTTTTTAGAATGTGGCTTACATCTTCCATCCTCTTAGTTTTGTGCAAGTTTCTAGAGTAAGAATTTTTTCTTTCATAAGAACTGATTCATTCTCATCTCTTTTTTTTTTTTCTACTTGTCTTTGTACCAAAACCCAAAGGAGATTGAGTAGGTTTACACCCAGTCCGTGCATCTTAAGGGACTCGCCTTGTTTTCAAATAAAATTGGTGTCATTCTTAGTATGAATGAGGTTGCTAAATATTAAACAAACATTCCAAAATTCAAGTGTTTCAAAATTAGAAGGATTTGATTTCAAGATTTCATTGCCTAATTGGCATGTATCTAAGTACACTACCTCTTTTTTGATATACAAAAATTACAATACAGATGTATGTATCTTGATATATAAATATTTGTAATGTATTTGTAAGTTAAAGAATACTTGAGGTAAATATAACTGCTTATTTTAATGGAGTTGCACCATCAGGGGATTTGGCCCATATATCCATATATTTTTCTCTTAGACTACTCTGGTTTCATTGGTGAAGGGATTGAGGCAATGATCCAAAACTTCATGAAAGAATGAATAAATTACAATCTAGAAAGTATGGAAACCATATGTCACATTATATAATGTCAAGAAAAATTCCATAGCATTCTGACAGCTGGCTAAGAATTCTTTGTTCTAGTACAGATTTTTATTGTATCCCTTCTTTCCACAGTGTATTATTGGGGTTTTGTGTTTAGTCGATGCAGTAAGACTTCTGGTTACTGTATTAATTTTCATCAGAGTGGTTCAGGTTTTCTGACCCTGATGACAAAAGGTTGTTTTTTATTTAAAGCATGAGAAGAGAGTATTACAAATTTTGCAAAGATACCATAAGGTTTTAAAACTGAACCGTAATTACTAGATTTAACAATGTAGTGTTAGAAGAGCTGTGGAATAATCTCTCTTAATTGAGTTCAAGAATGCTGCTTTGTTACTTTCAATACTAAGCTGCTTTTCCTATGAACGGCATTTCCCATATTCACATGCTGTAGTATTCTTAGCCAACAACTGTTTCGTTACCAAACAAAAAGTTATGTGGGAATATAATCAAATCAGCTGTTAGTTGCATCAATGGTTATGTGTAGATACAAAAATCTTCAGATACATAGTGCAGATACATATGCAATCTTGCAAAGCTTTCATGTATAGCACCAATGTAAAGTAGCTATACTAGAGAATAAATGTTATTTTTAGCAGTACTTGGTTGGGAAATAATTTCACACACAGTAGCAAGTTAGGAAATTTCCAGTATTTGACTGCTAACTGGAGCTTCCCCTTTTAATCTAGTTTCTGTTAAGATTTTGTTATCTGTCTATCATTTGGTTAAATGGTTGTATCTTCTTTTCTAGTCTCTTTATCTATGCCTCCTAGGTTGTTTGCTGCACAGTAGAAAACAAGTGTAAGGTTCTTAAAACTCCTGATACATATATGCTTTTACTGAGCTGTATATGTTTCATTTTGTATGTTTTCTTAAAGGTTTTATGAAGTATGGGGTAGAATTACACTGGAGGAATAAAATAGGCTATTCATATATGGGGAAGACAATACCTTCAAGCTTCACATAGTGAGGAAAGATTGTTTGCATTTCTGGATGACAAGAATTTTGACATATTTAGGAGTCTGATTTTTATTTTTGGTCCCACATAGTTTTTGAGTGCTTACCAAAACCCTTGGAGAGCCAGATAGCCAAAGCAAGGTTCCTGCTTAGGCAGTATCTTGGAAGGTAATTGCCACAAAAGTGAAAGTTATGCCTTTGCTCTGTACCATCCTTAGTTGTGCCTCAAACAATCAGTCTTTTTGACATGTTCTAGTTTCCCCTTAGGAACTGTTTCACATATAATCATTGTACAGCTTTGTACTACCAGTTATGGTTCAGAGCACGGCAAAGTTCAGGTCCAACTTGAGGATGCTAGATCTTTTAGATTTCCTTGAAAACATCTACATTTGGAATTCTATTTGAATACTAATGGAAAAGGATTTATACTCTCTAGTTTGAGTTAATTGTGGTGCAGTCACTAGCACTTTGTATTCTTACATTTGTTTTCTCAGCGTGTTGGGCTTCATGCTCTTTTACTTCATATTTATATTGTGAGTTGAGATACGATACATCCACCTCTATTCAAAGTTAACACTTAAGAAGAATTTGTCCTAAAATTTTACCATATGCCAGTTGTGAAGTCAGATAATAAGTGTAGGATTCTTTTCTTAGTTACTTTCAAGTTTTTAAAGATCCTTTCTGTAACTGAAGGGACCTTAAGTTAAAAGTGGGCAGACACAACTTTCCTGGGAACAGTACTTGTGCAGAGTGCTTTTACACTCTTTCAACACTATTAAAAGAACAAAATGCTGACAACAAACTAATCATGTCAATTGTACTTTGTTGTTAGTCAAGAAGTTGAATATGACAGACAAGTGTTCCACTAACTGTTCAAATTGCATTAAAAAAGAAGTCCCACAAAACTACAGTTTAAGAATGTTAGTTTTCCTGAGTTCTTTGGGAACAGTACAACTCTGATTGTGCTGAGGTGTCTTTATGGTCAGTGATACAGGCAAGGTTTGACCCTTAGAGAAGATAATTATGTTTTGTTTGTCTGAAATGTTGATAAAATAAAGACTTTGTTTTTTCTTTTTCTTATGTATTACTTGTAGTTTCAGAGAAAACAGGCATAAAAAGAGTGGATTTATCAGTTATTTTTCTAAGTTACTTTTAAGTTTCAGAAATATCTCACTGCTATTACTTACTGTCCTTCAAACACATAATGTAATATTCTTTACACTGGCTGTCTTTCTAGTTCCTCAGTTTTCTTTTTAGTTGCTCCAGAATAATTTCATTGTAATTCTGTCTTTGCACTAGTGGAAGAAATCTTTTATTGAATATAAATTTATTTTTTAAGACTTGATATCCCAGTCCCCTTCCAGTGTTGTTACTGCCAGGGATCCCATTGACTTCTGCAGGAGCAGAAGCAGCCCAAACTTGCATAAGTAAAATATTTGTTTTCATTTTGATGCGAAAAATCTTGCTATGTATAATAAGTGCCTTCATTCACTTTTTCTAATGTGTAAAAAGTATTTATAACTTTAAAGATAATCTTTTATATTAAAAGGGAATTCAGAATCAGTGAACTTGGTTTTCAAAACCAGCTTCAGTCTTTTACCTCTACTTCTGCTGCTGCCTAATGTCGAACTTCAGAATACCTCATTACCAATACAGCACATTTATTTAATATCCCACTGGCTGAAATCTTAATGTTAGCATATGCTATTCATTTTTTAAAACTTTGGAAATGGGGGGTTGTCCTGGTTTTCAGAAATAACTGATAACATATGTCACTACCCAAATAATGTCATAAAACAGACTTGGGATAGTGGATTTCATTGAGGGTAATTTTGATAAAAAATGAAAGAAAATACTTGTTTCCAAAAATTATAAAACAAATGTTTGTGTACTGTTCATCAAGTTTAGTGGAAATTTCTCCATTTTGGTGCTATGTTGTCTGTACAGCTTGAAAAAATAAATAAGTTATAATATATGTGTGATAATTTAATTTAACGACTGTGACTTGTGTCTGTGAAATACAGTTGCATTTTAACCCTTCTTTTTTATGCATGTTGTGTGGCTTTGTGTTTATATTTAATGTGTCCTTTATTAAGGAAAACTAATGTTTAAAGTCCTTAAGAAAATTTTAAAAAAAAAGGAGGGGGGGAGGTGGAACTAACCACTTTTGCTGAAAGTGCGGGGTTTCTACCACTGAGTAATCTTTGTGCTGCAATGAACTTCAGATGATATTTAAGTGATGTTGTTTTCATGGGGGATACTCTTATACATGAACAGAAAAAAAAATAAACATTGTTACTGATAAAAACAACAACTGATGCCATTGGACAGTTGGACTGGACAAGGTAATTCGCACTTGATCTTTGAGGATAACGCTTAAAGATACTAGCTGTTGAACCTCTTGCTGGAGCTGTAGGTTTATGGCCCAGTCCTGCTTCCACTTAGTTGGTGACAAAAGACATAAAAACTGAGGTTCATAGCATAAAGCTCAACTCTTAATCTCAAAGACAGAACATAATTTTTTACATTCCTAAAACACTTTTGCATGAGGAGTTTTGCAGAACTTTCAGACCCTCCATTTAGAAGGAGAACAAGTAAGAGGAAAGATTCTGTGATTCTGTGAAAATAAAGTAAAAAAAAAAAATACCCAACAGAATATTACATAAGGGGAAAAAAAGCAGGTGGTCCTTAATACCATTCCTAAATACAAATACCCATTTAGTGAGAATGAAAGGAATGTGAAGCTACTGATGTATTTATTTCTTTTTTGCAGAGTTAGAACTTTCGGAAAATCTGGGGGGTTCTGGGTGGTCAGATGTGTTTGAAAATCATTCTGAGCTGCCTGTATACATGTGACAGTTTTGAAAACCCCAGTCACAACTCAAATATTGGTTCAAAGTGGTTTTGAGACACAAATTTAAAACTTATTAAACATATATTAAAGTATTAGCATTTCCTAACATTTTAATATACAGATATTTTGGTTACCTGGCATGGGTTAGGAATGAACAAAATGTTCCATAGTTCTCTATTCTGGGAGTTCCTAGTCCTTTGAAAATTGGAAATTGTGGGAGACTGGCAACTCCACTAAGATAGACTGCTATATTGGTCAGTATATGTTCTATCATGCATCTGTCTATGGCCCTTTCACTTCAGTGAGAGCAGGATCAGGCACTTAGATTTCCTGCTGAATCAGTCCTTCAGAAGCTTGCGTGCATGCTCATGTTTATGCACATAATGTTGGAAAGATTGTTCTGTAAGTAAATTGAAAATACACAGAAGAGTAGTTTAGGTCAAAAACAAACTAGAATTCAACATGTGAAGGTAGGTAAAATGTTGTTTTTCTAATTATCTAAAATAAAAACATATTTTTGTGCCTGATTAATATTTAAAGTTCTTTGTGTTATTTTTCTTAATTCTTTAGCTGATATTTAGTTAAGTGCCATAGAAAGAGTTGTGAGTTTGTATGTTTCTAAAAAGTTTGAAAAATTTCCAGTTTTCTTTAAAGATCAAATACAAAACCTTAGTTTTTAATCCGATTAAAAAAGTGAAGTGATACTTTCTATAGAGCAAGCAGGCACACAGAACTAATGTGTTTGTTATTCCTTTAATTTCTGAGCTACTGTTTTACTGCTGCTAACATGATTAAAAATGGTAAATCAGAGACTGCAGTTGCTGGGATCCAGTGTTCCTTCTGCTTATGTTTAGGTTTTTGTAAACTCAGCTGAAACTAATTGGTCTGCTATTGTAAGACTGCATTATCTCTAGTTACTTTTGTAATTGGTTAATTGAAAGGACTCTATCTCTGAAGATAAAAAAGAATCCATAAAATGAAGTTTTAAATTGTGAAAAGAACATAAACGCTTTTTTTCTGTGCAACCCCTTTGACAGTGCAAATGTAGCTTCCACACCAGAGATCCTCCGTCATGTTAAAAATATAGTCCAACTTTTATTGTGAAGACCTGTGAATAAAATGTCACTCTCAAGGGGTGAACATGACTTTTCAGTGGGAAGGCAGATTATGCCATTCCCATGCGTTTGTTCAGTTTTCCTGAGCTTCCCGAGAGGCAGGAGACTATCTCCCTGTGATGTAGTCATCATTGTGTCTGGTTGTTGGAGCAGCAGTGGATTCACTTTGGGTTGCTGTTTGGTTTTTTGTGGGGGTTTGTGAACACAACTGGTGGAGGGACACAGATACCTCTGTTTGTTCTCCATTTGGAAAGTGTGTACAGAAATTTATCCATTTATTGGAAATGAAAAAAACCCCTGCATTTCTTTTGCTCACACTGGATTTCCCCGAGGTCTTCTTTCTCCATTTCTTCTGCCTTCTTTCTTGATGCTTGCACTTTACTTGCTGATTTTTTCCAGTGCTGCTGTCTTCATGGAATTGCTTAAAGGTGTAAGTAGTGTCAGCAATTTGATGTCTGCAATGATGTAATGGTAAAAAATGCCTGTACCAAATAGTTTCTAGGAGGTATCAAAGGCAAAGAGCAGGATTGCTGTTCAATCTGGTATATTGACACAAATTTGCACTTGTAGATTAAGACTTTCAGAAAGACCTACTGAGGGTCTAGCTCTGTTCCTGTTGCCACTGATCTTGGAAGGAGAGGTAAGGCAGAATTGTCCATTGGGGGTTTTTTGTTTTGTTTTTTGATTTACCACTGTTCCTGTATTTTTAATTGTGATTTGCCTCAGCCATCTGTCTGTTGTATATATCATTAAATTGAATGATGATAAAAGTTAGGTGCATGTACTAGATATGTTTTTGCAGGAATACTGGCTGAGCAATGTAGTTTATCTGTTTGCTTACTCCCAGCAATTAATAAACTGATCATACTTCTAATTGTTTTAATATATACTGTCATTAATTACAGTGATAATGTTGCTTGAAAGAGGGCTGATGGTGAAGGCTGATGGTGAAGTTCTTAACAGAGGTACAAACAGACCCTTCAGTGACACTTAAGGCCAGGCTGGATGAGGCTTTGAGCAACCTGGTCTAGTGGAGGGTGTCCCTGCCCATGGCAGGGGGATTGGAACTTGATGATCTTTAAGGTCCTTTCCAACCCAAACCATTCTATGATTCTATATGAGGTAGCAGAGCCTGCCAAATGGCTGCTGAAAGGAGGCAGAAATACCTTTTTTTTTTTCTGATTCTCAGGTGGTAACCAGATGCAATGGATTCAAGTCAAGAGCAAGTAAGGCAGGAAGAGTAACTATACAATTCAATTTTTACTGTAATTGAGAGATGAAATGGAACCTACAGAGGAAGTGTTAAATGAGACACCAAATGTGATGTGTCATTACTGTTAAAGGAGAACATGGTAATCATCAACTCATAAAATTGTGATTATTAGTTTTAATGTTTCAAGAATTACAAGCAGGCATTGACAGAAACACCAAATATCTTCAGTTAGCGCAAGGTTTGTTTTTGCATCTCACTGATGCTGTTGTATAGCAGCGTTAGCATGCTTGCCACTGGCAGATGGTCCTCTGTTAGGTTACTGTTGTGTCTGATAGAGAGCTCTTCTTCTAGGAAGCTGAAACCTGAAGTATTATCTGGGGGACAGGTCATGACAACTGGGTCTGATTTTGGACGTTGACTCAACTATTCATGTTTGAGTCCAGTAAAGTATGATATTAATTTTCTGTGAATAATTTACCTCTTTTTCTAGCCTTTCTTGTATTTTGGCCACTGTTCTGTTCATCTTGTTTTATTTTCCTCCTCTTTCACTGTGCCACACAACTTCCCATCAACACCCACACTAACATCTCCATAATCTGTGTGAAATGGCTTTGCCCCAACATGGAAAACAACATAATTGCTCTCTGATGCCTTGGATTATGCTCTCGCAGAAAATGGGAAGAGGGTAGTCTCCTCCCTGTATGCCATGTTGACTTATTCTTGTCCAAAGTTTGAGTCAAATTTGATTCCTTATTATGAAACTTGAATATTGCTTGGGCCCAGATTTTCCTTTCTGAATTATATGATTAGTATTTTTTAGGCTTTACAGTGAACTTTTATGAAAGGATTTTGTTTTATTTATCAGTTCTCGGCCCCCCTAAAGCTTGAGATATTTACCTGGCATCAGTTTTCACTCTTTATAGCAGCAGAGTACTGAAGTAATCTCCAAACAAGTCAGACACTTTTCTTTTGAAATAACAAGGATAGAACTTTGTCTAGAAACACAATCTTAGCCCGTGTAAATTGTAAATTAGTTATTTCTTAAAATGAAGAGTAATGGGACTTTTAAATTTTGAGGAAAAAAAAATATAAAATGCACGAAGAGTACTTAAATAATATGTGAAGTATGATCAATCATTTACAGGAAAAAGTTTCTGAAAGTTTCTTTTTCTTTAATAAGGGTACCTGAAGGAGCACCTGTGAAATGCAGTTCTTTAGGCACTGAATTATTATTTCAGCATGCCCTTGAGAAGGACTTTGATATAACTGAATATGCACCAGGAACTAAAGGTATAAGTAGTGTAAAAGCCGAATCCTATAACTGCTAAAATAATGTTGCAGCTGTTTTGGCAGTTCTGTTGTTCTTGTGTTGTTGTAATAGCTAAAATCTTGTTTGAATATTTAATTGTGCTGTGTAGGCAAAACAAAGAGAAGGTTGCTGCGTGGAAGAGCTTGCAGTCTCTCTATAAGATGCATGTGGACAGGTTTGGAATACACGGCACAGTGAAGCCTGGCTGAGTGTCATGGTAGGTGGGGAGCTGAGCATGATAACAGCCTGCTTTTTAAATGCTTTGTAGTTGGCATCAAAAAAGATGCCAAGCTTTAAGCCGTGATGGACAGAATAGTGGTGTTCATCGTGAAATAGTGGCGTTCATTGGGAGCAGGAAACACGACGGGGCTTTCAGCAGAGGACTTGGTCATCTGCTTTAGTTGTGCTAAGCTTGAGGTAATGGATAGTGCTTTGAGATGTCAGAGAGATAAGCCAAATTAAAAGACTTATAAATTCTGTGGATGATCGTTAAGCGGAATTTCAGAGAGTTCTGGTTTTGATTTTTCCAACAGCTATGAAGAGTACGGTTGTTGATCCACCGTCCAGGCAGATTGCTGTTTTACTAAGAAGTCTTCCTCATTAAGGCTACTGCCAGCTGCACAGGACAGAAAAAAAAAAACCACCACAAAACAGACCATGTGGTGGCAACTTTAAATACGTCTAAAATTCCTCTGTAGCATCATCAGTAGAGTTTGACTTCTGCAGATGCGACATCAATTTACTTTCAAGATCTGTCCTGATGGTTCTGACTTTAATGTAATGGAAAGGCTTGTTTGGGTTATGTTTGTTTTAATCAGAATGCCTTTATTTTTAAGAGTAATACATTAACACTTTATTAGTAGATGCCATATATATCCTCTCATAGCAGTTTTACCTTCCTGTTACCAACCTCAGTCCTAAAATGTCTCTAATCCTCTTTATTCCTTCTTCATTCCTGCTTTTTCTGTGCATGTATGTATATGTACGTAGTTTCTCATTTGTGTCCACCTATTAAATAGATACGAATCAACATGCTTGGAAAATAGTTATTCAGGAGTTTTCTGTTATCCTTCCGATGAAAGTGGAAAAAAATTATTCTTATTTTCTGCCTTTTTATGGAGTACTCAATCCCGTCAGAAAAGGCATGGCTACGGACAGTGGACAGGTTAGGTGACCACAAAAGAGTTGCTGCTGTCTCTCGCTGTTCTCAGCTGCTGCATGCGGACTAGCTGCTTGGTCACACTGCGGTGCACTCCAGAGCCTCCTACACCCACGCTGGGATTGGTTTGGCAAGCACTCATGTTCACATCCATGATACGTGCCTGGAAGCCCTGGAAACCAACATATGGATGGTAGAAACTTGCTGTGTACCTGCTTCTCACCCTGTTATGTAGCATAGCCAGACCAAAAATATGGAAGTGCTTCTTGGGCTGACCTTAGAGAAAATGATTCGTGCCTCCTTTTGTTCTTGAGAGGGGTGAAGTTAAGAAATTCCATTATTAGATGATGGCTGCAGACAATGATACTTGGAGCGACTAGAAAAACATGATTGTTATCTGCAGAATCTAGCTATAAGTAGCTCAGGTGTTGCAACTGAAATACTAGGGTGTTTTTGGAGGATCAGAGGAAGGAGAATGGCTTTCTTCATGTCTTAGAATAAAGAGGCTCTGAGGCTCTCAAGCCTATACGTGTCTACTCATAAAAATATCCTTACAAGTCATAGCAGTATTGTTCCTTATATTGGATGGAGAAGGGTTTGGGGATAAAACTTAATTTCAGAGGCTGAAATAAATTTTGTCAATAATTTAGGTGAGGGAAGGGGTGGTTGTGGAATTGTGGGCCATCCAGGCTTAGCAAGGAGTCAGAAGGGACTTCAGGCAGCAATAACAAGTTCATGGAGGATTCAGTTTTGGGCAACTAATCCAAATTTGTATTTTTGCAGGTGGTAGTAGTTACAACAGCTAAAAATTGTGGCTTTTTTTTGTACCATAGAACTGGCAACCTGTACTGTGTGTCTCACTGTAGAGCTTGAACAGAAGAATATACATATTCTTGATCTCTCTCTGCCTAAAACCTGGGAAGAGCAACAGTTAAACATCACGATTACCTGTTTGGCTTAGAGAGGTGTGATTGGAACATGCATTGCTGGGTTGTCTATACCTGGCTTGGTTTTCAGATGTGCTACAGTACCTCATGGTACACTTTGCAAATGGTTTTGACAAGTCCAGCAGTAGGAAGATTGGAGATTTACCCTGTGTCACTGATCTTGGGGATCACATCAGTGTCCTGTGCTTTGGACCAAACTTTGCAAAGTGTTTTCAGGATGACGTTTGTGTTGTATCTTACTGAAACATGGGGAGAGCTAGTTTCTCCCTTCTCACATTTTGATACACAAGAGTCAAACGGATTCTAGCGGTGCTGTGTTTCCTTATGCATAGGCAGCAGCCAGGGAGCCTGCAGTAACTGTGGAGGTTATTTGGAGCTTTCTTCAAGTACACATCACTCAGCAGTAGTTCATCAGCTTGAGAAAGGGACCTATTGGAAGTCACTGGGATGAGCTGGTCATTAGAAATACAATATTGCTTGATTAAAAAAAAAATTTACTGAGCTTAGAGATACAGTCAAATTGTCTGGTAGCAATGTCACTTAGGTAGTGTTTGGATCAGTGAAGCATTGCAGCCCAAGTGGGAATACAGTTCACCCTTACAAGAGGGAGGTGTGTTTATTGTTAATTTATATCAAAGATCCCAGGATGTTTGCAGTATGATTGCAGCTGTTACTGCAGAAAGCAGGTTTCACTCCAGATCTTATCTTCCAAGGGTCATCTTGAATTCTTCAAATTGGGAAGGCCACAAAAAGCTTGAACGAAGAAGAGTAATACTGGGTATATGCTTGTTGTCATGGCGGATTTTAACTCTAGTGCTTCAGTTGATACACAGCGTACAGTCTTGGATACCTCCTTGTAAAAAGTGTGCAGACAGTTGGAAGGTTCAGAGGACAGTAACAGGAATGGTAAGAGACTTGGACGAAGCGACAAATGAGGAAAGGCTGGGATAGTTGTGCTTTCAAGACCAAGTCTATAGAGCAGACTGAATGAGATATTCTTCCAGCACAATAATCAGTGGTTATAAAGAGGTGAGTGTTTCTGAGTCTGTTAAGTGTAGAATGAGAAGTAACCATCTTATTTAACAGTAAGAGAGACTGTCATTAAATCCCAAGGTACTTTTTCTAACTATAAGGATGGATATGCAGTGGAAAAATTTATTCAAGGGAGGCTGTAGCATCCCTATCATTGAAGACAATACTGACAAACTGCTGTCAGGAGCGGTCCAGGTATAACTGATGCAAACTCAGAGCAGCATGGTAGATTGGATGAAGTCTTTGAGTCCTTCTTAGCCTTCCTCCTTTCCGTTGCTATAGATGCAAAAGCACATTTAGAAATGTGGCAAAGCAGACTTACAGACTGCAGCTGCAAGGACTTAATCAAATCAAGACATTTTCTGAGCATCAGAGAAATGTGATATAACACTGAACTTTTGAAATGAAGCTATAATCAACGAAATGACTTTAAAATATCTTCAGTGTAACTTCTGTAGCTAACATAGGTGTAACTTAGATGTAACAGTAAATCATACACGTACCCCTTAGAGTTCAATCCACTCTTTCTCAGGAATGATGGGACGTTTGGTCTTCTGTAACTGTGGTCCTTTCTGTGTGCTTGAACTAGTGGCACAAGTGTTTGCACTTGTTTTACTGAAGAATTACTGACTCTGAATCAAAGAATTCAGTAGGACCTAGTTACAGAGTCTGTGTTGCTTTTTGACAGTAGTCTACATACTAAAGGGAAAGAGCAACTTTTTGAATGCTTTTAGCTGAAAAATGTCTATTTCATGCTCAAGTATGGCAAGGACCCCTGGGGAGATACAGCTAATGTGGAAGAGGCAGGCACAAGAAGAGCTAGTTCTAATATGGCAAATAAAAAGTTGAAGTAATTCTCAACTAAGTAGTGCTCAAAGTATTGTGTTACTAGTGCAGTAGTGGTCCCAGGCTACTTCTAGTATAGTTTTAAAAGAGCCCAAACAGACTTTGGGCCAACCAGAGATCATCAAAATGCAGCTTGTCAGACAACTCAGGCAACTACTGTGTAATCCTGTGGGTTTGTAATTATTTTGATCCATTATTTACATTTGTCATTCGTTTAAACTGATCTTCCTATCCAGCCACAGGAGTGCCTGACAAACAAAAAGATTGAGAAAAAGAAAATACCTTTTAACACTTGTGATATGCTTTGTCCTTTTTCAGTGCTACTGTTGTGGTTTAACCCTGGCAGACAGGTAAGCCCCACACAGTCACTCACTTGCTTCTCCCTCGCTGGGATGGGGTCAGAATCAGAAGAGTGAAAATGAGAAAACTCATGGGTTACCATAAAGTCATTTTAATAGGTAAAGCAAAAGCTGTGCCAACGAGCAAAGCGAGGAATTCCCTGATTACCTCCCATTTGCAGGCCATCTCCAGGAAAGCAGGGCTCCACTATGAGTAGCAGTTACTTGGGAAGACTGAAGTCACCATCTTCCTCCTTCTTCCTCCAGCTTTTATTGCTGAACACAATGCCGTATGGTCTGGGCTGCCCCTTTGGTCAGCTGTCCCCGCTGTCTCTCCTCAAAACCTCCTGTGCACCCCCAGCCTACTCACTGGTGGGGCGGTGTGAGAAGCAGAAAAGAAACTAGTGATGTTTATAAGCTTTGTTCAAAAATAACTAAAATATCCACATTTTCAACACTGTTCTAGTCACAAATCCAAAACTTTGCACTATGCCAGCTACTATGAAGAAAATTAACTCTATCCCAACCGAAACCAGTACAGTTACAGTACTGCCTTTAGTCACAACTGTTTATATTTTAAGCCCCTGTGTGTCTAATATGCATACAAAGAGAAACTGTTTTACACTTTCTGTTTACTGGTCTGTTTTTCAGTATCCAGAAGGCCACTGAGCTACAGCTAAGCTACACAAAACACTCCCTTGAAATAAAAGGTTAAAAAAATCTAGAACAAAATCTACCAAATAATCCAAGGCCTTCAACTTTCAACTATAATAATAGCAAAAGAATCAAAAAGGTTTTAGTGCAATGTCAGCTGGGAAAAGAGCCTTAATTTGGTAGGAACCGGTGATAGCATGCCTGTCTGAGAGTCCATCTGTGCCACAGAAACCACCAGGAGTTCTGTCAGGCTGATCCTCACAGAACTTTATTACTATGAAAAAAAACCCGAACAGATGAATCCTAGTTACCAGCATTATGGAATGACTTTGAACAATAGTAATCAAGTCCAGCTTTTTAGTGTAGTTTTATGTTTTTAAAAGAATCTGACATATGGGAAATATTACTTTAGCCAATGTTGAGACAAGTGCTAGAATTTCTGTGTAAAATGGTTACAACTTGCATTTTTTAAAGAAATGTTCATATTTCTTTTGAGATTTAAAGTTCTTATGTATTTTTTTTTCTACACATGCAATCTGCAGAAAATATATGGAAAATGTACTCTCCATAAGCCTCCAGTTGTGTGGAATGTTATACAAGTGAAACCATGTTGTAGGTGTGTTGAGCCATAAGGACTACGTTGTCCTTGACCGTACTCAAGTTTGAGTGAAACAAGGTTAAGCAGCAAGAGAGTTAAGTCCAGTTGTACTTTCGAGTGGGCACCAGGTAGTGAGAGGACCATATTCCACAGATGGCATGTAGTAACGCATTCGGAGCTCCAAGGAGGAACACAGGTCAAAATTCAGCCTTGTGCTTAGGGTAGATGGACTAAAATGGTGTGAGTGGGTTCTAGAGCACTGAATGAGGCCCCTGTCCTGTACACGTGAGAATTTGATGCTTCTTACTGATGAGCCAAAGCGGAAAGAAAGCCAGTTGGGAAGGTGTCTTAGACCTAATATGCAATATGGGTTATATTAGACCTAACATATGCAATATGCAACTGTCTAAGGAAAATATTGATGGTGGGGATGAAGCTCAATGTCAGACACCTCACTGTAAGCTGTGTTTAGATACCTTTAGCCACTTGTCAGTCCCAGTCTGGGATCTTCTATGGACAAGCATCCCTCATCTACTTGCCAGGAGTCACTAATGAGGAGCTGTATTGGACAAGAGCAGTCTTCATTTCTTTTGCTGAAGGTGGGTCACTATCCAGTAAAGAACACATGAGCCAGCCTGCACCTGACGCCGAGGCATTCTGGGAGGGAACAGTCCCTTTAAGAACTATTTTTTTATATTATCTAAGGAATGAAGCCGGAATATGTCCATTTTCAATAGAATACTATGCCTACAGAGTAGCATACCCTCTTGAACTTCCCATTTATGATCCTGGATCGTCTACATCCAGGGTGAGTGCAGCAGCTTTTTCATGTGTTAAAGAAAAAAAAAAAAAAGAAAAAAAAACCAGAAGCATTTCTCTTTCTTTGGTTGCACTATAAATATCATTACTGTGTTTTGTAATGTGGCTCCTTCTCCTGCAGTGCACTCAGCGAACTCTTAGAGCAATTGCTTTTTTTAAATTTGTTAGTAGAAAAAGAGAAAAACCTGCTTTCAGGGTGCTGGTCACCCTTATGATGTAAAGAGCATGTAAAGCACTGAGCTGGTCAGCCTGTTAAAAGGATTGTGCATCAGCACCAAAGGAACATTTTAAGGTCTGTGACTGTGGCTCAGGGCAGGAAGCTTAGGTGCTTCTGTAATTTCTGCATGTGCAAGGCTTTAAGAATAACAATCCTGGAATTATTTACCTAAATTTTGTCAAGTTTCCACAGAAATTGTGAAGCATCTGATCCTGAGAGATATTTAGGTTTCTCTTCCTCAAACTGCTGTTGGTGGGAGATGGTTAAACTTGAATGAATTAAACTTGAATGTTATTCCACGACTTAAGTAAAAAAGAAAAAAACCCCACACCAAAAAAAAACCCTACAACAACTTTAAAAGCTCATAAATTGAATCCTGTAGGACTTTTGAATTACCTCTTGCACAATGAAGTTTCTTTTTTGGTGTGAGATCTATTCAACAGGAGGTTTGGATACATGGAAATACAGGATAAAATGTGTAACGATGAATATGTGAAAGACGAAGATACAAAATCTATATACGGAAATGCTCTCTCTGTTTCTGGACAGCCTACACTTTGTAAGGATTTAATTCATTTAAGATTTTTCACCATAATCCCAACCTGTTGAATGTGCCTTTTTAAGTTGTTAACGATAACATGGAGCGAAAATACTCCCTGGAAAAAGTTATTTAAATGTGGATATTTTCTTGGTATGAGTTGGGAACATTCTGTAACTTATTGTCTCTTAGAGCAACAACAAAAAAAAAGTATTCAGATTATCTATCCAAGGTTATATTACTGGAAAGTTAAATTACATGTCTTATAAATAAATGAATTTTTTTAAGCACAAAAATATTTTTTTTAAAAAGTGAAAATAATTTCTACCTGCAGATTTTACATATCTTTCATTTGTGCTTCTGCATTTTACGTTAAGATAATGATAGGTTTCAGATAGCTTGAGTCATCAAGGCTAAACAGCTTTTGAGTGAAAGAAAATTCAAATAGTATTTGAAATATCTGTTCATAAAGCTTCTGTTCTTCTTAACACCCAAACTGATATTTTCCTTTTTGAACTCTTGCTTCAGCTTCTCCCCTAATACCACTGAAAAAATATGCAAATTCTCCAAATTCCTATATAATAGTGCTCTGATTACAAAATTCAGTAGAACATCTTTATGAAAGAGGACTGCAAAGGAACTCTTGACACAGGCATTGCTCTATAACTGGCAAAAATATCTTACTGGTTTAGTAGGCTAACAACACACAGATCTTCTTTCTTTCTTTACATGGAAGAACAGCACAAATAATAAATATTAAGTTAGGCTGTTTAAATATGAAAGAGATGTAACTCTGAGTTTAGACCAATGAAGAAAAAAAAAACCCCAAAAAATCCAGACCCAATTCTAACATGTAGAAGTAAACAGGTAATGTCTTATCTAGTGGGTAGAGGTATTATTGGAAGATTGTTAGAAGACTGAGATGCAGGGTGAAAGGTTTATTTGAATATTTTATTGCCATTTGTCCTGTACAAAAAAAAAATCTCATTTTTGTTGAGTAAAATATATCTGCAGAGGCTATATAAACAATATGTGTGTATACTGAAAAGTGTTGTCTGGATGCTTAATGTTGCGGGTAACAAGAAATTAAAGAGTGAGATTTCTCTGCTGTGGTAGCCTCACCTCCTGAAACAGAGAATTCTTAGGACAACTCATTTGGTTGCAGTTCTCAGCCTGGAATAGCATCCCCACAAAGGCTGGGAGGACTCTCTGACAGCCCTCTGGAGCCTAATTTATGCTTCCCAGGTGAAAGCCATTGTGGAAGGAGGGGCACGCGGTGTGTTCCTGGTACATCGTAGGAGGACGTTAAGTAACTCTGAGCTGTACTTCACTTACATACAACTGGAGAATAAAAAAGGAAGAATCTTCAGAGTTTAGGGGTTCTTTAGGTCTGATTGATGATTGAAATTCCTGGAAAATAAAGCTTTAAGGGAGGGTAAAATCAATTATAAACATCCTACCAGTATTTTAGTTTTCATGCGTACATGTTATCTTGTCTAATTTGGTAATTAAATCCCTGTAGTATTTGAGGACAAGTGAGTCAGCTGAGATTCTGTTTGATGAAGTATAGTTGTTGTGAAAAATGTTTCTTTCCTAGCAGGTTCATTTATTATAGTTGCTTGTTCTGTATTCTTAAAACTTCTCTCCAGCTGTTGTTCTCAGGAAAATATTTGCCAGGTGTTGTACTGAAAATTGTATGATCTGAACTTTGTTTCCTGAAAACAGAAAATAGACATTTTTTAAAGTGCTTGATTAAGTTAGTGTGTAATGCTAGTGACATAGATGACAATTTAAGATAAAAAGGAGATAAATATCTTAGGTGTTTTGGAAGAAAGTTTATATTTAAATCTTTCTTTTCACATCCACATAGAAATTAAATTTTCATTTGAGTATTAATGCCCTACCTGACTGAGTACAAAATGTTTGTCCAGGTGTAAAATCAAGTACAGAAGAAATCCTAGAACCAATTAAGCGTGTTTTTTTCCAGACAGAAGAGGAATTAACTCCATTGATAAAAACTTTTTGATAGGATGATATAAAACAAGATTAATGACAAGATTAAAATAATAATACTACTTAAGTGCTTACGTTCAGAATACTCACAATTCAAGAAAAATCGGCTCAGAAGCCATCTCATTTGGAAGTGCTTCAGATGTTCCTTGCTTGACTGAAAGTTCCCTAGGGCCTGCAGCTCTGCTCTGCAGGTACATAGGACAGCCGTGATTTGAAGAATTAAATTCAGAACTCAGTAAAGTCTTGTGGCACTCCAGCAATTTAGGAGGAGAATGGCCCTTTCTCCAGAAGAGGCAGATCTGTCAGATGCCTTCTAACCATGGCTAGTGTGTACTGCCTGGGTGGGTTTCACAGCATATATCTGCAGCTCCACTGGTTTTACACTGGAGGGAAGCAGGGAGGTCCTAGAGACGGTTGTGTATGTCACAGCACCTTTCTGGAGGAAACAGAATACTGGGGTGGCAGGGCAAGGCTGTGCCTCCAGAGGCTGCATCATAGCCTATAGTGTCTACTTTATACTTTTTCTCTTGCCTCTGTGTCATGTACAGCAAGACATCCAAAGCTCATGGAAGGGAGGTGCCAGAGCAAGCACAACTTTATAGCCTAATGGCTGGGAACATGCATACCCGTGATTTTGCAGCATTTTTTTCTTTAATGCTTATGAAAGGCATAATGCTTACATGAAAATAGCAATATATATGCTGCTAGAGCAAGTTCTTGTGCGATTGCAATATCAATCTGTCTCCTGCATGGACACGGATGGCTGAGCTCAGGTATTTGTCAATGACAACATCAATGAATGAACAAGATGTAAGAGATGTTTGGCATCTCATCAGTAACACTCAGAACGAGAGAGCTTGCACAAAAATTTCAGATACGTACGGCAGATATTATGTCGTAAAATTGAAACTTACTCCTACAATCACAGAGTCCGTTTTGGATGAGGCCACAGCTTCTTTTGATTTTCTCATTACTTCGAGATTTTTAGTTAAGTAATGAAATACACTTCTCTTTCAGTGTTCTGTTTCCTGTGGAAAAGGTTTGAAGTTTCGCGATGTGCATTGTTTTAATAGCTTCCAAGCTAAAATAGAGGAAGGAAACTGCAGACATTTGATAAAACCACGGACGTACAAAATATGTAGAGCTGGAAGATGTCCTGCTTGGAAGGCCGGCAGATGGAAAGAGGTATGTAAAATCTGCTGTAATTACGTGCTCTGTGAGAGTACAAGACAAGATCATATACATGACACACTGCTTCCATTGAAATAATTGTCAGAAAGTTTTTTTACATGCACATTGCAATGAAATCTACAAAGTAGCAAGTAGTTCATTGTATTTTCTTTAAGAGTAATTAAAAGTAATTATCTTTGAAAACTGGAAGTATGTGGTAATCTGAACCTTCAGATTCAGGCTTTCCTCAACTTACCTTGTAAACTCAAGGTAACAGTAAATTTTTTGAAGCTTACTTCTTACCTTCAGTGATGAATTCACTAGTTCCACTGCAATTGCTCTCATAGTCTGAATATTGAAGTAAAGGCAGGTGTGCGGGGAAAGAACAAGACAAAGGGCTTGTGGGCACAAATACTGGCCTTTTCTCTGGCTTGGTCTTGTAAAAGATCTCTCACCTTGCTGTTAAATGTGTGTAACTGAGCACATGGCAATATTTTACATTACACTCTTTCCAAATATAATTCCCTGTATTCATAAAGGTATGCTACCATTCTCCACAAATTTGCCACACTTGGTAGAGCAGTATCTATGGTTAGGCTCGACTCTTTAAGTAGACTTTGAGACCTAATCATGCTTCTGACTGGGGTAGAAGGAGGCTGTCTATCTCAGCAATCCTTAGTGCTGTACTGGAGTACTTTTGGCCAGGAAGGAGGAAAAGAGGCGTGTGGCAGGAAGGGTTTAACCTTTCGAAGCTCCTCAGGATTCAGAATCCTACCTGCAAAAGAAAGAGAAGTATCCTCAAAATACTGCACCATTTGCAAGATTTTTCTAACCTGAAATACTGAGATTTTTCTTCTTTCATTTTAATGTTTGCATTTTAAAACAACAGACAGGACTGTCAGTCACTAATAAATGAATGGTGTAAACTCAGAACTTAAACTGTTTGATCTTGGAAAAATGTAAACTTCTGCTTTGTGTATACCTACAGTGATTGTTCCTACTGTGAATTAAGATAAGTAGGAAGATCAGTCTGGGTGCCTTGACTGCATTTATTTTCCCTATTTCTTACAAATTTTGATTTTAATTTTTACATTTTCATCGTAAATTTCTTCAGTGCGGTAGGGACCATGAAGTATATTTTAAAGAATATCCCAAGAGCTTGTACAATGGCAACTGTACCACCCTCTGAGCACTGTCTTGTTTCACATTCACATGACTGATTTTGATCAATTTTAGTGCTCTGTGTCCTGTGGAGTGGGGATTCAGCAAAGGGATGTCTACTGTCAGCTGAAGGACCTGGGCCAAGTCAGCGAAGCAATGTGTAACCATGGTACCCGGCCCGCTAGCAAGAGGCATTGTTGGCTGCCTGCCTGCGTGCAGTACCTGTGGTTGGCAGATGAATGGGAAGATGTAAGTAAGGCTTTCGACTTGAGTGAAGTAGCTGAGTGGCGTCATAATTTTGGTGTTTGGTTGGGTTTTTTTTCACATTTGGAGACATTCTAGTAGCTGTTAGGTTGCAAAATAACAAGTGACTGTGCTGGATATTTTGAAAGAGAAGCTTGCAAAACTAGAAGGAGTGATAAAAAAAAATCAAAGGCTTCATTCACTCTCTTATACAGGGCTTGCTTGCTTACTCTTGTAGACAAAAGCTCTGGTGGAGCGGTGAGTGAGTCCCTATTGATAGAACTGTGTAATTTGAATACAAAGTTCTTTATATACTTTATATATGCATTATGAAATATCATTTTAAAAATTCACTTTTCAAGAATAGAAACACAGATGAAATGTCAGATGGAAGTAAAAGCCACAAAGGTAAAACCTTTGGACAACAGTTTTTTTCAAGGGCATCTGTGTAGAAGTCTTATCAGAAAAGATAAGAAGCAAAATAAAACTCGGCATCCTTCTCCCAAATATGCGTTTTCATATTTAAGAAAATCTAAAAATGCCTTCAGGAGATAACTGTCATTTTTAAAGATGTGATGACTGTTTTCTACATGCTAAAAATTAATAACTTTTGTGTCCATGTGTGCAAACATCCAAACACATATAAAGAGAAAGGGAGAGAGAAAACCAATAATTACGTATAATACCTGAAATGGTGTACAAGAGTCTGTCTCTTGCTGTAACATTAGACAAAAAGCCAGACTCTGCCTTTGTGGCATCTTAATAACCTACACTGTTACGTTGCCTAGGGCAAACCCCCTGAAACTTTGAATATGAAGACTCAGAAACCTCAGGGACACAATGCTGTGGAAGAAACTACTCCTACTATATAAATTATTTGTTCATGCTCTGTAAAACATGGATTATAATTATAATGCATTATAATGTAGTTCAGACATATATATTCCCCTGGTAAGCTATATTGAGAGAAAGTTGACAATATGTGTTTCTTCCAAGTGGTGTCTTCTCATACGAAGCTGTTAAAATCAGGAATTAGTGGAAGTGGCTCAGAATGTCCTTTTACCACAAATATACACTTTCAGAGAATGAGGGTGAATTTTCCTTTCCCATCAAATGTTTGTATATTCCAGCTGGAGCTCTCCACTACAAATGCATGTGTTTCACTACGTCTTCTGACTAGTTCATAACTTCTTCCACATGGATATTGCTGTTTGCTTGAAATTCCTGTGTTCAATTCCCTTCTCTCACCGGTTTCATATATAGCCCTGTACATCTAGTATTAATAGTAGTTCAAGTGTTTATCCATCTGTATTCCACTCCTGGTGCAGTGCATCCTCCACCAAACTCACAATATTTTGCCCAGCTGTCTCAGCTCTGAGTGCTCATGTGTCATTTCCTCGCCTCACCAGCCACAGCATACCAGGAAAATTTCCTCTTCTAGCTTTTCTCCAGGTTGCAGCTGAGAGGCTGGCTGCTAGCAGATTCTCCTCCCAAACATGCATTTTTGTACTAAAGAGAAGAATATCTACAAGACTATTATATAAACCACAATGAAAAGCATTCTTCTGCCTGTCCCCATTACCTATGTCTGGGTTATTCCTTATGTGCCTAATATTCTGAGCCACTCTGTGCCATTAAAAGATCAGGTGCTTCTGCAAGTTATGCCAGTCAACTGTGTACACACACTCCATCCCCTGATACAAATCCACACAACATTTTAATTCTCTGAATGATTAGGTTTCTTAAAAGCTTAATGCATGTATGGCTTCCACTGCTGGGCCCCAGTCTCTGATGGATCTTCTGGACAGGATTTGGACTCTGTCTGGTTTCCTGCCATCCTGTTTGTCACTTCACTTTTTCAGGAAAGAAAAGTCTTACTTCACTCAGCAAGACTGGGGAATTATGAGCACTTAATATCCTAATCATGAGTCAATGCTTAAGTTTCTCCTTCAGGTCTGAGGACCTTACTTCTACGTAACGCAAGTCAATTTTTGTCAGATTTTTGTTTCCCTCAAAGAACCCCCCACTACAGAGTGTTGTGACAGGCTGTTCCTTGGATGTAATAAGACTGTGGGTTTTCCACATCAGTAAGGTGATCTAACTGATTGTTTTGCCTATTAATTCATTGCTCACATTTAGAGAATAAAAAGCTAAATGTTTTTTCTGAATCATTGTTCATCTGTGTCTCTGCACGTTTAGAGCTTTCTGCTCAAATGAAGTTTGTAAGCCCAGGCGTATATTTTGCAGCTTCTTTCAATAGTGTGCTCGTGTCAGTGAGATTTGTAGAGCAGTTTCTCGGGGCTCAGTGCTTGCTCATCAAGTTTGCAGGTGATGCCAAGTTGGGAGGACTGTTCAGTGTGGGGGAAGACAGGGCTGCCATCATGGAGGCCCAGACATGCTGTAGGGATGGACCCACAGGAACTTCATGAGATGCAGTCTCCATTCTCTGGGGTTTTCAAGACCCAGCTCAATAAAGTTAGAGGTTTCCTCTGGCAAAGCTATTTTACTGAACGGCACCTGCCTTTTGTACTTCAAATTGCTTCTTTGAGTCAATAATGAAATTTGAACAATAGGCTTGATCTATGTGTCAGACTCTGTTGAGTCTTCTAAATGACTGTTATTAGGTCCAAATTACTATTAGTTACGTTCAGGGCTGACTATAGTAGGTGGTGTTATTGATTATTGCCTCTGCTGAGACTGGAGTTTGTGTTTGAGCCTTCCTTCTTTACCACAGCAAGTTCAAACAGGTTAGTTGAGGTTCTAGTTGTAGCTGGGGATGTGCTGTTGACACGTATTACTTGGCCTGTACCCCACTTTTCTGGATTCTGGTGGCAGCGAGGTTCTCATCCTGTCCTGGCAGAACTGTGATGACTCTCCATCCCACTACCTTGCCATGGGGAGGGGTCTGAGGACCCTCAGGGCAAAGGCACAGGCTCAACAGATACTGTTGTCCAAAGCTGCCACTGGCTTTAGTAATAGGAAGTTTTGTTTTCTTTTCTTTCATCAGGGTAATATCATGTACGTGCTTTCAGGGACCCTTTTTGTCTTGTTTTCAAGACCAATTTTTTCCTTTTATATTTCAATGAAATCCTTTTTTTCTGACTCTTCCCTTTTCAGGCAGAAAAGCTTTTACACTCAACCCATCATTTTGGCCTGACATTTTCATTTTCTCCTCTATCTCACCCAACAGTTACAGTGTCATGTCATTATATAGTATTGTTTTTTCAGCTGGTTAGAGGTACCTGAACTTTGAAAACAAAATAAAGGATTTTGCTTCAGTGAGCAATTCAGTCCAACAGTGATAACAGGTGTCATAAAAGTTGTTGCTGTCTGGGTTTTACTGGTGTGTGGTAATTGGCAAATAACTTGGTTCTGTAAATGGCTAGTTTCAGTGCCAAAACCGTGACTATTTTTCTCACACTCAGTGCTCAGCATCATATAGAAGAAAGGAAATACACCGAAAGGTTACATGTGTGGATGAAAACCAGCTCCAAGTGGATGAAAACTTCTGTGATCCTGCCACAAAGCCTTTATCAACCAAAAACTGCAGGATAACTCCCTCTAAATATGTTGTGCTTACAGGAGAACTGTCCCAGGTAAATTATTTCTATTGCTCACATATTTTTTATGTAACTTTACATTAAAGAGTGTTATATTGCTGCGATGCAGGCATTGTGTGTGCAGAGCACAAAATATGTATTTTCATCTGAACATGGGTGTCTACATTTTTTCCACATTGAACCTTCCGATCAGCTATGATTTATTGTAGTGACTGTGTTTTCAGTATTCTGGAAGCCCCCTGGGACCTACGAACACCAGCTAGAGCACAGCTGCCCCTACCATGTCATTCCTTTGCTGGTTCCCAGGCAACTGTCTTGCAAGCTGATCTCACTGAATATTTTCCTTGACTTCAGTGAAGTAAGGGATCAGAGCCTTGTTTTCCTTGCACACCTGCACTACCTGCGTGTGCCCAGGGAACTGCTCTGGAACCTCTGTGAGCTCCGAGAAAAGGGCAGCATGGAACTTTCCATCCCCTTGCATGCAAAACTGTTGTAGATCTTCTTTTGTCCACACGGACGTACCAGCCCCAAGGTGACACACACAGGGTTACAGGCTTTTGCCAAAGCGAGGATCGGAGCTGACTTTTCTGTAATTGCAGTACTGCAGAAAGGTTCAGTTTCGTAGAAATAATGCCTGTGCTCGCGGATTTTATTTCAGTGCTCAGACGGCTGTGGGTTTGGTTACCGTCAGAGGATCACATTCTGTGTTGGAATCCGTTCGGTTCAAAATCAGCACATCCATGGCCTTCGGACTGTAGTGTACCGAGAGTGCCCAGTAGAGCCATCCCCATACATCTATAAATGTAATATCAAAGGATGTTCACAAGCAGCTACCTGGAGAGTGGGGAAGTGGACCAAGGTCAGTACAGATTTGCAAGTTCATTTTTGATAGCTGCATCAAATGCCAAGACTGACTGGCTGACATGATTATGTTAATTATTTACTACCTTCTAAATGAACTCTTGATGGCTGTCCATGTCTAGTGCTCAGTGTCTTGTGGAGTGGGAGTAAAGGAGAGAACTGTAGAGTGTATGACTGAAAATGGCTTATCCAGTGACTTGTGCCTGCCACATTTAAAACCAGATGCCAGAAAGTTCTGCCGTGAGGAAGAATGTAAGTGACAGCTGCAATTTTCAGCTGAATTTAATGTTTCCCCAAGTTATTTATATAAAAGCTATACATTTATTTGGAGCACAATTATGCAAAAGTAAGTCTTAAAACTATGCTCTATTCATGAAATATTAATACAATTTTATCATTCATTTTGAAGGTGAAATTTTTACCACCTGCAAAGATATCCAGATTAAAAAAGGAATTAGAAAGGATGGTGAATACCTACTTAACATTAAGGGAAGGATGATAAAGGTACTCTTAATATTTACGAGTTTTTATGTGCACATATTTTTATGGAAGAATTCTTTTCTAATAAAGATTTTACTCAAGGGTTGCCTTTTCTCTTGCAGATTTATTGCTCAGGCATGCACTTAGAGAATCCCAAAGAATATTTGACATTGGTAAAAGGTGAAGCAGACAACTTTTCTGAAGTATATGGATTCAGGTACAAAAGTGGGTTTATTAAAGTACATTTATTTCTTCCAAAATAAAAGAATAAAATAATACTTAGTTTTGTGAGAACAGATGAGTGGCAATTTCTTCCTTGATTTTCTGTTTCAAATATCCAGCTAGATGAACACAGAAATGTTGAAAATGTGTTAATTGCACCAATTGATTATAAAAATTTTCTATCTTGGCTTTAGTAGAAATGGTATACAAATTAATATTTCAGTTGAGCTAAGGTTAATAGCTGCGCTTATTTCTCAGTAACTGTTGTTTAATATTTTTTATGCAGCATAGTGCCAACGCAATTGCTTTTAACTATGATGCTATGTTATGGAAAAATGCCAAAAGGAAAACAAAATCTTTGCTGTTCTCTAGGTTGCAGAATCCATATGAATGTCCTTTCAATGGAAGCAGAAGGCAAGACTGTGCCTGTCAAAATGATTACCTTGCAGCTGGCTTCACGGTTTTTAGCAAAATAAGACT
Organism: Pterocles orientalis; assembly: GCA_011057875.1. Taxonomy (NCBI): domain Eukaryota; kingdom Metazoa; phylum Chordata; class Aves; order Pterocliformes; family Pteroclidae; genus Pterocles; species Pterocles orientalis. Next base: position 1,094,366 of record WKFP01014838.1, on the reverse strand, counting down.
TGATGTAGCCTCCATGCAAATTGAAAGTAAGCGTTTTGTCGGTTTTAGCCAATGTGAGTGTTCTGCTGAAATTGTACTGGTCCTGATTACGAAATTATCATTTGACCTAATTATAGATCCAATTATGCTATTTTTGGACAAACAAAATTCTTATTTCCTTTAAGAATTCAGTGGGAATTTCAAAGAAAAAAACGGAGAAACCACCACTACTTCCATTGTTAGTTTATCCCAAGTGGTCAAGTGGCGTGAATCTTGCAGATTCATATTTTACGTGTGAACCAGCTTCAGTTTCTAAGGTTTTGTTCCCATTATACCACTTCATTTTAGTCTCTGGCATATTTTTCTAGAGAAAGTCTCCCGATGCTGTAGTTAGTCCTGTCTCAGACTTGGACAGACATACTAAATGGATGGGGAATCTGGCAGCACTTTAAAGCCTCTGCCTGAAGGTGGTGGCAAGGTGGCCCACAACCAGCTCACTCAGAGCTACATCCAAGTGCATGTCCATCCTCCTCCCACCCACCTCCTCTCTCAGAAGGGAAACTGGGCTTATAGGTTGATTTGCTGTTGTATTAACCAAAATGGACTATTTAAATCATAGTTTGTAAAAAAAAAAAAAAAATACACACAAAAACCCCCCCAAACAAACATCACAGAAAAACCACCCACCCAAAACAAACAAAAACCTCCCATCTTTAAGCCTTTTCACTCTGGTTTTGCCTGACCTTCTAACGCAGCACGTTCAGTGTTGAGTAATTTTCTGTTTTCTAGCCACAGATTTTGTTTTTGCTCAGACTATAATTGGGAGAGCAGTTCCGTTTGCTACAGCTGGAGATTGCTACAGTGCTGCCAGATGTCCACAGGTATCTATGATTTCTTATCCCCTTAAAATGTGCATATAAGAGGGGAAAACGAAATGTGTGACTGGTTTAGAATGGCAAGGTTCTAAAACAATCTCCTAATCTGTCTAATCTATTAAATTAATAAGTAGTTTTATTCTTATTCTTCTCTGTTTCACCATTTTTTTTCCTGTTTCTGTCTCAAATTGTTTACTCCACACTTTCCCTTTAAGCTCCATGTATCAGCTTTTATTTATTTAATGTATTGTTCTCCCTCCCTCTGGATGTAACGTGTCCTTTGTTTCCCCTAGTCCCTTCTCAGTCTTTGCTCTCCTCCAGTGACATTCCTTTTTGATAACCCCGCACAATTTGTATCTTCTCTCTGTTTCTCTCATGGCTCTTCATGTCTTTGAAGACTACCAGAGGAAATAAATCCTGCTTAGAAGTATAATTTAAAATTTATACATCCATTGGTGTGTCTACATTGGTGTTTTAGTTTGGATGGGATGGTGCTTTTTAAGTGAATCTCTGTATTGTTCCAGTTTGTTGGCTCAGATTACCGAGCAGTCTTGAAAGACATGAACAGGGTGTCTTCTGGATAAATCTCAATCAGTCAATGAGCTCCAGAAGGGCATTAACACACTCCAACTGCTAATGAGGAGTCAGTCTGTGGGACTAGATGAGAGTCAGTCCAAAGTAAACCCCCTGGGTACTGTATACAAACACTGGGCGCTCTGGCCCAACATTTTCACTTTACAGATCTGCTCATACTGCAGTGTCCTTCTTGCTAATGCAGACATAGCCCAAATATGAACTGGCCAACGCAGGCTGCCTTGGGAGTCCACTGGCAGAAACGAGATTCCCTAGAAAAGAGTTCAGCTGATCGTACCCTATTAGATGCCTTAGGATGAGCTCAGCTATCCCCTGGAAGTGTGCATTTCTCGTCACTGATGATAAATGGAGTTAAGATCAACCAGCTCAGACTTGCATGGAGGCAAATCCCTGTTGTCTGTCCAGCCTAGGTGCTTCAACTTAAGCCTATGTGGGTAGATGCTTTCAAGGGCAGCTAGAGACAATTTAGGTACAGTTAGGTACAAATGAAGTACCTCAGTTAGGCAGACCTAGCCTCTGACAAGATAACAGCTGGATTTCATTATGGTATTGGATGTCTTCAACCTGCAGACTCTTTGGGCTTAGTACGAAACACATTATTTGCCATGTGTAACTTCTGCTTATGTGCGTTTACACTGACGCATTTCCATCTATAAGGTCTGCACTGAAATTAACACTTTTGATGCAGTAAAAAAGCCTCAGTTCCTACACTCAGTCCTTAAAACATGTTTCTGGCCTTGAGTATGCTGTATGACATGGCAGAGAGCTGTTAAGCTGTCATTATAATTGCACATAGCACTTCTCATTTATTTTTGCAAAGTGATATCACTGTGAATGAAGTTACTTTGGGCCTGTTAGTTTTAGAGAGCATTCCACACCGCTGAATTTCCTCCAGGTGCTTTATTCATTAAATGAAAGTCTTCACTTTTTGGGCACTTGAAGAAAAACCTATCCTATCCATATGAGCTTAAGCTAGCTCATCCAGCATGTGAGTGCTATAAGCACAGCAACTTTACCTAGAAGCGCTCTCAAAAAAAAATCTGCCATACTGAACAATATAAGACCAAATTTTTATGAAGAAATCTCAGTGAATCACAAGAATAAAGGCTGAATATTGTTATCTTTATACATACACATACACACACAAATATTTTTATATATATATATAAAATATATCGGACTATGACACAATTAAGCAATAGAATACAGGAGCTTTTATCTCTTTTGAAGTGTTGTCTTTGCTAAAGCTTTAACCGCAGGATTTACATTCCGGCCTTCAGTGAATTGTATGAAGGTGTGCAGGAGGTTTCTGATTGTAGTGCTGCCTAAAGTGACCGTTAGGCTCTTTGTGGAGGTAGTATTTCTTTCTGATTTATTGCACTTCTGTGTGAATGCAGTTTAATGATTTTATGTACCCCAGTTTGTTTACCAAGGCAATGCAATTTGTTCCTTTTAATATATTTTTTATTCTCATATGAACTGACTGTTTTAAAGCTAGTTTTCAGAGTATGTATTTGCATAGGCAAATTTTTTTAGAATGTTTTGAATGGTTTGTATTCCAAAACATTCCATTTAGCCATAAATTTATTTATACCTCCACTTATGTTCATGTTCAATTATATTATTTGATATACTGAAAAAGAAATGGAAGATGATAAAGTGATGATGCTTGAAAAAAATTGAGAATTAGATGACTAAGAAGTGATTAGTCTGTAATTTCCAGATAGTGGTAGGTCCTGACCATGTTATTTCCAAAAAGTTCAGGTACTTAAAAAAAAATCTTTCAAGAAATCCAGCCTCATTCTTGCATTTTGCAAGTCCATACTTTTTGTAAATTAAAATTTAATATATAGCAAGGAGGCTAAAATAATTTTAATTGTCTGATGTGAGTTCTGTATTCAGACTCTGCAGACAGATGCTACAGATCATGCAGGTGCTACAGTGATAACTGTGTATCGGCTGATGCACGGTTATTGCAGAATAACTTGCTCATGGGTCTATGTCCTGAGTGTCCAAAAAAAAGGGTATATGCAGTATAACTAAACCAGGTTAAGTACACAACTTGGCGTACTTGATGTCTTGATGCCTATATATATCCTAAGTGATACGCAGAGATATGCCAATGGAAAGCATTTTAGTGTTTTGAACTCTGTTTTTCAGCTCTGTATATTACATTTTTCTCTCTTTTTTTTTTTTTTTTCCTGCTAGGGACAGTTCAGCATTAATTTGGCTGGCACAGGTCTGAGGTTATCCAGCACAGTGAGGTGGATCGCTCAGGGCAACTATGCAGCTGCTGACATACACAAATCCCATGTAAGTCGATGCTGTTTTCGTTTACCTGCTCTTATGACTTGGAATATTATGCCTACAGAGGTGTGCAAGCGATGACTCTCTAGTGAAAGCTAGTTGTGAATCAAAAATAGTACTCGAGGTCTCTGACCCATTGGTCTTCTTCCAGATTTAATATGAAAACTATGTTTAATCACACCACTCAGAATCAAATCCAGATCAACTTTGCCTGCCCACCCTGCTCTTACTGACTTTAAGAGCCTATTGTTGTATTTACCAGGTTTATTCAAAGTTTTGAAGATACCTAATAATACTTTACAAAAAATAAACACAACTCCTCAAAAAAACCCATTGTATTAAAGATACCGTACTACAGAGGATCCTTACAGGTTGCTTACCTCCAACTTGATTTGTGTGGGAAACCAAAAGACCAGTTGAATAAGAACAGTAAGCGTGCACAGTTTAAGCCAGCCCTGGATGGTAAGCTGGGAAAGAAGGTATACAGTGATACTGATAAAGGATCTGTGTGCCCGTTTCGCTAATTTGGTGCTGTATCTCAATTTAGTATTTGTAGGTATGATTTGTCAAAAGGTCTATTGTGTGCAAACCTCAGGGAGTTTTTTGTACAACTGTAATTTCAATCACTTTTCTTGACTGACTGTTCTCTCTAATTCCCAGGATGGTACTAAAATATATGGAAGATGTGGAGGATTTTGTGGAAAATGTATTCCTAATACAATTGTTGGTCTCCAACTTCAAATACAGTGAGAACTCTGATGTGGTGAAAGCATCAAAGCAGGGACATCTGCCATTTAAGTGCAAATTGTAGGTGCTGTGTATATATTTATTTTAATTCTTTCATGCTCATTACTGTAATGCTCACCACTAAGAATTCCTGTTTTCCTCGGTGTTTATTCAGGGATTTATTTTCCGTTTGTGGGCTAGCAAGTGCGTGCATCACAATCATAAACCTTCAGGTTTTAATGGAGAGGCATTAATTCAGTGTACAGTATATACTAGCATGTAAATTGCACTGAGGTTACTACTGTGGGTAACACCCGAAATTGTGCCGTAATTGTGATACTTTACGTGCCACTACTCAGTGCAATCCTTTATGCAGTACTCAGTAAAATTTATACTTTACTGGATTTCTTGATCAACTGTACTAAAATATAGAAAGAAAAGAATTATTGCTATGTAGAGAAGACAGGTAATATTTTAAAATACTTCAAATTTTGTGAAACCTTTTAGGAATTATCTGTCAATAATTTACAGAAAAAAGTATATAACCAGCACACTTGAGAGAGTTTCTATGGATCTGTGTGATTCTCTGTCAGTTCCCCATCCCTTTCATTATATTCTTTGTGGTGCTCAAGTACTAGCAGTAATCCTGAGAAGTGTGGTTTAACCTCTGTAGTCTTGATAGCACATGTTAAACATCTAGACTTAGTTTTGTTGTGGTTACAGGAAAAGAAAATGAGGAAACAAATTACTTGGAAATCTGATTTTAAATCCCTGCCTCTCATCCAGGTGTACTGTAAAAGCAGTATATTCTGTTTACTGTAGCATCCTGTACGTGATTGTAAGAATATGCATTTACTTAAACACTGTCCATATACACAGTACTCTTTTATCCTGGCCATTGGCATATTCGTAAAGGCTGTAGTGTGTGTCCCTCTTATATTCCACTTAACATAATTTTCAACAACCTTAGTGGAAACCCTGGGGCAGAGGCAGCATCAAGCCCACAGTGTTTTTGGTTTCCATCTTCGACTCAATTTAATCTTTCAGTGTTTTAAATACAGTTCTAGCACCTGCTAGCTAAAATTATTTCTCCTGGAAAATTAAGTGTATGAGCTAGCTTCTTGATTTGTTGTTTTGTAGAACTACAGAAGTATATGCATATAAAGATAATGTGTTTCAGGGACAACTCTCAGGTATTCAGAATAAAATTTTCTACATGCAGATATATGTTATATACCATACATACTTTTTTCCTGACAATATGCTTTCTGTAAACCAAATATCCATTTTGCATGCCAGTAAAATAGGTAGATCAGATGGCAGCTATATCACAAATTCACCCACAAAGAGTTAGCCATGAATTAGCAATATGTATTATTTAAAAACAGTACTGTACCACAGAAGTGTAAGCAGCTACTTATTAGATAACACATGTAGGTAATTATTTTGTGATCTCTGCATCAGAAATGTATTTTTGCACTATGTGCCTTTTATTAGTTGTAAACATTAATAAGAATATAAAGCATTATTTTCCCAGAATGTTTACATTTATAATTAAAATCTTGTAATTTATAAAATATTTATATAATAAATATGCTTGCGTGAATGGTACCTGGGTACTTTTGCTTTTTTTTTTTTTAAATCGAATCCTTAACACAAAATGTTGAAAAAATATTTAAACAGAATAACTATATTCTTAATACCACTTCACAGTAATATAAATTGACTTATACTGGAATAACTGCCACACAAGCAGATTATAGTCGTAGGAATACTTTCCATGGAGGCAAATCCTACTTCAGAAGTTCAAATTCCATGTCCGTGTGCTCTTTCCAGACATCCCCCGATGTTCACCTATACCTTTCTCGGGGTGTTGCCCTGTAAATTGTTGACTGAAATAATGTAGAAATCTGAAATAGTCTTCTTACTCCTTGTGCTAAACTCAGATCAATTAATTTATACTATAGTTCCTAAACAACTGTTTTGGCACAAGGGGAACTGCAATCTGCCTCCATCTCCAGGAGGATCATTTGGGTTTTTTTTCAGCCTTGAAAATGTGGGCTAAGGGCTAGGAAGTGCTCAGCTCTGCCACCACGGAATGACTCTGAAAATCCACTACCAAACAAAGTGACTTTTAACCCAATATTCAACACAGCCTGTTTTTATTGGGTGATATTAATGGGTTTTGAGTAAAAATGTGGTTTCTATAATTAAAGTAAACCCTATGGCCCAACGTAAACTTCTGCATGAAACAGCACTGTATGGCATTGTGGTTTTTTGCATCTTTTCTTTCTTTTTTTCGTTGCTTTAGAGTTTCAGCCCTAGTATAGGGAGAAAGTACTTGTGAGTTCTGGCATTTTGTGAATTCCTTGAATTAGGGTTCTGATTTTGTTGAAAAAAAGGGCTTAATCGGTCACCCCATTTCGACACACTAACTTTTCATCCCAAGGGCAATGTAAGGAAAACATAAGCCTGATCAGCTTGGAAGAATTTGGAGGCTTGATGATGATGACGTGTTAGAAGGTCCATGCAATAAAATGAGAATCATGGGTCACACTTGCATCAGGATGTTTCCATCTCCTTTAATCGACATTGTTGTGGATTTCCATCATGCTGGGCAGCCGAGATGCCTGCCAGAGTAGTGGGATGCTCCACGAGAGCACTGCGAGCTCCATCTTGTGGGTCTGCACATGCCGAGCTGCCCACAGCTGGTCACAGTCACGCAGCTCCAGCTTCGGCTGATGCTTAGGAAATTAAGCACTCGACTGTCCCATCACTATTCCATACAGAAAAAATAATAATTAAGGAATCACAATAGTTAAAGATGATTGTAAAGATACTTTTTTTAGATGTCTTCTGGGATATTTTCGATCCCATCAACAACAGCATCAAATATTAGGTAACACAACTGCACTTGCTGGTGTATATGCACACGTGAATGCACATATAGTGCTTATCTGAATATTGAATGCCAAAGATGGACTAGAGGTAAAAAACCTTATTGGTCCTGTTTATCTAACAAAATGTCACTCAGTGTGCTATGAAATGGCATACGGCCATGTGGCAGTACCTGTGGCATCTCTTGATGAAGACATCATCCAGGTGTCTTTCACCTGTATTTCCTCTAAGGTAATAGCAGGGGAGCTGGGAACCCTGGCTCTGGGTCCATCCTAGCTGAATTCATCCTGGCGTGGTCTGTAATGCCACTCTGCCTGTAGAGAGGAAAAGAATACACACAGGCTCATTAGCCTCTCCCTCTCTGGTATGGTTTGGAAATAGGCTGAATAGATGACAGAAAAAGTAAAGTATTGGCTTTAAAGTGCACTCCTTCAGACAGAGCAGGAACTGTGATGATAGCAGGGGAAAATTACCTGCATTTTATTCAAACAGAAGAAGAAGCTATCTGACATGGAGCTGAATCTGACATTTAATCTTCTCATCCACAGAGGGTGGTTTACTTTTGCACAATTAAGTTTATTTTGCAATACCGTAGCTTGAGAGGATTTTCCGGGCTTTGTTTATCCTGGCTTTAGAGAAGCAATCTGTGCTCTGTTTCTGATAAACTTCTCCTTGTGTTCAGTTATGACAGATATTCCTTTGAATCGACTGTATAAAAATACTGTAGCAGCAGAGCAGAGCAAAGATCTAACTGTATTTATGTCTATATTCTGCTTTTAAACATGAACAGCTGTGCATACATTCATCTGTCTCATGTCTGACTGTGCTGCCATCCAGAACCTTTTCCTTTTTAATAAACAAATGTTTCCTTCTTTAATCTGTGTGTGTGTTTTATCTCTGTTCCTGCAACAAAATTCTCTTGTCCACATATGTTTTTCAAATCTTATTTGTATAATTAAACAAAGCATGCAACAGGGAGAACCCGTGCTGTAAATGGTAGAGAACTCTCTCTCTGAGTAGCTGAAATCAAGCAAGCTATTTCTGTCTTGCACACCATTACTATTTTGTTTTGGAAAGCAAAACCCTGCATTTATGAATACTGAAAGACTCTTTTTGAAATCGCTGTATGGTCTTATTTTACAGTCTGATTTACAGAAGCAAGGAACATTCAAGGAGAGCTCATGAATTTTCTCTGTGCAAAAGTCTAGAGTGATTCATAGCAGCCACATATGTTTATGCCTGGTGGTATGAAATCCTTTTTTGCACTTCAGTTGTCTCTGGCAGTCATTCATTGATCGTGGAAATGACATTCATGGTCAGTTCATCATTCTCCATGAGTTTTTTGATGTTCCTCTGGAAGCTGGAATAATTAAAAATGTGATTGCACAGAAAACAAATTGAGATCTGTGTTTGTAAAATTGGGGGGGGGAGAACGATTCTTTTTGGTGCTTTGTATTTAAAATGTCTTGCAGAAAAGGCTTGTTGTAAAAACGTTTACTTAACACCTCAGTAAAGAAAACAGCAGCCCGCCTAGTATTTGTGTTCCTTGATGGCCTGCAACTCGGGCAAGGCTAGGAAAGCTGCCACCAGTAGCCCCTTTCATCAGGGCTCACAAGCTATTTAGCTGAGAGTTCTTTTGCCCTTCAGTTATGGTTTCTGTCTCAGGTTTATTGCTACTCTTGCCGGAAAAGTAACAGTTCCTCAACTCAATTCTTGATCATAACTTCTGAGAGATAAAGCAAAAAGCGTGTAAATTTGTAGTTGTTCCCTCAAAGGGAAAACACACAACCGGTGTGCTAACATAAAAGCAGTACTAGAAAGTGCACAGTAAAAAAAAAGCGATTATTTTACTTCTAGAGCCCTTTATTCCCTGTCAGGATTAGAGATTCATTGCTGCTCTTTCTTATATGGCTGGGTGTATTTTTGGTATTATGCTGCCAAACATTTACTCAGAGGGGTTATTTTGACATGGACCTATGGAGAACGCAAATAGGCAGGCATGAAAGAGGGAGATTTTCTTCGGTTTGGAAGTGCACCTTCCTGTAATGTGTTTGCCTGGCCAGCTGTCGACAGCATTGCTTCATATGAAATTCAACGTCCGGAATATTTTCAAAGCAGTGAAGGAAGTGAACTCTGGAGCACTGTTTCCAGCAGTAACTTACACCCCTGTTTAAGCAGAGGGACAGGGAGGGTTTTATCTCTAAAATGGAAACAAGCTCCTGGCTACCTGAAAAGCCTACTTAGCCCACAAGCAAACAAAACCCCTACCATTGTTGTCAGTGGTGTGTTGTTACTGACATAATAAATTATATGTAAGCTGCAAGAATCATAAAATTTTGATTAAAAATATGTATCTACAGGCAATTCGGTTCTGTGCAGTGTCTTTTGCTCTCGGTGTGTTTTGTTCTATACACCACAAACATTGTTTCATATATTTTGGATGAGCCTGACTTTTCTAACCAAAACAACTTTCTTCTGGAGAAATTAGTTCTTCACATTTTCTTCTTTCTGCTTTACTTGCTGAAAAAAAGGTGAGGTATCATATTTTAATGATATAGCCCCAGAAACACACATTCAAACAACCGTGTTTTTAAATACTTCTACCCATCCCATACACTCTACTCATCAAGCCAGTGGCACTTTCCATGTCAGAAGTCAGAAGCTGGCACAAGCATAAGAAGCAACTTGGCAAAGTTTTGTATTTTTTTTTTATTGTGGTACATTACACAAAAATTTATGGGAATTGGTGTGACCAGTGCCACCATACCAGGGTGTATATCTAGCCCCTCACTGAATCCCAATAATACACATGCAGTTCTGCGCTGGTGCACACATCTAGTGTGGGGATCCAATTCCCCATGCCTGAGACCTCAGGCTGGGGAGTTTTTTGGATGTTTGTTCCTGGCCATGTGTCTTCCTTTAGCATTTTGTCCAGGACAAAGCATGCAGTTATTTTTCAAAATATACTGTTACTAGGAGAAATGGTGAAACACAGTAACCCTTGTGTTGGTTTGTTGGTTTTTTTTCAATCAGGAATTGCTATTCAAAATATCTGTCTTGTTAGAAATGTTGTCAGTTAAATTCCTCATAGATATACAAGAATCACTTACTCTGAAAGGAGAAATTTCGTGCACATCTGAATTCACATTGCTGAATTACAGAGCATGTCAAAGAATCTTCCTTGCATGTATAAAACTCCTGCTTGTTCGGCTGGGAAGTGATTTAGTTTTCCTCATGGACCTGGTTGACCCAGTCCTTGCTCCGGTGTTAGTGTACTGATCCTCAGGAAAGGGCTCATCTGTGAGCCGTGAAAGAGGGAGCTGCTCCCCTCCAACATGGGCTGTGGTGGTCAGCACAGAGCTCATGCCTTAGCATCATCTAGAGGCAGTGTGGTAACTGGGTCCTCAGAAGCACTGGCCTTCTGTCAGTCTCGTAACCAAGCCCTATTTCTTTCTGCAGGCTCCGTTAAGGGACCTGGGTATCCTGTCCGCAGCTGTGGCTCACACAACACGGTAGGATACATCTGAGGCTCAGCACTGGGGTGCCTGCTGTGTCCTGCTCAGGACAGATCTCCTTCTGTCCTGCTGAAGTTCAGGAGACACTTGTTTTTCAGCCTATTGGGAATAGAAAGACAAAATATGAAAGATGTCTTCTTCAAATCTCCGATTGTCTGGTTTAGGGTTCTTGAGTATTCTTAGAATTTTTTACCTGTAACAAGTTTCACAAGTTCATTACCATAACAACAAGATGCTTTAGCTGACATCAGTGGTCTATTTTATAATGTCCTGTACAACTGGAGGCCTCAGGGCAGAAGGACTGTTATACATTGAGCATTGAAAGATGAGAGGTAACATATACTTCTCCTGGTTTGAACTGGGACAGAGTTAACTTTCTTCATAGTAGCTAGTAAGAGGCTATATTTTGGACTTGGGCTGATAGCATACCGAGGTTTATAGCTGCTTCCAGGACAATCAATGACTTTTCATGTTCTCTGCTGTGCCATTGTCTGCAGATCCCAGCAGGAGAAGCTGGGAGGGAGCACAGCCCCAATTACTAGCCCAGGATTCAACCTTAGGTTTAGAATTGAGACTCAAATTGGCCAAGGGTATATCCCGTATCATGCTCATCATGCCCAGTACCTAGAGGAGGATTGGTCTAGTCTTCTCTCTCAATTGGCTGTCAGAGTCTCAGGCTCTTCTCTTTTCTGGGATTGTGGTTTCAGGACTCTCCCTGCTCCTGGAATGTTAGCCAGGAATGAGTGGAGCCTTGGTCATCAGGTGATGAGCAGTCACACTGTGCATCACTCATTTGTATATTTGTATATTATTATTATTATTGTTTTCAACTTTATTGTAGTCTAGTTGTTCTTATCTCGACCCATGAGTCTCTTTTCCCTTTACCCCTGGGAGGGAGGAGGGTGAGTGAGTGGCTGTGTGGTGTTTTGCTGCCAGCCAGGTCAAACCACAACAATGCTGTTAAAAACTGGAAAATAATCTGTTTGATTATTTCCCATCCAGCTCCCTACATACCTGTATTAGTGTCAAAGGTACTTCTTAACAAGAAAATATGACTATCAAACCAGACAAGAAATATTAAACAGCTCTTGCCAGGCATCAAGCAAAATCTTGCCTTCATCGTTACATTTAGCCTACCAAGTAGTGGCATAAAGTACTTCACCTCCCATCTGTAGGTATAAATCCCCACTCTGAGGCAGAGCTTCTTGCTTGCTGCAGGGAGCCTCTATGGTGTGCTGCTTTGAAATGTGCCCACATGCCATCTGGAGAGTGACACAGGTCAAAACAGCACCAAGAAACGTGGTGGCATTTTAACACCACAGCCAGCAAGGCAGAGGTCATCCCATGCCCCGGCCCTGTTTAATTTACCTGCCCTGGAACAGCCCTTAGGCTGAGAGTGAAGAGACCTCCTTGACCCTCTCTCACTTAGTTTTTGCTCTTCACCTCAGCTGCAGAGCATCGTTCCCATTGACATTTGCTACAAAAACCTTTAACACCCTCAGGCAGGGGAGATGCAGGGGTGAAACACTTGCTAATGTTTTCCCATGCATGCGTCTGTCATTCTGGTTAACTGCCACCCTTTCTTCTCCTCATTAGCAGCAATGCTAAATTGGATCACTAATTTTCCCTGAGCATGTTTTGAAGGAAGAGGATGCTCACTTGAGGAAAACATCTTGAATTTCTAAGAAGTTGCAAAAGAGTCTGTAACTCTGGCAGATTGCAAGGGAGAGGAAATTTGTGGTTTTGAATAACATAAAGTGGCGCCAGCCCCTCTACTCTTATTCCAGGGGAAATTTTATGAACAGTTGGGAAATATAATCTGACTCCAGATTTCTCTATCACAGACCTCTGCGATAGGATGTCCTCGGCTAACACCACAGCAGCATGAGGACTGGCTGTGGGGCGCCCCAGGCAGAGCTGGCACAGGGCGACTGCCGTGGCACCTCTCTTAGATTACAGTGTGGTGTGTTTGTTGGCTACAAATCCGTTTTACTGTGCTGGGTGGTGTACGGTGGCCCTGGAAAGAGGGTGCTCTGTATTTTGGTGTGCGTGGACAGCGAGGGAGGAGCTCTAGGACAGCTCTGTGAAGGGAGATGTGGAGCAGTGCGCATACCCAGACAGCCCCTCGCCGCTCTGCAGCTCTCCGACCGACTCGCACTGGCTCAGGGTAGAAACCCAGGACAGAAGTTCACAAGTCAGGATTGGGGAACATCTGGTTCACATTTACCCAGAAAAGTTTGCATCAGACACCAACTGCTTGGGCCGATGGAGAGAGGGAGGCTATTTCTCAATCATCTTCAGACTAGGCACAGTTTCTGAACTTGAACTAATAAATTAAGGTTTAAGGAACCACTCGAAATCAGATGGCTGAAACAGAGACATTCACTGAGAAGACATAACTTTACATTAGCAATCTGATTTCTTTTCACCCTTTATTGTGTCAACTTTTCTAAGAATCTGCATACAGTCTTTGGGAGAAATGTTTGGCCTGCAAACGGGAAAGTTTGCTCAGTAGCACAGTAAAACTGCAGGAGCTCTGAAATGCTCATTTTACAGTATCGTGTGCACTGACATCAGCGTAATATTGAGAGAAATCACTTCCTCACCATTTTCTTCAGCACATATTGAACACACAAGCTGAGATCAGGAGCACACCAGATGTTACCCTAATGTCCCACAAGATGGTGACAAAATAATTCTAATTACACAGCACTTTGATTTGTGGTACATACAGACTTAGTGACTCCAAATATTTTCTTACCATGCAGTTGCATTAAACTCTGCTTATATAACATACTTTGGGCATATTTTAATGGCTTACTCATTTGGCAGAGGTTCATTCTTTTAAGTACTTTGTTGATTATATTTTAAATTAACTTCAGAACTACATAGCGAGTTTCAGTCCTCCCACATTAGGAGTCACAAGTTCCCTAGAAGCTGGAGAAGGAAAAGCTCTTTTATTGCTTCTGATCCATCCCTTTGCCAGACTGCTTCCCCTCTCTCCCTCTGTGATTTTTTTTTTGTGTGTGAGGTCTTATGGTCCATAAACTCTTTCCTTTCTGAATTAATCATGAAAAAAAACAGCTTGGTAAATTAGGCATAAGAAAGGCGGCCACCGTAGAGTAGGTCCATGCTCTCCAGAGGCAAGGCTGGGAACAAACACTGTGGGGAAGAACCGAGGTTCCAGAAGCACAGGATGGTTGTAAATCATCTCCCCTACTCTTAGCCCCCAAATAGTTTGTTAGACTATTTTTTAATTTTTTTTAGGTATGATCGGTTCTGGCTATTTGCTTTTTTGGGCAACCAAGTTGAGAAACCTGAAAGGGGACTGAACTGCAGAACTCACCTCTTGGAAATCATGCCCTCAAACCTGGCCCTGGAGGTGGAGCAAGCATCCCCCATTGTAAACTGCTTGTCTTTTGGGGGTAAATTTGTTGTGTCCTATTGTTTTAGAAATTATAAAGGGAGCAAAGCCTTTTTTTTTTTTTTTTTTTCCTGTGAAGGGACAATAGAAATACTTTGTAAATGCTCTTCATTTTGGTGAAGGCAGGATCTGATTCTCATAGACAGAATGTCTCTGGCCCTTCAGGTGCCTGGAAAAATTTGTAAAGAAAATACATTCCCAGCTGTATCTGTGGGTTTCTATCAATAGATAGCAAGATCAGACTAGTCCTTTGACTAAGACTTACAGATGCATTACAGTGACTTGAAAGCATAGGACTAGGTTTCCAAAGGTGTTTAGACATCTAATTCCTAGTCATGTAAATATGAGTTTGGTGTCTAAGATCATTTCATTTCTCGCCAGATGTACCACTTCCAAACGATTTATGCATTCCAGAGCCATGTTAAATGCAAAGCTTGTGTGATAAAGCGGGGCTGGGCAGAGACACCCAGTTTGTTCCGAACAAGCTTGTTTGGCTGTCTGACGTGGTGCCTGATCACCGCAGCCCGCCCGGGAAAACTAGCCCTGCCAAGACATGTACTCAGGTCATCTTCAGAATCTCACTTCCCGCCCCGAGCACCACAAATGCATTTGCTGTGAATTTCTTTCCTATAGATTTTGGCCAGGACCAACAGAGGCTGATTGTGATAAACTTGTAATTTTAAGTACTACATATGAGAATCAGTTTTGATTTATCGTGTAGCTCCTACCCTGGGAGAGGGGTTGTAGCCAGTTGGAAAAACACAGTTTGATGGCAGTGGTAACAGCAGCAGAGAGTTGGTTTGGAATCAGGGACAGCCCTGTCCTCAATGCAGTAACTTACTAGGACTTGGCATGACTTATCATTTGCCCACCTTAATTCTAAGGGTTATTCTCCTTCCCTCTCTCTCTCTCTCTCCCCTCCCACAAATGCCATGTAATCTCCATCCAGACCTGCTCCCTGATGAATTCCCACACAGGTGCATCTTCATGCTGTACACTGTTCCACACCTCCACTATTGTCTGACGCTGCAATTGACACCTGGCAGTGGAGGAAACCCTGCCCGCCCCTGCCAGCACAGTCCCACTGAACGAGTTCCTGCTGTCTACACCCATTTTTAGCAGGTTTTTACATGTATGCAAAGCAAACGATCACAAGCATAACCATGCTTGTCTGGAAGTGGGCTATCCACACTTATCTAATTTTCAAATAAGAAGCTAGATGCCTAAACTCATGTTCAACTTATAAATAAACATGACTTAATTTTAAGCATCTGCCACTCCCATGGCCTTTGCAGACATTATTTAAATGTGCAATCTTTGGCACCCAACTGGGAAAGTTTTGTCTCATGTTTCCAGAAGCCTGTAAGAAAGCTCATTTGTGTGCCATTATTTTAGAGGCATAAATGCGGTGATCTGAAAGCAGGTTTCTGGGCTTATGATCCGTCCTGGGCAGAACATCAGAGTTATTGATAAAGAGTCCTCTTTGCAACAGAATGCTATCACTCCAGTTGATATAGTTTTATGGAAAACAGCTTGTCAGAGTCACCTAGTATAATTTTTCAAGCTATTTTAACATGAATGTTTTAACAATATAGGGTCATTTGGTAAAGGTTTTAAGACTGATAAAATTAATTTAGACTTCTGCAGGGCATTTAACACAATCATCATGGTTTTTTTTCATTAGCAGAAGCAGCAAAAATGTAACTGTAGAAAATAAAACATCCTCAGATGGCTGTTTTTCTAGTCAGACCCCACAGGGACTGGTTCCTGGCCCTATACAACAATGAGGGAGAAAAAACATCAAACTATGAAAGAAAAACGCCACAGAAGACACAGACACCAGCCTTTCCCTTCTTACTTGATTTTCCAGCTAGAAAGCCAACTAGATCCCATTCAACACCTTCGTAAATGATCTGGATGGTGGGATTGAAAGCACTCTCATCATGTTTGCTGACGATGCTGAACTGGGTGGTGAGGTTCATGTGTCAGAAGGGACAGTCATCCTACAGAGAGAGCTGGACAGGCTGGAAGAGTGGGCTAGCAAGAACAGTATGAAGTTTAACAAAAACAAGGACAAAGTCCTGTAACTGGGACACAATAACCAAAGAGCCCAGGCTGGGATCTGTGTGGCTGGGAAGCAGCTGTGCTGAAAAGGCCCTGGGGGTCCTGGTGGGCAACAAGCAGTGTTGGATCCTGGGTTGCATCAACAGGGGCATGACAAGCAGAGATAGAAGTAGGACCATCTCACCCTACTGAGTGTCTGGCAGGTCGCAGTTCTGGTCCCCAAAATTCAAAAAACATGCAGGTACACTGGAGGGGGCCCATAGGAGGGCCATGAAGATGATCAAAAGGCTGGAGAGCCTGCCCTATGAGGAAAGACTGAAGGAGTCAGGTCTTTTCTCTCTGGAGAACAGAAGGCTCTGGGGGGACCTCATCAAAGTATTCCAGTACTTAAAGGGCAGCTACAAAGAGGAGGAAGACTCTCTCTTCACAAGGAGCCAACCAGAGAAGACAAGGGACAAGGGGTACAAGTTGCACCAGGAGAGGTTTCGTCTCAATATAAGGAAGAAATTTTTTACAGCAAGAACAATCATTTACTGGAACAGCCTGCCCTTGAGCATGGACATTTTCAAGAGGCAATTGGACAGGGTGCCAGACAATCTCGTCTAACCTCTCTTTCTCACAAAAGGTCAGACCAGATGATCTTTCAAGGTCTCTTCTGACCTGGACTGTCCTATGATACTGCGTTTCTAATATATGGGCACTAAGAGGGCACGTGATCTGTAATTACTCTAATTATGTGATTTTAAGAAAACTACAGAGAAAAATTTGACCAGAATCAGGAAAAGACATGAATGTCCTGAGTTCTGTGTCACCGTTTTATCTGAAAATGTGGCCAAATATTTTTTGGTCATTTTTCTGTTTCCCCTTTGGACAGCTTAATACATAGCCTGTTCACTTCCAGAAGATGTTATTCCTGATGTCAGTTTCTATCAGCACAGGTCTGCTTGAGCTGGAAATTGCTAGTTAGAGCAGAAGTGGAGGACAGCTGCAGTCTGGGGTGGGTACGAGCCACTTTTGCAAGCCAACGCGTAACTGCAGCCCCTGAGTGACGGCAAGGGGAGCAGGCATGGGCTGAGGACAGTTGTTCTGGACCATATCACTCCAGACACCATGGCCTCAGGGGGATACGTGACAGGGAGAGTGGTTCACATCCTTCCACTGCGCTTAGCAGCCTGGTGAAAAGACCCAGCTTCCTCCTCACCGGCTGGGAGGCAGGGTGTGAAATGCAGCCTGCTCTGATCCACAGCATCCCATATACTGGGATGGGGACTTCAGGCAGGGGAAAAGAAGGTGGGGGACAGAGAGTGGGGAAGCTGTGACCTCTCTAACTGCCTGGACAGGATCCGGCAGAGCTCTGCTGTTGGAGCCCTTCAGTATGGCAGAGAGCCCAGCATGGTGCAGCTATGCCATTCCCTCCGTGTCTTCAAAATTGAGCTTTGTCATCATTTCTGTTGCCTCCCTTGCCTCTCTTCTAAAGAAAAAAGTCTGCTTTCTGAAATTTCCGGAGCAAGATGTTCTCTGAAAGCTTTCTTTTGCTGATCCCACCCTGGAAACACAAAATGTTGCAGCATTTGGGAACATGCGTGAAGAAGAAAAGCTTAGCGCTGGATTAAAGCCACTTTTGGCAAAAGATAAAAGACAGTCTCTCTCTTTCTCTCTCTCTCACACACACAAACAGGAAGAAAAGCTCTCAGGGGCACAATCAATTACAGCTCATATCTCTTCTGGGCTGTCAGAGATAGCCACTGGCACAGGCCCTGCTGGAGTGCACACCCAAAAGGGATTTACAAAAACAAATCCTCAGCTGTTGTATACCTTGTATACCAGTATAGCCCACAGCAATTTGTAAACAGGAGGAAGAAGACTAATATATGATGATACACAAGCACAATGAATATTTTTCTCTTAATTGAATTTCCTCTGGCCTTCTGTAATGAACTGGCTGAAACAAAAGCTCTGCTGTTGCATGCTGTTCAAGAAAAGTTCAAGACTTTTGGAAATTTGACTCAGTCCCGACTAGGACAGACATAATCTTTACACATAGCTGCATGTATAAATGCAGATACAGATACAAATAGGAAATTCTAAAAGCATTTCACTTGGAAAATTGAACATCCAACATGAAATGAGACCTACTGATGGTGTATGGTCTTGTCCATTCTGCTGCTGCTGGAACTGGCTGTAAAACCAGGCGGAGTATAGTTAGCAAACTCAGAGAGAAATCCCACTGGAAAGTAACCTGAAAAAGTCACCAGACCTTCCTTGACAAAAACGGCAACATGCATTTTATCAGTTACAACTAGGAAACACAGTTCGAGTGCAAATATTTGCAACTAACCCAGACTTAAATATTTGTTCTGTTATCAGGCGATCAGCGACAGGTCATCGTGACAGCCGTGTAAATCTAGACTAACATGGCTAACATGAAATACGGGGAGCTGCGCTGAGGCTGGGTAGGAAAACACTGCGTTGATTTGATTTGTTATACAAAACATTGGGACAAGTAGTGGGGATTTTTCTTCAAGAATATTTGCATTTAATGTTGCACAAGGATTGAAAACAAGCTGGGCTGAAAAGCAATGACTTGAGAGCCGATCCTCATCCAGCACACACTTTGGGTTTGTTAAGAGCTGAGCTGTGGCTGTAACAGCCCCATCCCTCAAGCTCCCACCATCTCCAAAGCCTCTTCTGGCGACAACGGATCAAAAGGACTACAAACACTTAACAGATGCCCGCGGTCCACAGGGGCAGGCTGAGAAATGTCATGGGCCGTTGTTAGGCGAATGCAAGTCTCAGCATCCCTTGTGTGCTGCCCTACTGGGAGGCAGCAGCGTGTGCTCCCAACTGGCATTTGCTCATGGTGGTGCCAGCAGAGGTGGGCGAGGGGTTCTGGGTCAAGGATGTGACCTGGGCAGGGTGTTGCTTAGACTAGACCTGCCACCGACAGGGATGTCTGAGAGCCCCAGCCACAAACACACCTCAGAGAAAGGTGCATGGCAGATGCATCTTCAGCCCATGGTTTTGAAATTGTTTTCTCCTGCATTATGGATGACTCCTGACAAGTGCCAGCAAGAGCTTTGAGTGAGCAGAAATCAGAGTCCGCTCACAAATGTGTCAGAAGGGGGAGACTAGGAGTAGCCAGTGATTCATCATGAGTTAACTGACAGGAGACGCAACCCAGGGTTTGTAAGGTACAGAGGAAATGGCATGTCAAAGCAACATAAAAAATAGTTTAAATACTCTGGATAAAGTGTTACCATCAATTGCTCCACTTCAGCTTTTGGGCCAAAGTCTGAGGGTGGGCGCAGTATTTCAGTCACTTCTCTTGAACACTTGCACCAGAGAAATCACAAAGACTGTGCAAGTTATATAAACTTGTTACACTCTTATACCATAGTCCCAAAATCGCCGTGCAACTATTTGTGAAAGTGCTTGTAAAGGATGTTCTTTGGGTGCCCTGTGGCTGCAGGGCCAGTGCAGCCTGCTGATGTTAAATTCAATTGGGGCTGTACCTGCCTGACCAAACCTGCAAAGCACTATATGCCACTCGTGGCTCCATTTGCCTGCCATATCCAAACCTCTGAGGCTTTCCTGGCACTTTGGGCTGTAGCTATCAGGTAGTACAGGGCTACGCAATATTGCTCTCCATCTCCAGCCAGTTTCCTCCAGACCCACCTGCTTCTCAAGACTGATGCAAATGCGTTGCTTATTTATTTTGATGTTGCATTCACTTTACCTCACACCTTCTTAAATTTTCATTTCTGGCTGTGTTGCAAATTTCTGCAACCCACGTGCAAAGGTGCTGCGTGTGGGAAGCACCAGAAGTAGAGAGCCTGGTCAGGGGCTGCAGGGACCCGTCTCACCCAAGGGGGCCTGGGGTGCTGCTGGGGGTTTTAGGAGCCCAGGAAGGCCCAACTCGGGTTGTAGAGTCACCGTAATAAAAAAAAAAAAAAAAAAAAAAAAAAAAAAAAAAAAAAGAAAAGAAAAGAAAAGCAGTTTAAAGCTGCAACAAAGACAAGCTACGAGTGTTAATTAGAAGCCTAAATTCAACTCGACAGCTCTTAAGATCTGTAGCAATGATTTGGGTCACATCTGACTATAGTAATGGCATATTTTAACGTTGCTTGTAACTAAGCTTAATCTTCACCATACTTGGTACCTCAGTGTCTACAAAGGGCAATCTCTGCATTAGAAGCCTGGGCAGCTGGTGTGGGCAGAGGGTGAGCCTGAGGGTGGCGTTGGTCTGGGGAATGGGGACAGGATCAGACCTTCTGGATCTGAGCAGGGGCTGAAGGTTTCTGTGGTGATAGGGGAAGAGAGAACAACTAGAGCTATTAGCAGGCTGGTTTCCGGTGAGCAGACCGGGGAGTGGAGACACGCCTGAGCAGCCATTTCTAAAGCAGCCTGAGCTGTGCGATGCTTGGTGGGTCTTGCCACCCGCATCACCTCTGCTCTGCAGGGCAGGACTGAGTCAGGATGCTGGGGCTGTCAGTGGCTGAGGACACACTGCCATCCCAAGGAAGAGTTTGCAAAACTTCATTCATTCAAATGTTCACTAATTGTTACTGGTGGTTAGTATATATATATGCTTCAAACTCTGCTGGACATGACACCTTTTTGCACCACTTTTAAAGTGGTCACCAAAGAGTGTGGCAGGAGTTGTCAAATTCAGAGAAGTTATTGAAAAAATAATTGGCTGAGGAATATAGAGAAGAAGAATTGGGGGGGGGGAGGGCTCAGTTTTGCCTAGTTTTTGCTGTTTTTCTAAATATTGTGAGGTGTGTTGTGGAAAAAAGTTAGCCATCTGTCCAACGGACATTAGTAAAGTGGAGATTGTGTTAAAAATAAAGTGCCAGGTTGTCCTCTGCAGAAAGTTAATAAAAAGAAGGAAGTGAAAGACTGCTCATTATTTTTAATGACTTAGCTTTCCAGCAGAGTGCCTGTATCTCCCTGCCTTTACATTCTGCCTTATTTCAGTTCATTACAGCACATTCAACCACTCCAGAGAATGATGGCTTTGTTCTAAAGCACCGAATTTATCAAGAGGCCCCTGGCCCAGTCTAGCCGGGCTGTTAATCACAGCCCCGCTGCCAGGAGGAGGATATTGAGAAGACCCTGATGCACAGCGAGTCCAGCCTGGACGGCTGGAGCCCTTTGGAGGGGAGAGCCACGCTTGGCACTAGCGCTGCTGAATGCCATGCACAAAGCCATCATTGGAGTCAATTAAGCGGCGCTTGGTGACTGCCTGAATGTTCCCTGCATGCACACCGCTACATTTGTCTCTCTTACTGGCTCTATCTGACATGAACCTCTCATTCCCTGTCAATGGATATTTGCTTTATTAACTTAAAAATATAGGACACGTTTTGCAGTTCAGAAGATGAAGATTCATTAGTGTGCAATTTAGAGCATGGTACCAAGCAGAGCACCCAGAGCATACAGCTAAATCTGCAGGCTCCTTGCCCACAGCAGACAGCAGGCAGAAGAGATAAAAGCAGAAGGTGCATTTCTGGAATTGAGAACCAATAGCTTTTCTCAACATCCTTGCCTGCAAAAATACATGTTGTAATTCTCTTAAATTCTTCTGCTATGCTCCCTGCATAATTTGAGTCCCACATAACAGCCAGTTTTTTATAGCACTACATTTACAGTGATTTCTCTGGAAACAAGGTGTGCACTTTCTAGGGCTCAGAGGAATCACCTAAAGGGGGAACTAAGGCAGGCAACAGGGTTTTTCCAGGGCTTTTTCTTCCAGCTCCTCGCAAACTCATTTGCCAGCAGATTGTGTTGTCACGCTCTGCCTCCTCTTCTTGCTTACTGGTAGTTGTGGCCCTGCAGCAAAACCTGCAGCCTGCATCTCACATGCAACATGCGTGCAAAAGTCCGGCACAGCACAGAGAAGCTGCTGCGTGGTGTGGGGCAGCAGCAGGGGAGGCAGGGAGACCTTGCACAGCTGTGGTCACAGCTGGAGTGCCTCCCTGGCTCTTTCCATGCCTTTCCTGTAGCTCCTGCTCCTGGCCTCAGCTGCCGCTGCTGGGGGTATGGAAGCTTGTGGGAAACTACAGTTGGGCAGTTCATAACCCCAAGCAGAAATGATGCTCTACTGGGACAACAGCCCTCAAGACCAGCCTGGGTGACAGGAGGAGGATCATGTTTTTCTAGGGTTGGGGCAAACATCAGATGGGATGGCAAGGAGCTGATGTTGGTCCTTTAAAAATCTAGGCACAGCAAGCTGTCTGGTATTTTGAATTTGCTTACCCCTTAACGCAGAACAAGGCCAAAACTCAATTATACTGGCAAACCACATTTTTTGCATGTCTTAATCCAGGGAATGAAAACCGTGACCAGCAGTGTAGTCTCCTTGTCTAAACACTGGCACGCCGGGGTTTAGAAAAGAGGATTCCACCATGATTCTTCTGAACTGTCTGCGGAGCGAAATGAGAGCTTCAGTCAGGAGTAAAATGAGCCCGTTCCTGCGTGGAAACTCAGCAAGGAATCAGGCAGGGTGTTCAGGGGGTGGGAGAGGTTGTTTGTTTGTTTTCCAGCTTTACCAGACACCAAGCTTGGCTGTACCCTGACTAGGTGCTACAAAGCACTCTTCTGGCAGTAAGCTAATGAGAGAAACGTTTGATAGATGCCTGCTGGCAAGATAATTAGAAGAGAAGGGATTCACTGGATTGCTGAAAAAACAACAGAAGGAAATCAAAATGTTCAGACAGATCATTTAAGGTCCTCATCCTGGGAGAGAGTGAGTAACTGGTTTCATTTCCCAGGGGCTAATCCTGCTCTAATTGACTTGTTATTGGAGTCCGAAGGAAAACAATCTGTAGGGCCATGACAGCACAGTCAGGGGAGGAGAGATTGCGGCTGTGGGGGACACACACGGGGAGACAATAGGTTGCAGTGCGTGAAGTGACAGTGGATAACATTGGTCACATGCGGATCTCGGTGGTGTAAAAGCCCTAACTGGGCACACTGGTTAGCATTAACGCTATGTACAGGGAGCATTGAGAACAGGCTCATGATTCATTTTGACTCCGTGGTTTGAGCGAGTTGGTCTTTTGTGAGAAAATGCTCAATCTCTTCCTAAACACAGACTAGACAGCCAGGCATCATGCCTTATGGAAAAAGACAACATGGTAGCTGTAATTTCATCATGAAGTACATAAAACTAACTACATATTCATAAAACAAATTCAGGACAGTGAGATCCTGGTCTTTTGACAGACGATGTAGTACTACAGAGCTTTAAGAACAAAGATGCATCAAAATACAGTAAGTCTGGGAGCTGGGCAAAGGCTGAGGAGATTTGCATTTTTCAGCACTGGCAAAATCTGTTGTGCTTTCCATTAACACTGGAAAATTGTTTTGAGTCCCTAGTTTGCATAATTAAAACACATAGATATAAAGGAATTCAAATTTGGGCTAAATTACACCAAGGAAACTACGTTCAGTTTTGATCATTTTGCTTGACAAGGACTTCTTGGTATTAGAAATGCACTGAAGATACACTATTACTAAAATAAGAACTATTACGGAATGCCCAAGGGATGCAATTCATTATCCAGATAAACTGTCAAATAAGCAGACATAAATGCACGCTAAATTAC
Source organism: Pterocles orientalis (assembly GCA_011057875.1). Lineage (NCBI taxonomy): Eukaryota > Metazoa > Chordata > Aves > Pterocliformes > Pteroclidae > Pterocles > Pterocles orientalis. The sequence goes on along the minus strand of WKFP01014838.1, from coordinate 1,070,374 downwards.
AATGAAATTCCTGTGGAATTACATATTTCTTCTATAACAGGCCAGATGATCTCATCTCATGAATGTTATTACTGTGACTATCATGATTCTCCAGGGAAGTTCAGAAGACACAGTGAGCTTCAGGTATGATTAGATAGTATGAATGTATGGCACAGTAAAGAAACGAAACACAGACGAGGAAAATCCATAAAACAGCACAACTGTGTAGAAAAATACATTCCACCTCTTCAGACAAACTTTAATCTACAGTGCCTTTTCTCCAGAAGGACTTGAAGGGAATCAGCAAGTGTTGAAACAGGTGACTAAGAGAAGATTCCATCAGATATTTGTGGTTTGGCAAGGAAGGTGTAAAAATCTGGTACTTTCTGTTGGACCGGGTTTTCTGAAAATTTGGGCCAAGCTTTTCAAGTAGGGTTTTTGTTTGAGTGTTTCCAAGAGGAAACTGGTAAAAAACCAATGGCCTAAAATTAGCTGACCAGAAGTATTTTACATCGCTGGATTATGTATACGGTCAGGCAATGAGCATTGCTAAATCAGGGAAAAACTCATTGGAAAGCAAGGATCTGAGGCACATCACTCACGTTTGCAGATTCACCTGGGATACAGCTATGGAGAAACAAAAAATTAGAAATGCTCATCTCTGAATACAGCACATTGCAGATGGAAAATGAGACGTCACCTGAGTGCAGGGACTAATTTCACTTCACTGGTTCAAGGCGGGAACATGTCTGCCAACACCTGGGGCACAGCTTGGTGGTTGGGTCAAGTGTTCGATCTGTAGCTTGTCAGGGAGGGCTTGCACTTCTAACTGCTACTCCAGAACCGTGATTTCTTGTCGTACAAGCAAAGAAACACATCTGCACATTTTAGTAAAGTACTCTGAAGTTAGAAAATGTCAGAAATTCTAAAAATCCTTTAAAACTTTGGCCTTACAGCAGACTTCTTTATTTGGAAGAACCAGCTGTTGTACCACATAGTAAAGTGAAAAACAAAAATAAACACAGGTGGTAGAGGCAGGCAAAAAGCTCTGAGAAAAATTGGTGCATTTCTCACTTATTAGGACATTTCCTTGATTTTAGGCATAATTTATTCTGTTTCAACCTCATGGTTTCTGCACGTTTCCTTTGAAACATCTGTAATTCTTTCTGGCAGAGATCCGAGGCAATACAGCATCGTCTCATCTGGGAACAGCATCCAAGGAAAGTGAAAATATTCTGAAGCTGTAAAGAAAATAAAAACAATAAGTTAACATCGAAGGGCCTGAATGAAAAGCAGGGCTAGGTCAGAGATAAGTGAATCTCCTCACCCGGTGACTCAGGCAGCCCAGAGGAGGAGGATGCAGAGGCTGGAGTCAGCCCGCCCCGCGCGCCAGCGGGCCTGGGAGAGACGGCCCTTCTCCAGCCTCTGGGAATCATCAAGCCCCGTTTCTGGCGGGCTCGTCGTGTTTCATAGCTGACTGAGATTTTAACCCAATTATAACAAGAGTGAGGCATGAACTCTCTCCTCAGTGGAATCCGCCCAGGAGAGAGAAACTGTGACGGAGGAGTCAATTATTTGGAGATTAATAAGGCAAAGCCCTGAAACGTGCTTTCTGAAGAGCAGGGCCCACCAATTGCTGCAGGATCTTTTGTTTCCCCAGGAGAGGACTCCAGCACGAATAAAACACACAACCTCCGCAGTCATTGACCAACTCTGGGTGTTCAGCACGGGCTGAACACTGAGCAAACACCTACAGCGTGGGATCTCAAACCCCAGCAAGCTGTCAGGTCCATGCGGCGCAGTGCCGTGCCCTGCAGAGACGCTTGCCAAGGTGCCAGAGCAGCACGGCTGCATCAGCGTAGCATCCTGCCTGGCCCAATTAAAGAAATGGAGCTAATTAGGCCAGGCACAGTGTCATATTGATTAGATGGTAGGGACACAGCCCTGACATCTAGATGTGCTAGTGGGATAACATAGCACTTGGCTTGCATGTTGGCTGGATAAATCAGAGCCTTTATTCTCTGTAACTGTCAGCTTGGCACTGCTCGCAAGCACTGCCTTCACATGGGCTTTAATGCTGCATTGTGTTTTGTTTGTCTTTAATATTACCCAGAACTCAACAGTCATCTCCCTGTTTTTCAGGCACAGTTCCTGAAATAAGATTAACTTTGTCTCCAGGGGTCACTTTGCAGCCAGCGAATCAAAAGCTGTGCAGGAGAACAAAAACAAGGCAAAGAGAGAGAAAAAAAAATCAGGCTGTGTTGCAGACATTCAACTCAAGATATGAAAACCTTTCAGGACTCTTTATGGGGAAATACGTTAACCCACAAATTAGGATGTTCACGTTCAAGCCCTCCACTAACTGTGAGGAGCTGATGGTTTCCTGGCCATGCCCCTGAACATACAGCTCATTGCATGGATGCACTTCCCCATGGATCCTACCCCACAGCCTTCTTTGTCCAGACCCTCCCTGCCGCACAGCACTCTGATAGCAGCCCTGCTAGCTCTGCAGATGTCCTGAACGTGATAGCACACCTACAGTAACTGCGGCTGGGTCTGTCCTCCAAAAGAGAAACCCAGCAAGTTCTTCTGTGTGGCCTCCATTTGCCACTTCCATTCTCATCACCTAGGATGTTTCAAACAGATAGATGCATTTCTTTTCCTAAACTATTCTAGAGGAGCTGTGTGAATGTTAATATTTATGGGTCTGACTAGCTGGGAAGTCAGACTTCTTCATATCGTGGTGTAACCATTTTGAAGATCCTGTTCCAAGGAAAAGTGAATCCTGAGGTTCAAGCAGGGCTGAGAAAAAAGAGAATGTTTTATTAGCTGTGATCTCTCTGATCAAAGCAATACCAAAAGCATTTCTCTGTGTGCGGAGAAAATAATGAAGAATGTGGAATAGGCAGAAAAGCTAATGCTCATTCAATAATAAGTGTGCCTGTACTTCTTAACTCCCTCCCCACCAAAAAAAAGAACAGCACAGCCTTACAGCATGTGCACACACTTACATTTATCTGGCTGTGAAAGTCTCTGGTTTATTCCATTTCAGTCTGTAAATAAATGTAAACGGACTGATTAAGCAAAATTACTTTATTCTGCTCTCCATCCATGGAAAAGGTGAAGGAACTGTTTTACTTGAGAGCAGACAAGAGGGGGCACTCATGCATTTACTATATGAGGGCTTTTGATTTATGCGATGTGAGTTGGTAGGAAATGTAGACGTGAGGTTCCTTGTTGAAAAATGTTGCAGGAAAAATACCAAATTAACATAACACCATAAAGAAGCAGAAAATTTGTCAGAAAGGGAAAGAAGAAGAATGGAGGTGCGTGGGTAATGTTAGAAGACATCCTGGTGCTCTGCAAATCTGCTTAGGTGGGAGGCCAAGGTGTCGCAGAAGCAGAGGTGGAAGAGAAGCTCTTGTGGAGGTGAAAAAAAGGCTGGGTCTAGAGTGCAGTCCACAACAGTAAGCTAAAGCTGGCCCCTTGCAAGTTTTAAATTTTCAGAGTAATGAAAAAGAGCAGGATAGGGGCTGAGAATCTCTGTGAGAGATACAGCTTGAAGGGCAGTCCTCATTTGACTAATGAAATAGTTTGGCTGCCTACACAGGGTCACTAAGGAAAGTTAAATAAATCAATCAGCTAAAGGTGTGAAGTCAATTTATATAAGTTATAGCATATTAAATCTTTGTGTGAATAGTTTCATTCAGGGTTAATAGCCTTAGATTACTAAAGCTTAATTTTCTAGATTAGCAGAAACAAAATATGTTTTGATAGCAAAGTAAAACAAGATGGAGGGAGAATAAATATCCAGTTACTAAATCAGTCCTGCATCTATGGTTGGCCTTTGTTTTTAGCAGCATAAAATCCAAAGCTACTCAGATATAGAAAAATAAAGTTTATCCTACGTTATAAATATCATGTAACAACCTTACCTGTAAAAGGCTGCAAGGAGCAGAAAGAGTGTTACAGCAACTAAGTACAAACCTCACAGTGTTTGCTGTGCTGCTCCGAGTCCCTTTTGCTGCCCACGTTTCTCTGCGGGCACCCTGGTTGGAAATGAACCATATTCCTGCTGCAAATTAACTATGAATTAACTTTTAACTAACACAATTTAACTAAACTGTCAGATAGGGATATGATCAGGAACATAACTAATTATTTTATTAAAAACTACATTTCATTTGCTCAGTTAAGTGAAATGTCAGTCAATCAGAAATTCTGCCTTGCTCAGTAAGCTTCCCCTTCCCTTAGCTTGCTATCAGGCTCTCCTCAACTTTTTTTTTTTTTTGTACCAGTAAAATAAGCCATACTTGTGTCTTTTTTATCTTTTGTAGGCTTCCCCCATGGGTCTCATCTTCATCCCAGGCTCTTCAAGATGTTTACTCTGCGGTACAAATAAAGAACTTCTGATGCTACAACTAAATAAGTGAAACAACAGTAAGGGAATTGTCTGAGATCAGTATGTGCTTGTGGATGGTAGCTGGTGAAGTGTGCCTCCTTCAGAAGGCAACCAAAATCGTAAGTGTCTTCTGAAAATCATTGGTTTCCCACTACAACTTTGTAGAAATGCTCACTGAAACCAAGACTGGGATTTTCTAAGCAACTGAGCTTCACTAGTCACTTCAGACTCTTTGCACCAAATCACTACCTGAGGATGAAATTAAACTAGACAAGGAAACATTATACGGCATAGATGTGATAGCATTATAGGTCTTTTTTTTAAGTTAATGGCCATATGTAAATGGATTTTTCATTGAATCACTCTATTGTTGTAAATAAAATCCTAACACAGCTTTTTCCCTAGATCATCCTAGCTGCAAACACATTAACGTCAAGGGTCACATTTTCCCTTTGGAAAGTGGAAAATACCAGGCCTGCTTTAGCAAATTTCTGACCTATTTTAACAAGATGGGTTTGGAAATGTAACTGTAAGTTGAGTACTACTCAGTTTCTATGACTCTTAGTGGAAACTCCACAGGAATGTGAAAGTGGGAGGAGCAATCCAATGACAGAATGAAAGCATTGCAGTAACACTGAGATGTTTAGGGCATTCACTTAAAAAAGAGGTAAACTCTTGTTTGAAGAGAAAAGGCAGGCTGAAATTAGATGACTGAAAGTTACAAACCCCAAACGTGGCCTAAAAGGTTAAAGACTCTCAAGCTCCGTGATCCTATCTCCTAGTTTAGAGGCAATGTGTCTTCTCTGTATAACACAGCTGCTGTGTAAGACTGATTAGATACCCCGTATAAAACTAAGGTATCACTAACTACATGGACCACTTAAGGAAACCACAAACGGTATATAAAACAAGACTTTTGTGAAGGGTCTACTTAGCTTTTCCAGCAATCTAAGAAAAAAGCTGTTCTCTCCTTAATTCACCCTTTCCCCCCAACAAGTTGGTAGAAGTGTTATGCAACATACAGTGTTTTTACATACAAACAACTGGATTGAGGCCCACAGGCTCCATCACAGCACATAATTAATAATTAGGCTATTTCACCAACCTTTTCCTCTAACAATTTTGTACTATCTTCATATATATTGTTGTAAACTCCCATTGCCCCAAAACCAGAGTAAATAGTAGCAGCAACATTTTTAAATTTATGACAAGGAAACAACATTTGAAATTTATTGGTGAACGAATTCTTCATGCATTTTAACAGTGGACTTGCTCCTGGATTCAGAGAAAATTCACCCAATCCAGGAGCCAACTAGCTCTCAAATAATCTTCTGAAGGTGTGGGCAGAATGTTTCAAAAGGCTTTAGAGGATGACTATCTCTGGGGCGTTTGTCTCGTCTGTAAAAGATGTTGAGAACAAAGCCATGCCATACGAAGCATTCAGGAGAAAATAAATTGCATGAGCTGAAACAGATCTAAAGGATGAGGTTAAGAAACCAAACCAGGACCAAACCAGAAGTCTTAAGTCTATCAGACTGAAATGACTTTCCTTATCCCTGTAACTACCCTACAGAAAACCAACAAAATAACTACATCTTTTATTTATTAATTTTCTTAGGACAGTTAGTTGCCATTTAAAGAAAAGAGGCTTTAGAAATGCTCACAGCCTACAGATGGGACTCATCTAGGATTCATGTCGCTGCTTCCAGGCAACCAGCTTTCTAAGATCCTCTCGTCAACACTGGCAAAGATTTTCGTTTTACATTTTCCATTACACTCAGTTGTCACCCTCCTGGTCTTCAAGGCACCATCCTCTGCTCTTCTAAACTCACAACACTGGAACTATGTTCTCAGTGTCACAAACCCTCTGGTTTGTCCATAGGCTATCAGTGCATGCTTGAAAAGCTACCACAAGTGCAGATTCAGTTCAGCATTCACCAGCCTCTCTTGGGAGCTGGAGACCCAGTGCAGTCGTGCTCTCATGCCCTCATGTCTCTGCCTCTGGAAACCTGTCTCTCCCTGTGCCTTGTCCCTCTTTCTGCCACTCAATCTCTTTGCTTCAAAATTAACAGAAGGATGTTTGCAGAATGTGGTAAACATGCCCAATCTCAAGCCTGGGAGGTGGTAGCCCTGCAAACAGGACTCTTCAGACATGGTTTCAACTGCAGCAACAAACAGAATCACAACAACTTCTGAGAAGAGGGAGAGCAAAACTGTTCTAGCAGGAAAGTAACACAAAAAGGTGTCTGAAATCCTTTACAGGATAGTGTGGTGGGTTAATCTTAGCTGGACGCCAGGTGCCCACCAGGCCCCTCTATCACTCCCCCTTCAACAAAATAACGGGGGGGGAAGAATAAGATGAAAAAGTCATGGGTTAAGATAAAAGCATTTTTATTAAAGCAAAAGCCAAGGCCACGTGCAGAAGCAAAATGAAAACAAAGATTTTATTCTCTGCTTCCCATCAGCAAGCGATGTCCGGCCACTTCCCAGGAAGTAGGGCTTCAATACATGTAGCGGTTGCTCCCATAGACAAACTTAACGACGAATGCTACCCTCCTCCTCCCTTCCCTTAGCTGTCATTGCTGAGCTGACGCTCTATGGTATGGAATATCCCCTTGGTCAGTTTGGGTCAGCTGTCCTGGCTTTGTCCCCTCCCAAGATCCTGCCCACCCCTGGGGCCCTGAGCCTACTAGAGACAGGGGGTGGGGGGTGATGCTGGGGAGATGGCTGTGATGCTGTTGTGAGCACTGCTAAGCAGTAGCCAAAACACTGGTGTTATCAACACCTTTCTAGCTACCAGTGCAACACACAACACTACGAGGACTGTGATAGGGAAATTAACTCCATCTCAGCCAGACCCAATGCAGGTAGCTAAATTACTATTTGGGAAAGGAGATACCCTTTTCCCTAAGAGCAGTTTCATGCTAAATCATTGAAAATTCACAGGCAAAGAAGTGGGGAAGAACCATGGAAAATCCTGCAAGGTACTGTGAGTCTACAAATTAGACACATTTTAAGAAATTAAAAGATGGGGAAGAGAAATAAATAATTAAGCCTCTGAGAATAAGACATATGCCTCCAATAGAGAGAAATTTACACATATATTTGCCCATAAACAACAGAAGGAAATTCATAATACTGCACATAATGTTGTAAAAACAGAGCAAGAAGGGTGAGGGCAAAATGTTCAATCTCCTTAAGCAGCAGCTGAAACAGGCTCTAAATTAATCAGGATTCTTAAAAACTCTAATAAGAAGGGACTGATGAAAAACAGCTGCACCCAATCCCTATAAAAACCTTCAAAAAGAAGGGAATTAAGTGATAATGCTGGTGGAAGGGCATATCATCACAGGATGGTCTCCTGCTGCTACCAAATGCCAGAGCTAAACCAAGTACTTTTCCAAGGGTAGATAATTACGATGAGTCTCAGCTCTGTTTTCAGTTTCAGAACTTGATTTCCACTCTACGGTATGGTGATACAGCATCCAGCTCTAATGTTTATTAAAAGTGGTATTCAAAACATTTCCTCTGCCCCCACCCTAGAGATTTGTGTGAAAAGAAGGATGTGTATCCAAAGTATGGCTTTGTAAAGGAGGGGAATAGAACAGAAAATAAAATATACACTCACCATAAAGTGTTGAATGTCTTCAGTACTGTAGACTCAATAAAGTTAACTGACAGCCAGGTATTGGTGAAAGAGAAAGCATCCCACAAAGAGGCAGGATGTAAGTCAATGTCTCAGGAAACCAGTTGTATGCAGAAAGAATCGTTAGTGGAACAGCGAGAGATGATACTGACAGATTTTAGTAGCATTTCAGCAAAAAATAATACAAGAGTTTGGTGAGATAAATGGTACAACAAAGCGATGTTGTGCGAAACCAATAGTTATAGAAAGTAGAAAAAAAAATAGGTTTTGCATGATTCTCCAAAAAACATACATTGATTTTTTTGACAGAAAAGCAGCTGGCTCTCAGTAGGTCCCCTTGTTCTGTGTGATGCCTCTTCTGAGTGTCCCTCAGGACAGATGGATGTGCAGCCCACAGTGGAGCTGCACTCTCCACACACGGTTCCTGGCCTCTGTGGGTCTACAGCAGCTTTTCCCCAAAATTTTGTAGGATTTGAGCAACACTGATGGCCTATGAGTGAGAAACCTCCCCCAGTTAAAACATTGACTCTACAGATTTAAGGACCCAGATACTGAGGCCTGAGTTTTGCCTCCCAAAGGACTTGTGGTGACTGTATGAAAATGTTCGTGTAGGGAACTTTTCATCTCATTTTTTGCCCTGGAACAAATTGCTTAATTTTTGTCGTCTTCAGTTTCTGCGGTTTCAAGATCGTCTTAATGCTCATGGTTATGCTGGAGACTCCGAATGAAGTTTCAAGACTCCCATGTGGAAACGCTCTATTACATCAGTTGCTGCTTCTCCTCCAACCCAAGTCATCGTGATAGGCAATAACTCCTGGGGAGGGGAAATTGCATACAAACTATAGATACTCATCTAACATCCCTATAGAAGCTCAGTTATTTCTGTCTGAGCTAATTGTATGACAAAGCTTGATCTCATGATCAGTTATCTGCACAACAGAAGCAGGCTAAAGCAGTAAGATTTTTGCTCAAATGGACAATATGGAGAGGCAAACAGAGGTGCAAGCACTACAGAGGGGCCATCAAGCAGGTACCCACCCCCACAGGGAGCTACTGGAACTGCCTCAGTGTAAGGTCTCGTCTTCCTCTGCTCCCTGCCTCGGGCAATCCCCAGGCCTGTAATTTCCCAGGATAGCTAAATGTTGAACCCTGGGAAAAGTGATAATGCAAACATCTTTAGCAATGACAAGCCATTCTGAGGCTTGTAAGAGTTACAAATGTGTATGTTTTAACCAAGGTAGGGCAGGGTTTGTAGCGCGATAGAATGATGAAAACGGCCCTGATTAACAACTCTTCTTGTCTCTTGCTCTGACGGCCCCTTTCTCAAAGCATCAATATTACCCACTTAGAAAATGGATTTATGCCAATGTTTAAAGCACTTCTCCTTCTTTCAGCACACCAGATGGTGCTAAAAATTCAAAATATTTCCTCCAACAGCTGTATCTTTGACAACAAAATTAATACAAACCAAAATAACGCTGTTGCGTGTAGGCCATAATGACCAGAGTCCTCGGTTTTATGTCTAATATTACAAGGCATTTTGTAGTTGAAACATAGATCTGATCAACTCGGTATTGCGTCAATCATGTGACTCTGTCTGGGTTTTCAAAACCAGATGCAAAATTTAGTGCCTTTATAGTTTAACAGCTGGTCTGATAAGAATGTAAAATACACCTTTCCCTAGAGCTATAATAAATGTGTTAACACTTTCTTACAACCAGCCCTTTCCTACAACTCATCATTTTCTTGCCTCAAGCTCCGTCTTTATGTATTTGATGACATAAATCTTTTAAGCAGGTTTTGACCAGAAGCTAACTTCCCTTACTTTCTGATATCTGGACAGTAATATGTGTTTTTTCCCTTTTTTTTCCTTTGGGAGAGAGGAAGGGGCATACTTTAATTCAGACAAAACCAAAAATGCAAATGATTGCGCTTGCAATTTCCATCTCCTTAACACAAATTCGTACAGTAGGGCTTTTTAATGATCTGTTTGTTAGATCATTAGCTAGATCATTAGATATAAGGCATGCTGTTCTCAAAGTTTTAGTATTTTAAACAGTGTGGTAGCTTTGGCATGCCCTGAACAGTGAGCAATAAAGGCAGGAAACATGAAAATGAAATTCAAGCCAAATAATTTGCCCATCAAAAGACTGCAATATCCAAGCAACGTAAGGAACACAGTTGTGTTATCTGTATATGTTTCTACATGTACGTGAACATTCTTGACGCTAGCATGGGAACATCTGCTAAAAAATTCAATTACTTAACAGTGCTGTGAAGCAAGAAATGACTGTTAGCTCTTCTGGAGAAGGAGGATGGTCTGGTGGTTATTGAAGCTGGACTCAGCCTAGGGAGGGACACTTTCATGTCTCTCGCCATCACAGACTTGTGGGACACTGAGCCACTTTAGCAGGGAGCTTTATACTGCAAAGTTGTCTGAGACCTGAGGCACATGGGGACAGACACTAAAACCCCAGCACACCGTCTCTGGCCATCCTTTTCCCACTCTGGCCTTGCCTGCGGCAGGTGAACATTGCCTTCCCCACCTCTGTGTGTCTGTCTTTGTTCTCTGCCAAGTGCCAATCTCTGCTTTGCCACTGGCACCTTCCCTGGACAAATCTTTCCTCTCACCTTCCCGCAGTGCAATTCCCACTGTCATCTGCGGGATTCCCTTTCCTCCAGGACTCTACTCCTCATTCAGCACAAGTGCGTACTTGCAATGCTAGGCATCTGGCATTGAAATGATGTGGTTGGCCTGGTGCTGTCATGCTGGACGTGGAGGTGATGAGCGAATGGTTGTTATTCACAGATATAGCACTAGAGCTATTTTTACATCTTCCTTTTGCAAACCTGCAATGCTGTCATATTAGTACAGCATACTGGAATTAACATTCAAGAAACAAGGAATGTAAGGGTATGGATTTTTAAAGTATTGATAGAGTTTCTTAGTATTTTTGAAAATGAGACAAAAATAATTTTGGAATGTGTTTCATTTAAAAATGTACAGTCCTTGCTCTCAGCTGCATTAAAAGCATAACACAGGCTGAAAGTGCAATGAAGGACTATAAATTAGGTGGAGGTGGAGAAACAAGACAGCTCACATCACTCAGGACTCTCTGCAAGTACCTCCCAAAGTCTACATACTGCCCTGTAGCCTTGCAGGACCGTAACAGGAAGGTGAGCAATGGCTGTGCTCAATGACTGATGAAGGCATTTCCTGAAACCATGTGAAGGTAGTACTGATGTTAGTTTTGATTCTGTTTTACTCAATATGAGTGCTCTCATTTAAACTTTTTAAGTAATTAATTCTTACATTAAGAGTGGCTAGTTCTACATTAAATTCTTAGTGTTCCCCTTCAAAACAAATATACTGTCCAAACTGATGACCAGAGAGGTGTCAGGCAAATGTGCATGACCTCAGCAGCCATGAACAAATTTTTTTACTCTAGATAAACCTCTAGATTATATTATATAGAAATCTAAATTATTTACATCTAGACATCTAAATTTATCTAGAGGGCTCTAAATAATACAGGAGTGATGGCTTTCTGTCTCTCCTAAAATACAGTGCATCCCCACAGCCAGCTCAATTTCACGATAAAAAATGCAGAAGACTTCTGTGCCCTGATGATCACCTGAGCAGGATCAGGAGGAGATCAGACTCTGGCTCCTCTGTTATATGCTGAAAACTGAGACAATCTTGGAGGCTTAGAACCATCCTTGTTTTCCTTCCCTTTCTAGAGCCACACAGCCCATCGACTGACAGCCAGGCAAGAGCTGATCCACTGTGAAGCAGGGACCCCTTTTAATTCAGGTAAAGTAATTTGAAAGCTAAATTTGGGAAAAAAAAAATCTAAAGGACCCACTGCTTCTCCTTTAATTTTTGAGGGAAGTAAATAAGCAAACAATCTCTAAGCAGGGTTTTCTGATGCTGCTATTTTGCATTTGGCCAATATTTCCTTACAGTTGTTTATTTCCATTTCCATTTGCAAGAGCCCAGCTCACTCTCACACAAATCCCCATTAATCACACACGTCTGTAGCTCACTGGAAGCTAAAGAGTTGTTGGTTAAGCTCCAGCTTAGCTGCTGATTTAGAGACACATAAACTCCTCAACCTCCAAACCCCGACTCTGCCACCCACTTTCATGGTGCCTGATAAGCAAGCAGGATCCGAGCATCAGCAGAGGGCCAGACTGTCCAGGAGAGCTTCCTGTGTGCAGCGTGGACAGCAAGCTGTGCTAAACTTCAGCCAATAATAGCTATGGGGAAGAAATTTGCTCTGAAACCAGTTTTCAGTTGTATCTATTCTGCTCCAGTGCAAAGGCAAAGAGATGAAAACAGAAAGTGCCAGTGCTTTAGGTTATTCCATTTGTTTTTGCACAAGAATGAATGATAGCTGAAAAAGGTTAACAGAAACATTTTAAAATTTTTTTCCCTCATCCTTCTTGGTTAGACTCCGTTCCCAACTGTGTACTCACTCGGACAAAGTCAGAGTTAATCAAGTGGTGTATTGGGCCAAGAATCTGGACTCACTATTTGATTACATTCTCGGAAGCCGAAGCCTTCCTTAAAATGACTTCCTTCTTCAGCGCTAGCTCTGCTAGCCGAAATAAAACCCTGTGCATTTGAGTGATTCCTAGAAGACCATCTGCGCTTCCCAAAGTCTGTCCCTATAAGTCCCTTTCCCAGCCGCAGCACATACATAATCACTATGGCTAACTGATTATTCTGGGAGCATGTGTGATTCCCAACCTGTCAGATTTTCGTGGTTTGAGCTGTTGACACACAGCTCCAAGCTGAACACTTTCAGCTGTAGGATAGAGCTCATAAAGGAAAACAGGGTGAGTTTAGTACACCTGTTCTCCATCCATCCACCGAGAACACAGTCTTTAAAGCCTTGAGACAAATTCACTGTAGACTCCCAGAGCTAAAAGGCAATGAATGAAGTCACTCTGCAATATTTTATTTTCTGCTAAGATACTGCAAGGTTTAAGGAAAGCTGATACCAGGAAAGGTTACACAGGCATCCCGGGAAAGAGCTCAGGAAGCAGTGAACACCGCCCATACACTTTTAGTGCATTACTAGCTAAGCTCTGTATATTTAATCACTTGCCCTCCACCAAAAAGATTTACGATGCTTGATAACAGAATGGTATTGCAAAGAGACTGTTCTGGAGGAACGCCATCCTTGTGGTGGCATGCAATGACATCACTGTGATAAATGATCTCGCTCCCTCACTGCAGTGAGTGGTTGCAATCTTTCTGAGCAATCTGTGTACTGAGAGAGAACTGGGCTGTAGATCAGTGACGCACCGCATCTGATGATCAGTATGGAGACTCCAAACCCTATCCCCTTGTTCTGTGAGGTGATGGAGGCCCCAGCTTCGCCCAGTCATTTACTTTTCTGATTTGTCCAGAGGAGCTCATGGTTTCCATTGTTCTTCTGTCCTTGGCCTCTTAAGGCCCAGCCTTAACCTTGGACTTTCTTTTACACTCCTCAGGTGCTTTTGTATCCCTAAGTTTAAAATTCATTTTGGCAAAACCAGAGGGCAGCTATGTGTACTTTAGATGTCTTCACACAACCATAGGAGCCACAGAGGTGTAAACTGCAGGCAGTGCTGTGTCCCTCTGTGTCTTTATGGCTTGCTGCTGGCTTTTTGTTGCTAGTTTTTGTCTTAGTCCTGAGTGTATTCTTGCTTTTACTGTTCACTCTGTCACACTTTGTCTGGATTATCTGACACTCACTGTTTCCAAAGCCAGGATTCATTCTCAGTGGTGCCAGAGCACAAAATTTCTTTCTTTGTGTAACCAGAACCATGTCGAAAAAAACCTCTCTTTGTAGAAAACAGCACATGAGCTGGGACACTTGCAAGGTATGTGCCTGGCCAGTTAAGAACTACTCAGGGTGAAATGTCTTTTCAAATGTACAGAAGTGAGGTAGTTGCAATGTTGTGGTCATTTGTACAGAGTGAAAGACAAGAATATTTTCCTGGCAACCAGGTGAAAAAAATGCAACAGTACTACTGGCCATGTATCAGTGTCCTCCTCAGACGGAGAATCTGTCTGGGAAAGGTGCTTGGTAGACGCAGCACATCTTAGTCAGAGCAGCAGTTTGCCTTGGACGGCACCTCACTTTCACAGAATCACAGAATCACAGAAT
>WKFP01014838.1:960245-1055857 GCA_011057875.1 Pterocles orientalis | reverse complement strand
ATTCACCACAACTCTCTGGCTTCTTTTCTCCAGCCAGTTCACAATCCATCTCACTACCCGATCATCCAGATCACACTTCCTCAGTTTAGCCGCAAGGATACTGTGGGAGACGGTGTCAAACGCTTTACTGAAATCGAGATAGACCACATCTACTGCTTTGCCATCATCTATCCACCTGGTAATGTCCTCATAAAAGGCTATCAGGTTGGTCAAGCATGACTTCCCCTTGGTGAAGCCATGTTGACTGCCTCTAACGACCTTCTTATCCCTGCTATGCCTAGAGAGACCATCGAGAATAAGTTGTTCCATCACCTTTCCAGGGATGGAGGTGAGGCTGACCGGTCTATAGTTACCTGGGTCCTCCTTCTTGCCCTTTTTGAAGACTGGTGTGATATTCGCTTTCCTCCAGTCCTCAGGCACCTCCCCTGTTTCCCACGACTTATCAAAGATGATGGAGAGTGGTCTAGCAATGACTTCTGCCATCTCCCTCAGCACCCGCGGGTGCATCCCATCAGGACCCATGGATTTATGGGTGTCCAGATTACTTAACCGCTCCTTAACCCAGTCTTCATCTACCAAAGCAAACTCCTCCTTTGTCCTGACTTCCTCTGGGGCTTCAGGGGTACAGGACTCTTCAGGACAGCCTCCGGCAGTATAGACAGAGACAAAGAAGGCATTCAGTAACTCTGCCTTCTCTGTGTCTTCTGTCACCAGAGCACCCACCTCATTGATCAGTGGGCCTACAGTGCCTCTGGTGTTAGCCTTATCTGCAACTTTCCCCTGTAGCAGGTCAAGTCAACCTGACAGAGGTTCACACTTTACAGTGCATTTGTTCCATATTCTTCTACTTTTTTGATGTGCTAATGCACTACAGTCCACTCTTGTTTTAATCACATGTTTATCCTGGGATCTCCTTTTTCATGGAGATCCCTGAAAAAATCCCTGAGCCATGTGCCATAATAGTCACAGTACTATCTTCCAAGCCACCTTTAGTTCCCTGCAGTGACCTTGAGGTGTCCTTATCCTTGTTAAGGTGATTGCACAAGGGATGGATATTTGCAGGTCTGTGTGAGCATTTGGGAAGCGGAGTCTATTCTTATCTCTGTCGCTTCACTTAGTGGGTCACCTTGAAGGAGTCCGTTCCCTGTTCTTTGCTTCAGTCTCCTCATATGTAGGAGAAACTATTTAATATTTCTTGATGAAAAGCAATTAGCTAAGCTGTAATACAATTTCCTTTCCTAGTTATCTGTCAGGCTGCTTTCTGCTGAGAGAATGCTTTATCTATGTGCTCTCATGCTTGTAGATACACTGAGGCACTATTTATTTTCTTCTTTTTTAGCCTCTCCCTTACACTTCTTGGGCACATTCTTTGTGTTTCTTACTCCTCATAAACTTGGGCTATAATACTCTGTCCATCCTAAGTCCCGTGATAAGACCCTTGGTAGGTAAACATACTATTTGCCAAAAAGTTAGCATTAGAGTTTTAATTTATAGTTTAGCTTCTAATAGGTGGTTGATATTTGAAGCAATATGATATTTGAAGCAATTTGAAGTGAGTGAGTGATGGCATTCAGGCTCTGCAAGGGACTCTGGAATAACTCTTTGTGACTGTAGGCTGCACAGGAGAAACAGTTCTCAACAGAGCAGCACCTGTGAGTCTGCACCTTTCTGGCATCCTTTGGAAGAGCCTCCAAACATCTGCTAGGACAATGCATATGATGCCTCCACACTCTGGAGTATGAGTTGTTTTGGTGATGAGTCCATGTTCAGAATAACCCTACAGGGCCTGTTTAAGAAGTCCAGTGCATCTAGGATACCCCAACATCCTGCTTTATGTGTCTCATAGTCAATCTGCCATGTGCAATGGCCATGTGCCTGGGACTTCTGGAAATCTGGCAACTCCATTAGAATTATTTTTCTTTCTCCTTCTCTTTGAACAGACAGACACCTTTAACCATCCAAAACCCTCTTTCTTTCTCCTGATAAAGTTTCTGGGTAGAGAATAAAAGTGGACATGTCTGGGAATATCAGGAGCTGTTTTGGTTGAAAACCAACAGTAAGTCAAGTAACCCTTATCTCCCTTTACCTACCCCTTCTCACCAATCTTCACATGATTTTTTCCCTGAAACATATAGACACTTTTCTCCTTCTCTCTCCCTTGAGTCTCCTCCCCTCCAGCTAGTTTTCTGTTTCTTTGGCTGACGGAGCAGAGGAGAAAAGCCTTCTCTGGGAAGGCATGTGCCTTTGTTCCTCCTTTTTGCCCAAAGCCACCTAACTCTTCAAACCGCTGCTCTATCACCTCTGCCCCTCTGTTCTCCTGCTTAGGGATTTTCCACTCCTCACCTTCCTGCTGATAAAGTTAATCAAACTAATTTTCCCAGTCAGTCACCTCCCTTATCACAGTGACTGTTTGGCCAGAGCCCAATGGATACGGTTTATGAGCTCTGCTGTTTGTTCTGCAGCTTTTTCTGGACAGGGTGAATGATGTGTTTCGGGGTCTGTGTCAGCTCCTGGCTAACTCACAATACTTTGAGACAAATAACAAATTCATTGTGAACCATTTTGTGAAATAACTGGAATTCATAAATTCAAATAATTTCATTGTTAGGAAAAGATCCAAGATCTTTTTGTTTTGCTTTGAAACCCTCTACCTATCTTTGCTGCCCATGTCCAAGTGATGACCACAACTTGGTTCAGCTTCTGTGTCAATGACTGTAAAAGGTAGAAAACATAGTTTGTTCTACCTTATCCTTCCCTGTGCTGCAGTGTAGATGTTTGGAAGAGGCAGAACGTGAGAAGCAGCTGGAAATGGTCTCTGGCACCTCTGGCAGACATCTAGTCTGATTTGCCCCCCCAAGCTCCCTCAGCAGTCAGTGGAAGAGCCCATGGCCCTGCAGCACCAAGGCAACTGGTGCAGAGCAGGCACTTAACCCCAGATGGGCTCAGATGAGCCATGGCAAGTCGTACCCAGTGAGTCAGAAAGATTTGCAGTCACTCTGCCTATTACTGTGACTGCTCCAGCACCACTTGCATTAGGAACACCAAGAATAGCACTTATGAGGGACAACAGCAGCATTTTGAGCAATTTGACAGCTAATCGGGGGGTGCCACAAGTGGGTAGGTGGATCCTGATTCTGAGGGTCGCTACTCATTCCTGTCATTTGATTTTTTGCTGCTGAGTTTGTCGCAGTCAGGCCCTGCTCCCCACAACTTTGCTGTCAGCGTTAGAGACCTCTGAAGAGGTACTCACAGCTTGGTGCAGGAAAATCCACCAAGTACCCAAGACCTGCATGGGGTACAAAACACTCCCAAAGGGATTTCTCTCTGCGTATCGCTCCTGCTGCAGGGTGGCATCCCAGCATTTCCCAGCATTTTATCCCCCTGCGGCAAAAAAATAAAACTAGTTTTGTTCTGCTACACTGGAAACACTTTTAAAAAGCCTGCTAGATCTGGAAAACAGGTTCAAGGAATCAAAGGGCAGATCCTGCTCTGACCTCACATACCCCCTCCACATACCTGCCCCTGGCCACTCATCTGTGCTTCACCTGCACCAGCTCTGGACCTTGCTGAAGCCTTTCATGAGCTGATTTAACTCACTGGAGTAGCAAAAAACTATTCCCAGCAGGAGGAAAGGGAGGCAAAGAGTTGTCTGAGGTTTCCGTGTGGTCATTTGGCTGAGCAGGATGTTCGGTGGGTGCCATGGGTGGGGAAGGGAGCGGGGAGGAGCAGGGTGGTAGTCACAGGGCAGAGGGTGGCAAAGCCTGCCTTCCTTCTGTGCAGCAAGCTGTGTGCCAGCCCAGAGGCACCTGCAACCGTGCTCCCAAGTAGCCTGATCCGTCTACGTCAAGCTCCTGTACTCAGGGCAAAGCCCTGTGAACCCATTTTCTCCCTGGGAATTTGACTGAGTGTAAATGCTACACCGGGGATTTCCTGTAGCCCAAAGACTTGATAATTAGTTTAATTGGAATATCAATTTATGATCTTTTTGCTAGTGAAAAGCTGCTTGATACAATGTTAGCTTTTGATATGCAGAAATGCTTTTGAAACTCTACCTCACCCTGGGTGGTCCAGAAAGTGTTATCATTTCACTGTCAATAGATAATTCATTCATAATACACACACGTATCCCTGCTTGACAAATGCTGATAGAAAGTTTTGAATAACCTCTGAGGCTATGGATTCATATGAAGTTTTCTCTGCTGACAGTGCCGGAGTGATGTGTTTTCAAATTCCACCCAACCCAAAACCTTTGAATCACTTCACTGACCTCCTTGTGGACCCAAAAACATTTAATTCAGCTTAGTGGGGATGCATGAAGACAGGGATAGGGATGGGGTAGGGGCAGGGAGGGAATACTCTCCTCACACTAGAACTAGTATTGGAAAAACATAACGTGAAACTAAAGCTTGAGTTTAAATACACAAGTCTGAACGGCTAAACTTTCTATGACATATAACCACAGAAATACTTAATAAACAGGCATTGTGGTGGTAGAAAGACACAACTTATCTGCAATTTTACATTGGTGCTAGGTATAATGGTTAGCAAGATGAACTGGAAAACTCTCAATTCTGAGTTACGGAAGGTACCAGAATAGCAAAAAAAGGAAGGCTGCCTACACCAAGGCACAATGTGGTTTCATCAGCATCCTTCTGTGTTTGAAAGGCCCCAGTATTTCCATAAATAGTATCTTACTAGTATGATAATGAGGACGACAGAATTTCAGAGGGATTTCCACTGATCACATATCATTTTAAATAATGTTCAAACTGTCTCTTCACCATTTGTTTCAGTATTTTCAGCTGTTCTGGTTTAATTTAACCTGATTTTCTGCAGAGCCAAAAAAATTTCCCACTCTCATTTCTTTTGGACTGATTTGCTCATGAGGCACATTTGTTTCTGTTTCAATTATGATCCTGTTAAAATGCAAACATTTTCTAGGTTTTAAAAATCTGCTTTGGACAGCACAGCATTCTTAAATAAACATTAGCCAGCTATGCACTTTTCATGTTATTACACCCACAATCTAGGCTGCTGAGCCTGATTTAATCTCCTCTAAATTACTTGGGAAAAGTGCTCTTAGTGACCTCCCAAATCATCTCGCAGTTTGCTATGTGGTCAGTTCACCTCCTTGTTCAAAGAGCAGTTATAAC
The DNA here is from genome assembly GCA_011057875.1 of Pterocles orientalis. NCBI lineage: Eukaryota > Metazoa > Chordata > Aves > Pterocliformes > Pteroclidae > Pterocles > Pterocles orientalis. The sequence goes on along the minus strand of WKFP01014838.1, from coordinate 1,050,704 downwards.
CCCATCTTCAACAAATGTATTTCTATTTCAGACTGGTTTTACTGGGCAGCTTGCAAAGTGTTGGTCCACTTCCACAGTTAACCTTGCCCTTCTGGCCCAGCATCGGAAGAGACCTGAGACTCACAATAGTGTGTGGTTGTGGGTGCAGGGCCCATACCCCTGCTACATGGTCAGTACCACACAATGATCTCCATGTTAGGAAGAAGGAGGCATAGCTGAGGGGTGCTGCTGTAAAGGGCTAGGGGGAGAGGGAGGGAAATGATGCTTTGAGGAGACAGCTGCAAACTATCAATCCCACCGTAGCATCTATGCCTTCTTGCCTGCCCTTTCTTTGCAGATATGACCACGGAAGGCAGCACAGCAATGAGGAACTGCATCCATCTTCTTCCTCAGAAATATCTCTGGCCACCTCGGAAATGCCCTCTTGTCCCTGGCCCCAGGGTAGCAGCAGTGTCAAGTGTTTCCAGCCCCAGGTCAGCTTCAGCCAGGAGCAGTGATGGGTCACGGAGGGAAGCAGCGGTTCATACAGCTGATTGATACTCTGGGAAATGCAAGTAGATACAGGCTTCTAAACTCACACTGGAGATAAAAGGGTGGTTTCCAAATTATGGAAACCACTGGAGCCAACAGATTGGGAGGAGAGTTGGTGGGATGTGAAATACAGCCCAATGTAAATGTTGTGGGCTGCTGCCACAGCATATAGTGAATTGTTGATAGGACACTTTGAGGGGATAGAGAAGCTTCTCTTAGGTCACTGGTAGACCTCTTGCATTTCTACTAAGCCCTACTCAGTGAGCACCTCCTGATCTCAGATTTATCTGTTCTAAAAACCTCCTGCAGCCTCAAATGTTTGCTTCCTGTCTTTGCTGGCAGCATTTGCAAATGCTCTGATCAGGATGAAAGTGCAGGAGCTGATACTTTTTGGTGGTGGATATGCCTCACTGTCAGAGTAAAGTGTTGTTTCCAAACTGTCCATCACAGCTAACGGCATTGTGAACTCCCTCAGAATTAAGGCCTTTCCAGGTGGAGACTTATACCATGCAAGGAAGGAAAGGGCCAGATACCTAAGCTGGTGGGAGAAAGGAACGGAAAAAAAAAAAAATTGAAAAGGGACATTTTAGACAGCTGGAGACATTTCTGCATCTCAGTCTGGATGGGGGCCAGTTTAGACATGAAGCTGGTGTCAGTGAAGAGATGAACGAATTGCAGTAGCTTTCTTAATCCTCCCTACATGGCTGCTTCCGAGGAGATGCCAGCCAGCCTTTGTCTTGATGGCATAAGAGAAAAACTGGTCTAAATCAAAAGTTTCCATTTCTACTCACTAATCTTCAGCTGTGAACCTCCAATGTGAAAGGTGCAACAAAGCAGAAACCAAAGAAGACCTAAGAAAAGGAAAAGTAGCACTTCAAAAGCGATCCAGAGGGGAAGTTACTTCAAAAGGGAACCCTGGAGTAAGAAGCACTTCAAAGGGGAAAGCTTCCCTAGGGATCTTGTTGCAAATTATCTTAAACTAGGTCCTACCATCAAACAGATGTAATTAGTTTTATTCCTATTGCTACTGTCATGAAATCTTGTTCATTCAAAAACACCCTGAAATTTCACATGGTGCAGGAGCACTTGCTGAGGGATACACAGGACTTTAGTGTAGTTGGCAGCATCCTGAAGTACCTTCTCACCAAAGCTTGCCCAAGCTCAGAATGGTCTCTTAGAGCAGCTCTGTTCAATATTATATAACTTGGGTTCATTTGCTTCCCGTCTTTTCACAGCTGACTTGAACGCTGAAAATTAAGGTTCTTGCTGCAGCAAAAGCTGGTGTAATTTTCCGGCCTCTCATGAATTTTCAGGCACTTTGTGTAGTCTGATTTGAGCACTCTAAAACTACATGTACTTTTTCTTCATCTGCTTCATTGTCTCTAGGGATAAGCAAATCCAAACTCCACGAGCTGCATGTACTGGCAATTAATTTTACTCTTATCATAGTCAGTGTAGTTAAAATAATCACAATGTAGTTAAAATAATCACAATCCTCCCATTTTCCCTCTTTATGTCTTTCTTATAATTTCCTTCCCTCTCGTTGCTTTGCTCCCTTAGTCTTCCATAAATCCCTTTCTTTGTGCTTGTTCTCACGACAGAGGAACCTACTCCTCCCAGATTTCGTGGCTGTGGCTGCACCCTCCCTTGGCCAGCATCCATGGTAGCTGCCTGGCCCCATCACTGACACTAATGTTAATTTTAAAATGTCTGTTTTCTTTTAGGAGTTCAAGCTCTATACTCTCTGAAGAAACTAACAGGGTGAAGAAGGTTGTGTTCATGATGTAGTTCAAGCACAAACAACTTCCAGAAAGAGCTGAGGTATATCAGGACTGTTGAGTGTCAAAGTGCCCACAGCCTGACTCCAGGAAACCTCCCTCAGTTCTCAGTGCTCTGCTTCCTCAGTACCCTCCCAAACCCCTAGAAATAAGTCAATTTCTCATTCTCTTGAGAACCAATTAACGCCTTTGGATTAATTAAAGTGTGTGTCTTTTGAAACCGTGCCCATGTCTATTCCATAACTGCTAAAGTACATTATTCCACTATACTTAAATGGATACATGAAAAAAGAGAAAAGGCACATTATAATAGTGTTAGACAAAGCACATGTCACTTGAAGGCTCTCATGCAGACACCTAGAAAGCTGACGTATCTTTTTCTTCTCTTTCCCAACAGACTGTGTCTCTTACTCACCATGCATCTTTTCCAACAGTTCAAATCTAGAAAGCTTGTTTGAATCTCCCTGAAGACCATCTACATTGTTACCCTAATTCAGGCAAAGGTGCTTCCTTATTCTCTACCTTGTGTTTCTTGCTCTCCAAGGTCAGGCAAGGCTGTATATGTATTGGAAAAGGAGAAAGGGATTAAATGAGGGAATATTGGTTTTAGATTCTTTACCAAAAAACAACACAATGCCCTAGCTTGAAGTTTTAGTGGCATTTTTCTCCTTCCAGCAGACACAGTCTTACACTGTATTTCCAGTGTCTAATTTCCATACTTCACGAACAACAATCATCCCCTGGATTAGTCATGAGATTAATTTCTTCTTTGAAGACAATGAGAACATCAAAGCAATGTTTATGTGGAAAAAAGATATCCTTCCCTAGACCTCTCAAGTGCACCAATTTTCAGGATTTCTGCAGCCTGCACTGCCAAACATAGAAAAGAGCTACTGTGCATACAGGGGTCACTCAAGCATGTGCAATAGGTACTCTATGGGACATCAGACCTACTGTCCTCTGACCTGCCAGTGTTGTGAAGCCAGGATCCCCCAAACAAAAAAAAGCTACTCACCCTTATGAGAAGATGTTAAAGTGTGTTCTGGACACTATGAATGTCTTTATTTAAGATTTTTAATATTAACACTGTTGTGGTTGAGACTTGTTTTGAAATTTGTCTCTTGGCAACGTCAGAGTTATTTACAGTAAATCATACCTGAAATGAGATGAAAGAACTTCACCTGACTTCAGAAAGTAATATAGACACAACTTGTGTTTACAAGGCAACCCATTACAGACGCATGTCTTGGTGATAGCAGCTTATGGAACATCCGTGTGCACAGTTGGCACTTGTAAGGTGATGAAACAGAATGCAGTTTCTGATATCTGAGCTGCTTTTACTGTGGTATTTGCAAAAATAAAAATTCCCAATAAAACTAAACTTGGAATTTATAGCAGTTGATTTATGTGAAAAACAGAAGCCAAACCATACACTTTATTCAAATAAAGTTCAAGCTTTAAAATAATTAAAAAATAATTGTGTGTTTTAGTAGATATTTAGACCACTGTATTGCAGCCTGACAAAGTAGTGAAGCCTGAGGCTGCTATTCTGAGCTAGAAAGTAAAATAAAGTTGGTTTTGTTTTAAACTAGAAAGGAAAGGGTTTTAAAGAGAATAGTTGCTCTAACTCTCTTCATTTCTTTATCACAATCCAAAGAGATTTAAAAAAACACCAAAAACAAAACAGTAGAAGAAAACAGACAAAAAAAAGTTGGCTTACAAACAGATGATCTGTCTGTAGTAACAAATATTTCGGTACTGTACACATTTTGCCACTCCTTTACATATGGGTTAAACCTTGCTGCTGACTGTTCAGTTTTGTAGGACTGGATCGATGGTACTTTGGATGGTTAGAGAAAGGTAAGAATTCATGCTGCAGACATCATCGTAAGCTAATTTTGAAAATTAAATTATGTCAGCATTGCTAGTTCAAAAAACAAGTTAGGGTCTTCTTTAGAGCACTGCAGCTAAAAATCTTTGATATTGGAAAACTAGACATTCTTACTGAAAGAAAATGAGCAAAATTATGTTTTGGGCTAGCCTCAAAAAGACTTCAGTATTGGTGCTTGAAGTATGGCCGCACCTTGCTGTTAAATATGCTGGTTGCAGTGCAATCTACACATTAAGTTAGACCCAAAGGCTCCTTAGAGGTTTTAGTAACAAAGACAGAATACACAAACATTTGTAAGCTGAGCAGGGAGGAGTAATCTTTCTTAGTCACTGCAGTGGGAAGTGCTGTGGAGGACAGAGTGGCTCCGGAGAGTCCCATCCCTGAGCACAGACTGCAGAGAAGCACATCCCTCCACCAGTTTTCCATGCGCTGCCTCTCCTGGGCATCAGACCTTTTGCCAAGCCCTTTCTCACAACCAGAAAATATCTTCTCTCTCACCATCTCCTGTTCCAAAAATTTAGATTTCCATCTTTTCTTTATCAGAACTCTAGTTCAAATCTCCCTTTACTTCAATCTTCCTCGCTGTCCTTCTTTGTCACCTCCTAACTGCTGGTCTGTAGCTGTGCAGGTTGTAGTCACTCTTTCATTTTGCTTGGATTAATTATACATTCATTATAACTATCTTGGGTCAGAGCCCACAGGAATCTGTGGCTGGAAGGACAGCTCTTATCAGAGATGCGAGAGACCTGGGTACTAATGATTCATCCAATTAGTACTTACGCCTTTATTACAAAAAAATAAATCTTTGTGTTTCTTATGTTTCAGATGAATGCTCTAACCCTTCGAATCCAGGGTATTACACAGCAGGGAAAGGGAGCAGTCTTCTACAATGGGAGAGAAGTTTGTGGGGTGCTCAGTTGCCCAGTATGGGGGGATGTGCATGGTGTACCTCAAACAGGCATCAGGCTGAGATGGGCACCTACCTGCCTTCTCAGTGCTGTCACATCTCCAGGCAATTTCTTTGTGTGCAGCAGGAGGGAATTCAGACTCTCTGGGCTTTGCTGGTAAAACTCAGACACTTACAGTTTGATGGCACCAAAGCAGAGGTTAGCAGCCAGAAGGGCACTTGGGGAAATCGCAGTTTTAGATTTAAAAGTGCCTAAATAACCAGCAGTGAGGTGTTGGTGGCTGGATGGCTTCTCACCGTCAGGAGGTTTCTCCTTCCATGAAATTTCCCACAGCACAGTCAATCTCCTAGAATGAAGAGACAACATTATTCTCCAAGAAATAACAGCCTTTCTTTCCAAAATATCTGAGAGTGTTTTCTAAGCCTTAGAAATGAAAGCAACAAATGTTTCTTATTTCTCACGCAGGTCAAAGACTGCTATCTTTATTTTTGTGCCTCTCCTCAGCATTCAGCTGTCATTGTAGTTAATTATCTTGTCAGAGGCATCTGCAGTTTGGGGACTATTACTTAAATATTTTCAGCTGTTTGCATCCTGTGGTAGCACATTTTGGTGAATGGTGGGAAACAGGAATAGGATGGAGCAGCAGAAGGACAAAAAGATGGTCAGGTTTGGCAATGAACTCAAAGAAGGTCACAATATAACACATTTAATTCTGACAAATCAGAGACCGTAATGACCGCAAGAGCACAAGCATGAATAAATGGATCTACACCTTTAGAAATGGTAGAGAACAACTCAGACTGGTGATGGGGCCAACTGAAAAGGGTTTGGAAAGAGCCTTAGCTGTGGAGAGGGTGTCAGAACACTAGCCTAGTGAGACCAGCATATGCTATATCTTTTCCAGGACTGACAGGGAAGACCTAGGAGGGATAGCATCTCTGTGATTTAGTGATGTTCTAGGGTTAAGAGGACTCCTAGATACACAATGCCTCCTGGGCCTCCCATCTGGGTGAGAGAGCATCCATTATGCTGGAGCAGGCACATAAAACACAGGCTGACACGGAGATTAATGGTGATTACCAAGTCTGGACTCTGCTGCATCTCCAAATATACAGCTTTCATGTAGGATGACGTTGTCTCAAACATCTGCCAGAGGGGAACACATAGTAAATTTCTCACATGCAGAAGTGGATAAGTGTTAGATTATGTTCGACAAATAAACAAACCAAAGAAAACCTGTTCCACCTCAGTCAGAAAGCAACAATTTTCTGGTTTACCCCTGTCAGCACTTCAGTAGATTTATTGCTTCTTATCAACAGCTAGTTAAAAAAAACTTCCAAGACAGTAAGAAAACAGGGAGGAAAATCCTCCAGACCACAGTTTGCTGTCGATGCCCACCGGTCAACCTGTCTTCCTCGGAAATCACGTTATGGCTGTCAATAGGGATGAGCTATGCTACTTAATGCAGATGTAACTGTGACAGGTGTGAAGGTCAGCTCCTTGCAAAATATTTTAAAAGAGGTTAGTAGCGTATCTGGAAATATGCAGCTATTTATTTATAATATTTGAGGAGTCTTAAATAAATGGACTAGCCAACTACTTAAAAAAAAAGGCTGTTTGATGCACTTAAACATAAGGAGTAAGAGCTTCTTCATGAAAACAGCAGGCAGGTTGCAAAAATCATTCTCTTCTCATCTAAGACATACAAACTGTAAGCAAGTCCAGAGTCTCTCCAAGGTAATGGTATGTTTTAATGGAGGCAACATTATTATAATACTACTTGGAGTGATGGCTGAACCAGCAAAGGGAGATGTCAGTGGTAAAAGCTAACATGTAACACTTAGCAATCTGTGGTTTTAGTTCATCTTGTTCTGTTTGCATATACTGAATTCACCCCAGATCTGTCACCTATTTATAATTTAGATATTCAGAAATGTGGAGGTCACATTTGGAGTCCTCAGTTATTAAGAACACAAGTTTGTTTTGTATCTGTATGTCAGATTTGCATGATGCTCTTGCACTTCAGTGATGGCATTAACACAGTGCTGTCAAAGACCTGCATAGAGCATATGGCCAAATGAAGGCATTTGGTTTTGAAAAAGATTTGCTACAGTTTCATTCATTTATAAGAGAAAGAACAATCCAAAAAAACAAGTGAACTTGTAAAACGTAAGTTATACCTAAAGAACACACCCATATATTGCACAGTTTCTTCCCCAGTCGTACAAGCAGAAGGAACAGAATTGTTCATTTTTCCACTTTGTGAACTTTGGCGTACAAAATATCTAAGCTATTGTGTCTTTACAGACATAAATTCTAACTTCTGTGACATAGATGAAGAAGAATCAAAATATGGATGGGACTCTAAAGCTAAATGAAAGAAATTTTATACCTACAACGCCTATCTGCGTTATCTCCAATTTTGATGGAGCCTCTAGTGTTTCCTTCCTATTCACACTTATATCAGATCACATGGGTAAAATACACAAATAAGTGAGATCTCAGTGTTAGAGTGACAATGCACAGATGGTTTAAAATTCTACGCTAAATCCACAGTCCGGATTTTTTTCTAAAAGTTATTTATTGCAAACGCCCCTAGATTTACACTGAGGTGTAATGTTCTGCCAGCAATTGCTTTAACAGCTCTCCAACAAAAAAAACCTAGGGACTCATTTTATCTCTAGTTTGTATTTTATTAACTCTGTAAAGCTATGTCACTCCTGCCCATTTAAGACTAATTTCACAGCCTGCAACAATTACTTCATACATAATGGATACCTTTTGTCTGAAAATAAAAGGAAAACTCCAGCAACCCAGAAATTGTATTTTTCTTCGGACGTGATTGTTCTCCCCTTAGAATTTTGAAGTATTTTTGCTAAAGACATGATGTCCATTATCTGTTCCTTTTTTTTTCGGATGGTGGAACCTAAACATGAACCATTGAAATGCAGTTTCTTCTGTTTTCACAGATCCCACCGTTTCACACAGCAAACCACCTAGCAGCCAATTGGGCCAAGATAACTGCATTTTTTTCCCCACAGGTCTTTTGTCAGCTTGCAGGGAGATGACAGAAAGAATTAATTGGCAATTAATCCTTATATCAAAACAAGAAAGCTCTCTAAACGCTGCTTTCTGTGGCCAATGGTCCTGGAGTAGGCAGCGAAGTTTCTCTGGAGAGAGCACAGCAGTGAGGACGTTCACCTGGGAAGTACTCAAAGTCTGTTGTATGCGTAATGTGCTAATATCCTGGCTGCCCTTCCTCACGTGAACCTGCTGCCCAGCTGCTCCAGTAATTATCTCGCTATTCACCTGACAAGAGACAAAGTTCCGGTGTGATGAGGCTGTAGGGAAGGCACTGGGCAGGAGCACAGACCTAATATTACTTTGGGGATCTATGCACATCTTGGCTAAGAAAGTCTCTACTGAAAGCATATTCACTGCGTCGGAAGAGTTTCTTCATTACCTAAAAATAAACCATAAACCGGAGGCTTGTTGTCTGACATTAGAAGCAACATCTCCACATAACACATTTGTAAGAGCTCACAGTCAGTTTCACTAATTAGCTATTTTGTAATTGCTTTGGATAAAGTAATTTTACCCTCCTGAAGTGTGTAAGCATCTTTAGCAAATTGTCTCAAAGTGACATGTAATTATTCTATTTGTGATGGAGTTAAAGTAAAAAATATTGCTTGCTGCTTTGCTCCCAAATCAACAAGCAACTTATTTTGCTACTGTTAAGAGACACAAAAGCCACACAAAGGCCACCAGGATTTGGAGCATGGCTTCTGTAAGTGTGAAAAGTGACAAGGTCCAACAATAGCTCGAGTGAAACCGCAGCCTTATCAGACAAAGTGCTGAGCAGACAGGGACTGTGAGACAGGCTTTGCCTGGGAGAACATAAATCTAAATAAAGAAGGAGAGAAAGCAAACGTTAAACCTATCTTGCAGATGGGGAGCAAAGGCACAGAGCAATTAAGGTCCTGATTCAGGAAAATACTTAAGAACATACGTGAATCCCACTGAAGTAATTAAGTTCAGCTCCTGGGGAATGACTTTAATGAAATGAGACCTGGGAAATTGCCTGCAGCCACTCGTAAGCGTATGAGTGAGCCAATGGCGGGTTCTGGTCTCCAAAGTCATGTTTTGGTAACTTCTCCTTGGGCCACCCCACTGGGGACCACCCCGCCGCTGCGTTTCTGATCAGAGGGCACAAGAGGAGGAGCTGGACATGTGAATGCAGAGCACAGGAAAGAACTGGTGGCTTGTAAACCTCCTGGCTGGTCAGAGAACATCAGCTCGGTTTCGGTCACTCTTACTTGATTATTTCGCTATTTTGCTTACTTTCCTCTTCATCTTCCTTTTTTACATTACAATTTTAGCTGTTGAGGGAGAAGGAAAGATAGCGGTGGTCTGTCAAGCTCACTTTCCAAACACAGTCCTGCCCAGGAGCCCTGACACAGGGTGGACAGTGCAGTCCTGGCACGCCAAGGTGGCTCCACAGCCTCGCTGCCCACTGTGCCCCTCTGCTCCCCTCACTGAGCTCCATCTGCTCCTGGGAATGAAGCTGGGGGCTGCCCCCACCTTGGCCTGCCCCCACCTTGGCTTGCCCCCCTCTTTGCTCACAGGACCACTCAGCTCAGGCACTGACCCCAGGTGGCCATGTGGGCAGGAGGGATGGGGACAAAGAGTTTAACACCCCAGACTGAGTCTGAGGAGACTGAGGCTGAGGCTGGGGAGCCTGCACACTCCTCATTGCATTGGGAAGGCTGCAAGGTCTGCTGGGTGTTTGTTTGTTTCTTTGGGGTTTGGTTTGGTTTGCTTTTGTTTGTTTTTTTTTTTGCTGGGCACAGATCAGTTGAAAAAAAAGATGGAGAAAAACAACATTTCTCTTCCACATCTGCACACAACAGATGGTGTATCACTATGCTCAGTTGTTCAGGTCCCCATTGAAACCAGGCAAGCAGTGGACTTGTAGCTAAATTGGAAGGAAACTGTTGAAATAATTTTTCCAGTTAAGCTCAACTTGAAGAACATTCAGAACACTTTCTTCTCTTCCTAAGCAAAATTAACAGCTAGTATCACTTCAGGGATGTCAATGCAAAGATGCATAGTAATTTTTTTTTCAGACCCAGAGTGTGACATTTTCTATTCCTGCTTGGTATTCTTATTAATGTGCTCAGCATGATTTTCTTTTCTGTAAGGTATAAGTTTACTTCAAAAGGAAATATGATATTTCAAAATTAAATACCAAAATATTTCTTCTTAGTCTCTTGAAATAAAATGTTCAAATTTTTTCAACTGAAGCTATTCACAGACCTGGAGAGGAGCTTTCCCTTCCCCCTACATGGCAGCTTCAGGGCAGTGATTGTTTCTCCATCCCTACTTGTCATCTCCCCTGTGCCATTTTTCAGAATTTAAACATTGACAAGTTAATGACACTTAACATCCCAAACATTTTCACTAGACAGCCACAAGGAAGGCTACTCATACCTCTCAAAACTACTCTTTTAGGTTCTGTCACAGTTTCCGTTAGTGTTAGTGCAAGGAAGAGGACTCTGCATTTTCTGGCAGCAATCACTCCAGTGTTACCTCTTACATCACTTCTTTGATCTAGTGAAAATGTAAAAAAATAAATAAAGATAGCAGAACTGGGATGCTATTACAGTATGTGCTGGGCCACTTGGTTTGGGACTGAGAGAAACCTGTTTGCTTTTCTTGGCACAGCTGTTTTCTCCCATATGTAGTCATTTGGACCTGGAGTATCTCATAATAATCCTTCTCCCTGAAAAAAAAAAACAACAACCCACAACTAGGTATTTTCCTGCACTTGGTTTTCAATCAGTTGGTTTGATAGCTGCAGAGGAGGTACTTGCCATCTTGACTGTCACACGAGTACGCAAAGTGTTTCCATTACTTACACAAGTTTTGTCTCTCTCTGGTCACCAACGTTGCTGGTCCTGCATTTGGTTTATGATCTGTTGCTAGGGTGTATTTCCCCGTCTGGGAGCTGGCCACGTTTTGCTGATGTCTGGCATATGCTTCTCTGCTTTTTATTCATGTAATTGTTACGCAGGAAATACCTATTAGCTTGTTATCATCTCGTGTTGAACAGAGTCCTGGTGAGCAGACACCAAGGAGCTCCAGCACAGTTGTTTCTGCTCACACACATCATTCTCCAAGCTGAGTACAAAGCATGCGTGTTTCTGTTTCACAGAGCAGACGTGTAATAAGTATCACATCGTGTGATTTCTCTTTCTTTGATTAGGCGTGCAGGAAACTCACCTCCTCCTGCTAGTGAGATCCACATGTGCGTCCTTCCCGGGCTGCATTGCTAGACCTTGCTGTAAGTAACCCTAGATTTCTAGCACAAGCATAATGTATTAACTCTTGTCTGTCTTTGAAGGAGCCGCTGTGAATACAGGAGGAGTGGTGCAGCCACTGCAGGGACTTCCACCCCGTTCTGCTGTCAGTAAGAGACCCGGGCTGTACTTTCCAAAGCCAACGGTGGGCTCAAGGGCACCAGTGACTCTTTTCTAGCCCCGAGCTGTGTTTTCACGGGATGAGGCAGATGGCAAACTCTGAAGGCCCAGTCTCAACATAGGAAAGATTTATTCTTGATTGAGGTGCTTTAGCTCTGTAACAAGCACCTAAAATTATGATACTTCTTTAGGTTTGACCATATTCAGAGGTAGTTTTTGATAGATGTTTTTTAAAAAAAGTTTCATCCTGGCAGCTGCAATAGACCTGAGATGTGTGCCTACAAAGTACAAATGGAGCACCTAAAGTGGGGGATTGATTAGTGACTGCAGATTTCATTGCAAATTAACTTTTGCCTGAGTTTCTTTGAAAGGTGATGTCTTGTGGGTGGTGTGGCCAGGAGAGCTGATGTCTGGGAGGTTCCTCCTGACTCAGGCTGGGCTGTGCATACACACCCATGCTCACCACCGCCGGGGAAATGGAGCAAGAGCAATGTGGGGGTCTGCTGAAACACAGCTCCCCCACGAGCTGTGCTGCAATGAAAAGGATTTGGAGGGGAGGATGAAACCTCAATAGGTCCATTCTTTCTGCTTGGGCTTGGGATTTCTGAGAGTCAGACCTTCTGTTTTCACGTAATTTGGATTTTAAAAGGCCTCTGCTGAATGGTTTAGTTTCAGGACTCATGTAGATCTTTCCTGGGGGCACTACACCAGACCCAGGAATGTGATGAGTGAACATTTGGACAGACTCCGAGACGGGGTTGAGGAGCTTTCAGGAGAGGTGTTACATGGGAGAGGGCTGCAGCATGGTATGCAACCTTCAGCCCTCTTCCTGCCTGTGTCTCAGGAGCCCCTGAGGAAGCTGGCAGCCAGAGTGAGATTCTTGAATGTCTCTTTTGGAGAAACCAGCTTGCTCTTGGCCACTTTCCCAGATGCTCCTCAATAAAGCAGGAAATGGTAGCGTGAGCTGGACAGTACATAGCAGTAAGTCTGATCATTTTGAGAGTGCTCCAAAGTCCTGGCTGCAGAGAGGTGTAATATTATTCTGGTTCTCTACTTGTATGCATCTGCATCAGATACCATCTAGGGCTCTTTAGGTTATATCTCAAGTCCTGTTTACAGGAAGCTGTGAAAGTAGTCATAATCACAGCACAGACCATGATTCAGCTGCCTTCCACCTACAGCGTACCTCATGGACTACCTACCATCCCCCTGCAGGAGATTTCTCTTGCTCTGTGCCTCAGCCCTAGAGTCCTCCAGCAGTTAATACCGCAGAGCCTCCAGCAAGGGCTGCTCTCCAGGCTCCCCTGGAGTGAGGCTGGCAGACCTCTGCAAGAAGGCAGACGAGCTGCCAACCCGCTGGCAGCTGACTTGGTGTGATTTAAATAACTGCATCCAAAAAGCTGTGAATGAACAAAGCATTTGACGAGTAAAAGCAGAGATATCAGGGGGAGGCTGGATGTCACCAGAAGGGATGTTTGCTGAGCTAACCTGCCTGCTGGCATCTCAATGGGTTCATTTGAGAGTGAATGAATGATAGGACAGCAGGCCACTTTGTTCATGTGTTTGATTTTGACAAACAATGGAATGGGGATAAACACTTAATATGAAATACTGACTCTGATAATGATGACAGACTTTATAGGGGCCCATTTTACATTACATAAATATGTCTTTTAATACAGTGTAATTAGTCTTCCAACGGATGAGTGAAAGCTGGAAGGTTTCCAGGCTGTTGTCGTGCAATAACTGTAGTTCAGTTATGTCTCACCAGGAAGGACAATTTTGAAACAAGCATTTTAATTGGGAAGTAAGGTGGCAGATCTTAGTGGCCAATGATCTCTTAAATAATTCTAGAGCAAGACAGGCTTTCTGGAATTGCTCTTTCAGGATTTACCCATCAATAAATTGAGATAAATATTTTATACTTTAGGAGTAAGAGTCGAGATGGTAGTTTTATTGTTATAAGACACATTTTAATTGGTAAGGAGATGCCCGTCAGAAGGAACATATTTAAAACTATTCCAGGAAGCCAGCCAATGTACACAAGCATTTGCTGAAAGTACGTGAGAGATTTATAACAAAATTTCCTGGATGAAACATTAACAGTAGAATGTCTCAAAAGCAGAACTGCAAGAAATGCAAGATATTTAAGTGAGCATCCTACTGAGATAAGACAAACAACAAGAACGCAGGACACACAGCATCAGCTGCATGGTTGTGCTTCCACTGAGAGGGAGCTAAAGGGTGACATCAATATGGAGACTACAATGTGGAAAATACACAGACACATTTCTGCTTACTGGTCACTCATTGCACATTTTGTCAGTTCATGCTACCTGAAAGATCCTTCTATTTGCACTGCAAATGTAGCATTGCATTACTACTCCATGGCTAGGTGCCTCTGGGTATGATAAACCTCTGTATTTCTTCAACATTTGTGCCACTGACCTTGATTATTGGATGTTTCTTCTCCTCAGCTTTCAGCTGCTCAGTCTCACTCTGTCAGCTCTGCTTCCCATTCTCCAGCACCTAATTCCCTTCTCTGTCCTTTCATATCTGTTTAATGTCCTTCATCTCTTTCCTTGAAACCACAAGTAGCCATCCAAACTTTAGCAATACACAGATGCAAATGGGTACAATACATGGAGCTTACCTTTATTGCTTGAATATTTTTTCCTACTATCTGCCTGCCATAACAGGGTGGTGCTGTCATGACTACATACAGAGGTATTGCTATAATAAAATAGCAAAAGAAACAAATTAATATGTAAAAGAAATAATAATACTGAATGAGGAAAACTCAATTTCTGTTGGTGAGGTCTGGAGAAAAGTAAGAGAAAATTATTTCTTAGGTATGGAGACTTCGAAGACTTAAAAAGAGATGCTCACCTAGCACGTTAGTAAACGAATGGTAAATGCTGCTGGAAAACCATGTTCATCAGAAGTAATGCAACAAATACAACTGTCAAACCAGTCATTTAGAATTCACAACACTAATGTATCTTGGAGCAGCCCCAGTCTAAACTCTATTCCAATGTGAGCACATTGGGTATCATCCCACAAAAATTTGGCAAGAAAAGTTGGTTCACAAGCTAGATTTCCTTGGACAGATATGACTTATATTCTTGCCTCATTTTTAGGGGAAATTAAAGTTTTTAGACACACTGTCCAATTTAAGAAGTACTTTCAAAGCAGTCCAACACCATGTTGCATGTCTTAATTCTCCATTTGGGACAGAGAAAAGCAGTGTTGCCTGTTCAAGAAATAAGAAAGAACACTTTTTTTTTAAAAAAGGTAAGTTTGGAGTTTTGGAAGCTACCATTTGTAGTGTAGGACACATCATTAACTGACTTAAGCATATATAAATTTAGATTATTTGTCATCTCTGATTCTGAACAAAGCATCGCATCATGGAGCTGACTTTGGTGTGACTGCTCTCTGCTGCTCACTCGTTCCCTAAAATAGTTTTCTCATTTTAAAAAAAATGTTTCTAAATGGCTGTGCAGTGCTAGTGATTTTGCATAGACTTTTGCAGACATGACTGATTTTTTTCAGGTGGAAATAAATACCTAAGCCTTGGTGTCGTGTGAAGCTGAAAGTACACTCATTCCAGCAAACTTAGGTGGTCATTGTCTTCTGTTATCTACCAAAGCTGTGATGCAGATGTTTAGAAGCAAGCTAATGGTCATAATACCTATTCAAGACAAAGAGCTATGATCATCTGAATGATCCTCTGTGGAAAAAAACTGCATTTGTACATATTTTGCTGAAGACTGAATATCCATTCCTACTGGAGCCAACCTGGCTTTGAAATATGCTGAATCAATCATTTCAAACAATGCTGAGCGAGGTCTAACTGTAGCTTTGTAGAACCCTACTTCTGCTATGACGTGGAGGTCTCTGAAAATCTCACTGCAGACCACCAAGAGGAACAATATTTTTTATTGGATCAAAGACTACATCAGACCTGGAAAATCCAGTCCAAATGGGAAGTCATTCAACTATCACACACTGCAAAAGTGCAATTCACACTTTACCAAAAAATTAGGCAGTATGACAAGTCCTGAATATTTTGAACTGAGAGTTAATGCGTGTGTGGAATAAATTATTCATTTCACAGAATAGCTCAGCAAAACTGATGCACTTTAATCTTGTGAGATGATGCAGGTGGAAGGAAAATCTCAAAAATAATATCTGATATTTAGGATTTATAGCTGGTGCAGATGGTTCAGATGGTTATAATTCACATTGTAATAATAAAATTGGCAACAGACACCTTCCTGAAATCTGTTATCCAGATTTCCAAAGGGTGGGTAAGGATATGATTTTAGCTAGATAACATCTAGAGATTTCATTCTAGAATGAAAGAAAACTCAAAGGACCAAGTTTCTTCTTGGCAGATAGCAGAGTTCAAGAGTCCACTAGATAAAAATTCTACTTTTCAAGCTGCCAGTAAAGATCAGGGCTGCAGCAGATACTTCATGTCTGAAAAAATGAGAGTTAATTCCACTCATTTAAAGCATTTTTGTTTGGTGTCAGATGCTGTCTCTATATCTCAATATACAAGAGTGAAAAATAATTATCATTTTGGGTAACTGAGGTTGCATGTCTTTTTTAATATATTTTAGGGGTCTTTTTACTAATGAGTTAGAAAGCAGACACTTTGCAACCAGTATTTAAACAAATAAACAAAATAATAGACTTATTCATCTTTGACTTGCTGGTCAACTTCTTGGAAAAAATTTCATATACAGAACCTCTTTGAAATTACATTGGTTAATACGATCACAGCTTTCCTGAGGATATTGCAGACATCATAAATGTTTAGGGCCAATATGAAAGGAACTTACTAAACACTTTTTAGAGAATTTATGAGAAACTCCACAGTTCATTTGAAGTTGGCCTAATCTCTATGCAAAACTTCATGTAAGAGTGATTCAGTTCAGTTACACTGAACAAACATGTTATACAATCCTGTGTCTTGCCTTCTAATAGTTTTCATATTAGTTGATGCCTTGTGAGTAAATTTTGCACAGACAAAAAAAAATCTATGTGTCCATATATCCATGTCTATATATACCCAGACAATATTTTTTCTCAGAATAACTCAACAAGAATTTTTAGAAACTAAAATTAGGTCAGTTGTCTTGCAGTTTATTGGAGAAGTTACTGCAGAAGGGAAATCTTTTAATCTGTGGTCAAATACAGGACTGCTGTACTAGTGCTGAAGGTGCTGGGGTTTCAGCCGTTCTGGTGATATACAAACAGGAACGGCTGTAGCATTGCATGAGCAACCATCTGGTCTAACTAATAGCACAGGTGACTAAATGATTCTTGCATAGAACACAATATGTTTTGAATTTACATTTTTGGCAAATTATGTGTATTTGTAAATCCTTTCATAAGTCTATACACATTGTAAACAGGCTGCCTAAGCTTGCTGGGATATGCTTTAAAAATTATCGAATAGAATTGCAATTAAACTAAGAAAAGGAATTAGTAGACTTTTTTGCCTAGATGAAGATTTTATTCTGCCTACATAAACTCTGTCTTTTGCTTTGTAAGCTGAATTATTCCCATTCCCTGTAAGCATTACAGTACTATCTTTCCTAACAATTATCTCATTCTGCTTTCTCCTTTGTTTTCCCACAGGATTTTTTTCCCCTTTAGCAAATCTAATTTGGCCAGATCCACCTACATATGCTCAGTTTTCAAATGATTCATTTCAGATGTTCCTTCTGCTTACTTCTCGGCAGCATTTGTTTCCATCATTCTCTGTATGTCAACAGGTTATTTTGAAGTAGGCTCTCTTCCCATTTTGTCAGTAGGGTTAACTGTGTTTTCTGTGTAAGGACAGCGGGTATAGAAAAGAGTGTACAAGTTTTTCAGAGAATAAAAAATTGCTGAATATTTCATCGGTCATTGGTTCATAGCTCTTGCATAAATAATAGATGAAAATCTTCCTTGTTTTTCCTGATACCTGACTGGTCATTCATTTGCACATTTTTTTCTCATTAGGCAACAAGATTGCCTTTGATTTCTCATGTTAATTTTGAGTTTGATGTTGCGTCAAGTGTCAAGTCCAAGTAAAGGCACATGCTAATTATGTGGGGGTTTACTTCTGTGTTTGTACAGATTTTTCCTGCAGATACTTTCCCCCTTCAGCATTATGTACTCCCTCTGCAGTAATTCATCTTTCACCATTTTTAGGGGGCTACTGTTCAACTTTTTCTTTTCAACAACTGAAAAAAAGCATGCAGCTCTTAATTTTCCTTAGAGGTATTCCAAATATTTTTCTTTTAACAATAGATCACTGTGATTTTAAAATAGTTGTTTGTTCCAACATACTGCTCCCTCTTACTCATCCTTTTAATGCCCTACAAGAAACACAGAGCAAGACGGGAGAATGTAACAGTCCATGGTATAGGCTCCAGTGCACTGACCTGTTGCATTTTTCATGTTAGACTGTTGTAGCTCTTCTACATTAGCTAATTCACAGGATTTCGGGATATCTGTCCTGGGTTAAGCAGAGAGTTAACTTTTTTTTCTCTTATTCATAAATAGCTAGCAAGAAGCTGTGTTTTGGATTTATGCTCAGGAGAAAAGTTGATAAGAAAAGGAATGTTTACAATTATTGCTAGGATATTTCAAGGACAGATACCTTCAGCCTCTCTGCTCTCTGCAGACCGAGAGGTGGCGAGGCCTGGGGGGGAGCACAGTCCAGCTGCTAGCCTAGGATTTGCTCTTAGGTTAAGATTGAGAACCAGAGTGACCGATGGTATTCCATAACATACACGTCATGCCCAGTATATAGGTAAGAACTCCCGGAAAAGCCTTCTCTTTTTTGCTCTTTTGCTTCCCTTGGGCTTCAGATCATCTGGCTTCAGGTGCCTGCATTTGCTCTCCCAATGTCTTTTCCCCCCCTACACACACTCCGGTCAGCTCTTGGTCTGGGATGGTCGAATCGTTATCTCCCTTCCGTGAGTTTTGGGACCCTCCCTCTCCGGGGGGATCGTTGGCTGGGGCCAGGTGGTCGTTCTTCCCCCACTCTGGTCAGCTCCCAGTCTGGAATGCTCAGACCGTTATCTGTGTTCCGTGAGTGCCTCCAGGAGCGGTGCACCCCCCCACCCCCCCCGTCTGGGGGAATCGTGAGTGTACCTCTGGGATCATTAGCCGGCAACAGGCAACAGGCTGAGCCTTTGGTCATCGGGTGGGGGGGGCAGTATCACTGTGTATCACTCATTTGTATATTTGTATATAGTATTATTTTCGATATTATTGTAGTTTAGTTATTAAATTGTCCTTATCTCAACCCACGAGTCCTTTTTTCCCTTTACCCAAAAAATGGGATACACATTTAGCAAAAGCCACTTGGCTAGTCAACACTAGAGGATCTGCCA
This sequence comes from Pterocles orientalis, assembly GCA_011057875.1. NCBI lineage: Eukaryota > Metazoa > Chordata > Aves > Pterocliformes > Pteroclidae > Pterocles > Pterocles orientalis. The sequence goes on along the minus strand of WKFP01014838.1, from coordinate 1,031,717 downwards.
ATCCTGCCCAGTCAGAACCTTTATATATTACCTCTTTAATTCTCTCCCCTATGATTGGGTGGGGGTGGGAATTGTGTGAGCAGGTGTGTGTGGTTTGGCCCCCAGCCAAGGGCTAACCTGTCACAATAGCAGAGGTTGTTCATGTAATTTCTCTCTCATTTAACATATCAGTTCATTCTCAGAATGAAAAAAAATGGTGTTTTTGAACATATAGAACTTTGGTTTTAATTGGCAAATACTGCACTTTGAAGAGGGCTGTAATTTGCATCGTTACAAACCTTTCACGCAAATACAGTGTTGTTTCCAATTCAGTCATACTTCTTATTTAAATTTTAAGGCATAATTTAAAAAGAAGCTGCTTTGCAGATAGTAGAGTTTTTAACAAACAGGCTTTGAATGATGCCTATCACAAACTTTGTGGAGACAGCCAGAGAACAGAAGGGCCATGTCCAACTTGACAAATGTCAGATACAGATTTGTCTAGCTTGTACTTTAAGTTGCACTGGGGAATTTCAGCTGTGATTTTACTCACTGCAACCGATTGTTAAAAATCACACCTCAAATCTAATGTTATTAGTAACTCATCCAACAGGTGGCAGATTATTTCACAAGAGCAAAATTTACCTGAATGAACGATGCATTGACTGTGATTTTTACAAAGTGGACTTTAAACTCACGTTATTTAACTTTAAATCTAATATAATAAAATGTAGTTTAAATTGTAGTATAAAGGAAAACGATTTTGTGCCTCATGTTGTATCTCCATCTGAAACCCTGAGCCTTACCAAAAATGTCTATGTTTTGTGTATTTAACAAGTTTATTGGAAGATGAAAAATAGCATTATACAGCAGGAAAATCTCATACAAGTATAAGGGCACAGATATTTACATTGAACACGTGGAAAACAGAGCAAGATTTTTGAGTGGGTTTGATCAATTAAGCTAGTTGGAATTTGTAAACCTGGAATCTATATAAACTGCCAACCATTCCTCTCTCTGAAAACAATCCTAAGCTCCTTTTAAAGCTGTTTGCAGCAGTCTGCAAGGATGCTCAGCTGGACATGGACTTCTGTGATCATTTAGGGTTAAAGCAACCCCCACAAAAAAGAATGTGGAGGCACATTGCAGTAGGAGTAGTCAAGAGAGGGAAAAGTTTCTGAGCACACCTCCTTCCTCTGTGCTCTAGAGGAAGAAGTACTGCTACTTGCCTCTAACAGCAAACAGTTCTCCCCATCGCCCCAGCTCTGCTGTGCTTCTCGTTTTACTGGTGACATATCAGCAACACCGCTCAGCAGCTGAGGCGAGCGACTACTCCAGCATCTATCCACAGCATGGCCTGCATATGAATAACCTGCACAGACGCTTAGGTTGCACTTTTCATCCCTGTATGCCTTAATGGGAAGGAGGAAGCACTGGCTGGCCATCAGAAGTGGAGCCCCATGGAGCCCAATGGGGTTGCTCCTTTACAACCTGAATGCAGAATGCGGTTCCTTGCGGGCGCTACCAAGGCAGTATCAAAGGAAACCCACATGTGATGGAAACTGTGTGCTGGTTCCACCTTCAGGTGATGTTGCAGCCCTGTAACATTAATGAAAGGCCACCTATACTGTCAAAACATAATTAAAATGTAAACTAATCTCAGCACAGAAAGGAAAGTACAGCATCTGCCTCTATCAGCCCCAGTCATGACTCACTGTCTGTGGTGTAATAAGCCTGACTGAATATATGGCTGGAGCTCAACCCACACAACTTCGCTCTAAATTAACAGTGACAGTAGCGGGAGAGACTGGGAAGCTATCTTGCAGGAGCAACTGGGAAGTTTCATTATCAGATACTTGACAAAATCCCCTTTTTCTTAAGAAAATTTAATTTCTTGCTAAAATAGCAGTAGTAAAAATGCATAGCTAAAGAATTGTATATTTGTAAGTATTTACCACAAAGCCCTGTGAAACTTTGATGTATGGTTAGCATATGCTGCACTGAATGGGAATATAGCTAAACTACGCTAAAGCTGGCATCGTATTACTTGCATTAAGAAAATTTAGCATGTAACACTATCTTGAATGAGATTCAAACTGTAGTGACGTGGATTTGTGTTTTGTACCAGGTCCGTGAAATAAATATCAGTATTTCTATTGTGCCAGAAGAGATTTTTTGAAGGGGGGGGGGAGTTGAGATAGCTTAAGTGACATAAAAACAGCAAACTGCGTGAGATAATTTTCCAGAGACAATTTTGATCAAAATATTTTTTTTCTTTTTTTGTCTTTTTTTCTTCCATCATTGTTAAAGTTCTTTTCAAGCATTACAGAGTGTTCTGGAAATACTGTCTACCTCTATTTTTATCCATAGTTTACAGAGCCTCTCCAAGCAGCTGAAGGAATTCAGAAGACCGCGGGTAACGTGCCGAGCTGCCCTTTGTAGTTAACCTGAGTCTGTCTGCGGCACTACCTAAATGAGTTATGGGCTGCTTTCATCTTAGCTGCTTACAACATGAAAATTGCTTCCTACAAAAGGGACGGCATTGGGCCCTGCATGCGTTACCATGCTGCTCGGTTTAAAAAGCTGACTCTACGATAAGGGTATATTTATCCTTGCCGATCACAGTAACTGGCTAAGGAAATTAAATCACCAGTACACAAGCAACAAAAATAGATCATGTTTCAAGGTGCTTCTTTATACTTTTAGTCCCTAAAGCTGATGATCTGAAATAGTTATATCATGTCACCACTAATTACTGTATTTGCTAGGCTCCTGTTCAGGAAGGTATTCAAGCACGTGCCTAGCTTCGGTAGAGTCGCTCTTAACTTAAGCTGAGTTTAAATTTTTTGTTTCTGTACCCAGAGTTTTTAGTATCTCGTGTCAGTGGGCATGGGCAAGAAAACTATGGCAGCTCTCCACATGAGGATAACTAAAACAGTAACCTCTCAAACCAGCCTTGTTTCGATATTGTGAGAAAACACATGGAAATATTTACTACTGACAACACAAAAGTAGTCGGACATTAAGGATGTAAGGTTGTTCCCAAAACAGACTCCTGAAAATCTGTCACCTGGATTCATTTTGAATGAAGTTTGCTTGAATAACAAAACATATTTGCATGGTCCAGGGCATGGGTCTGAAGGAAACAATTCCTTTTCTGATCTCATTTATTTGTATGGAGTGACAGAGAAATTTGCTGCTGAAATACAGAAAAACCCCAGTCTGGAAAGGAACTGGGCATGACCATTGGCTGTATAAGCCAGTGCCTCTGATCAGCGTACTCCAGGTGTATAAAACAAAGACAGTAGCCACTGTCATATACTGTAGGTCCGGTTTACATTTCCTAGTCACTGCTCTCTCTCTACTTTCCTTAAATTAGGATGTGATGAGGCGTGTAGATTTTATCCACTTCCCTCCTTAGCCTCTAGGGTCCCATTGCAGAGCTGAGGCTAGGGTACAAGCATCGCAGAGCCCAAGTTTGGAAAAAACCCTAGCTTCTGTTTGGACACCCAGACTCCTGCACAAAACCAGGGTGTGTCTTGCTGTAATGTTTTCAGGGGGAACTGCTGATGGTTTCTGTTTCTTTATATGCAGTAGCTAATATATTTTAGATAAAGTAAATGCATACATTGCAGACCGTATTAGTGCATGCCTAAAATGGGACTTTCAATAAGATGAAATATTTCGGGAAATCTAACACTAGATCTGTGCGAGGCCAGTGAGCAGCCAAATCAAGCAAGATTCTGTCCAAAACTTTGTTCCATTTCTTATGTGCCAGATATTCAAGCTTGCTTCATTCAGGTGGCAATTTCTGAACCTGAAAATTTAGAAAGCACAAATAACTATGTGAAAAAAGACCCTATGGTGATGGTAGCTTATGCTAAAAAATATTCTACTAAGTCTATAGCACTTCAGTGTTCATCTGGAAATATCCGAGAATTATCTGGACCCCAGTGCGTGTATTAACAGAACATATTGTCTTTTAAAGCTGATGGTAGTATTTTGTAAGCTTTGATTGTTTGAAACTGACCCTCCTTTGAGTATGGTGAAAGTTTACACGACACCATTAAAATTCTGTGTAGCTAATAATTATTTGTTGACTAATGAGTAAAGGCTGTCCCAAAGCACCAGGTGATAGCAATCACATAATGAAGGAAGTGATGAAACCATGAGCTGCCTTTTAACAAGACAGAAGTTAAGTTTGACATTCAACTCTTCTACTATACACTCCTGACAAGTATTAATTTTCATTTTCTTCCCTGTGTTGCTGCAGTATATATCACAGCACTGCATGAAATTTTTCAAATAAAAAAGAAAATACAGTATTCACTTTTTTAAGAAATATATTTTTTTTTCTGAGCATTAAAACTCCCATAGAACATTCCTGTTTATAAAAATTACTTTTTTATTAGAAAACTAGTAAGAAAAAAAGGATTCAGTAATTTTAGGTAAGTATTCTTGAAATTCACCTCACACTAAGGGTCTCTTTTGATTCCCATGAAGTAAACTCAACTTGGAAATTTTATTAATACTTATAAGAATTTGTCTATTAAATAACCTTCTATGTCTTATGTTGGATATTTTGCTCTAGGAGCAATGTTGGAGATGGATTGGGTTTTGCTTTCTGGATTTTTTTTTTTTCAGTGTGTTTTCTGGTTTCAGTTTTGTATGAATTTGTAGATTACCTTTTTTTATGTAGGCTGTAATTTCTTAGCAGAATTTACAGTGCATTTCCTATGAGACTACTTTTCTTTTTCTATATTCTGTTTTGAAAGTTCCTTTTTTTTTTTTTTACAAGGACATATTTACACATTTATGCCCACCACAGTTAGACACACACTCATTCACATACACATTCACATGCATTCTGACCTATAAGCTGCTTTCTGCTATGATGATCTCAGAGCTGCATTTTAGTTCTGTATGAAAATTAATGGGAATTCCAACTCTGAACATCTTCAGATTGTCAGTGTTTAACTGTCTCAAAGGTGTCCAAAGCCCAGGGGCAATTTTATGTTATACTGGGCAAGAAAGCTGAGAAAGAATTTCCTGAGTCAAGGGATTAGTTGTAAAGAACTGTTAAATCAGAAGCATAAACTGTTAAGGACAAAATTTTGGACTCTAGTGCAAAGTGAAAGTAGAACTCCAATAACTGCTATTTCATGTTGGCCACCAAAACTTCTTACTATTAAAAACAAACATGGATGTGCTCTGCCCAAGGCATTTTTCAATTATTCTTACTTTGTCCTGGAAAGCTCCATCTCATTAAGCGGTTGATCCCGATCACAGAGAATTGCATGCTACAGGATCAAAACCCACAAGAATCAGCTTCCCTGACTTTCTTCCCTTACCAAAGCCATTTTTATGCAAGCTTATAAATACGCTCCTATCTATAATCTAAAGTAAATTTAAGCCTTTTATTTCCTCATCCAGCAATGGCTGCTTAGTTACCTCTCCAGATCCTGACAAATTTGAGGGTTTTCATTTAGATAATCCAAGTAATTTTAGATATTATAAACTATCTTTAAAAAAAGTGCAGGCAAGTTCCAAAACTCCACTAAAGGTAATGTAATCCAGTTTTGTACAAAAGTGAGCTTTTTATTTTTATTATTAATACAAAAGATGGGGTAAAAACGACTTATGAGATGTAACAAGACTAGCTATAGGTGTTTTTTCAGTAGGAGAGTCTGAAAGTAAGTACTGTTTGAAAGAGAATATTTTCCAGCAGACAGTAAAATACCTTCAAGACTAAGCAACAAATGGAAAGTCAGATCCTAGTTCTTTTAATTCAATTTCATGGATAATGCAGTTCTCTGAAAAGATTATTTTAGTATGAAAATGGAAAATGGAACAGTTAAAACCAAGGGAAAAAACTAAAGCTGAGCAAACGTGAACCTCACTTATTGCCAGATTCGACCAATGCTGACCATAACACATTTTTGTTACTGCTTTTCAGTAACACCAAGAAACTCCTGACAGAGAAAGACCATTTCAAACAGACAACCGGGTTGTTGAAGGAGAAAGGTGGGCAAAGGGGGAGAAGCCCTTGCACGAGGCTACGAACAGGCAGCAGGAGCAATGGGAGCCTGTTGCTGCAGCACGCTAGCGAGCCCCCCACTCCTCCCAGCGTCGCTTCTGCCTGTGGAGCTGGAGCTGCCCGGCCACAGATTGACACAGAAACCCCTGGGGATGGTGCATCCTCACAGGCAAATATCTGGAAATTATAAATATAAAAAATATATAGAAAACATTTTAAAACAACTAGAGTTACAGGATATCCAAACAGGGAACAAGTCAGTGATAAGAGACCATCCATACTCCTATGAGGCAAGAATCCTCAGTGGTCTAGTGATAGTTTTTAGCATTTAACAAACCCATCATCCTGGAAGGCACCTTTCGGCCATGGTGCAAATTAGAAAACACCTGTTTAGAATCCCTCTTAGTACAGGTGTGGCTTATCAGGGTGAATTGTTTACGTCTGTGCTCCATTCATCAGTCTCACAAACAAACCAAGCTATCTTGCCACTCTTTGATGTGTATTTGCCAATATGACAGTGTCTGCCTTTAGGTTTTTACTAGCTTAGATAAGCAATGCATTCCTCACACAGCCCCCCCAAGCCCTTCTTGATAAGCACTGCCATAACAGCAAAAGCTCCTTCTGGTGTAGCATAGTGTTGTCCCATTTTTATCTCCTGGTAGACACCAGCTGTATCTGCAGCCACAGGATGGCGAAACAACGACAGTGGATGGAGTTGCACCCATGTCTAGTGGTGGAAATTTGTTCAGTTGGTCACTTCTTAGCAGACTTATTGGGCTTGTGCCCCCAGTGAACCCCCAGACTCCTTTTGCCTACAGTCCCTTGAGAAATTCCTGTTGACACCAGCTAGCTGAGATTTTGTGGCATGCACAAGGAGCTTTGTATGACAGAATGCACGTAAAATAAAATAAGATATTTTATTTCTTTCTGCTGCATCTTCATCTCACTGCACGATTCCATGCTGAAGCCGAGTAACAATTTACAGTGAATATGACAGTTGAACCTCTGCTGTTTATAATTTTCCATAAGTAAAATCAAAGTTCTCCTGACTTAAACTTCTTCAACTTTATTAAAAGATGGCATTTTTATAATTTCTTGGCTGTCTCCCAGTTTCCTGGCTTGAGTTCACAGGCAGATTTGATGTTGTCAGCTACTGCCCACAATCTTGAGTGAAAGAGGAAAAAGGCAACTTTTTTCTCAGTTATTTGAAGGATCTCCTCTTCTGAGTTGTCTGATACCTTTCTCACTGTCCTCTCTCTTCCTATGGACGAGGCTTCTTCTACTACCTCTTAGGACATTTTCTTCTTTACTGCCACCAGAATATCTTTTATTAATTTTCTGCTTTCTATCAAGGTTAACTGTTCCTCTTTTGACACTGATGTCTTTTAGTGGGTGATTTCTGATCTAGTCAGCACACTGCTTTGAAATTTTTGGCAACTAGGATGTCAATTAACCATTCCAAGTTGAAAACTCAAGGCTCCAGAAAATGTCAAAGCCACACACCAATAACAGGGGCTTTCATGAAGTCTGGTTGCAGTTGTTTCCTTGGAACCCACAGAGTTCAGGTGAGTCCAAGCCAAAACCATATCCCTCCGCAGAGCATCAGATGTGGTATGAGTCATTTTTGCTCTACCTGCAGATGTGGGAGGGTCGTGTGCTGATTTACTGTGGGCCTGAGGAGTTTTTCCAGCTACCTCTCATTAGTCCTAGCCACCATGGTGCACATTCAGATGTTCATGCAGCAACCCCTCTTAAACCAGCGTTGCATTCATCTATAGAGTATCCTAGTTTGAAGGTTAGTGCATTTGTTCTTGTTTTTATCACGTTTCAACAAGACTCTCTAAGTCTGAGGAATCATTGAGACCTTTAATTTCCAGTTCAGTAATCTGACCTAAATTCTTCTGTTGCGTTTCCTAGAAAAAAAAAATACTTTCTGTACTACTTTGGCAGATGTTCAGCTCAGACCTCCTGGGGTGATTGCTATGACCTTGATCATGCCTCTTCAGTTGGTCTTACTGGGATGTAATGTTTCGTATTCATATTTCAGCATATCTCACAACAGACCAACACACAGATGCTTGCTTGGAAACCAGAGAACAGCACATTATGATAATGACCTGTGAACTCTCTCAAATTTTACTTCAGGAGGCAAAGAGACACATTTGAAAGACATGTTAATTCAAACAAATATGGTTTTATTGGAGGTACTCAGTGGGCTTATTACCATGTTACCTGCAGCATGTGCATCCTGGTCATGCAGTACAGATACCCCCTGGCAGGCTTTTCATCCGGTCCGTGGCCAGGAGCTGTTACTGGCTCTGAAGTCCACCCTGAGTAGCTGAGCGTGGACACTGAAGTACAAGATGAAGTTCCGTATTGTAGCAATCATTTCACAGCCTTTGGCTGTGCACGGTGTTTTGCAAGGGCTGAACACATTGGAAGGCTATTAACTGTACCGAATTTTAAGCACCTAATTTAGTTGTCTCCTAAGATTCTCCTTTCACCAACAGAGGGAGGACCAGATGAGGGGCAATTCAGAATTGCTGAGTTAGGCTTCCACATTCTACAGGAGCTAAGTTTCTCCCCACTAGCTAGGACTTAGGAAAATAAGGAGCCTATCTTATCTAAGTTAGGTGGTTTGTACATATCCTTTGATGAACATACAACCAAATGTCACAAGACAAATTTCCACCAGATGCTTTCAAACCCAATTGTAATTTAACTTGAGAAAGGCTTCAAGACAGTGTCTTCAAGACAATCAGCTGGGATAGTTGACACCTTAGGAGATGTATTCAGAACAGATAGCTCCTCCATGTATTGCAGACAAGAGCAATTAGTATAACATTTAGAAGCAAAAAAAAAATGTATAAGCACCATGCATTCTCTTTTCATATAGTTTTGTAGTTACGCATTTCATCCCCAAATTGATTTAGTGTTGCATCTTCAGTTTAGACTTGGAAGTGCTCTACCACTGCTTGTTGGTTGGCAGGTGGGTTTTTTTCTTAATGAGAGAAGGGGCAAAATATCAACTGAATAAAAAGCTTTGTATTTCCTTTATTAAAAAAAAAAGTATCAAAAAATCATAAAGCAACTTGGACAGTCAGATACACCTCCTACGCTTCCACAAAAGCAGTCAGAGCTGTGTCTAAATTACATTGTTGATCTTGGGTAAAGAATTCTGTTGTGTTAGAATCATGCTGTTGCCATGTAAATTATTTGGCTGGCACTAGTGACAGTTTGTCTAACTGGATTGCAAGTTGCTTATTAATGTAGTGTTGGAAAATCACATGAAACTATCATTCTTCTGAGACCAAGTCAATATTTGTCTACATTTAGAAGATGCAGCTGCCATGGTGATGGAAGGGCGAGACAGAGGCCAGGAATGCCTCACTCCCAGGTCCTCACTGCAGGCATAGTGTGCTTACGCCTCTCTGGCAGGTGTGTTCTCCATATGGGAGGTTCCCTGTATAGCACCTTGGTAGAACTCAAAGCCTCCCCCAAGATGGCACCGCTACCAATGCGTATGGTACCCTAACTGTACCTTTTTGTACCTAAACAGACTGGAAAGATATTTGTGCATAGTGAAGCAGGTCAGGGAGGACGGTATTCCTGCCCCTGAAATCTAATCACTCAAACTAAGTCTCCCTAGTCTTTTTTTCAGTAATTTCACATCAAGACTTATCTTTGGCATTCTCAGCTGTTCTCTTCAGGGCTACCTCTTTCTCCCTCTGCTGACTTGAAAGGCAGACAAATTAAAAACATATAAGTAAATAAATCAGAGCTCTTCTTCTTACGTCTCGCATGGAGGTTCAAGTTGGCTGTGGCCAATGTGAAATACAGGAAGAGAAGCACTGGCCTCTTTGGGAACACAGGCCTTACACTGCCTTTCTCCATCTGCTCATTGGTGAATGGAGAAGAGAAGGGCAGAGGTGGAAAGAAGGAGAGGGGAAAATAACCAAGGCAGCCATGCTCCAAGAGGCTGGGACTCACACACAGGGAAGATGACCACCACCACAGCTCACGGTGCAAACCCCAGTGGCATTGCAAAACAGCACCCATCATGCCTGAGGGGCAGCTTGCTCTGCCCATCATCCTGTTTAACAAAAAAGCAAACTGTGCCCCAAAGATCTGACATGGGTAGTCTTCTTTGGGATGCTAGCGTACATTGACTAGCTCCTTCTCAGAACAATAGGAGTTCTTGAAACAAGAACAAATTCTGTTGTTTGCTGGTCATGGCAGGTGGGCATGTAACGGGAATACAGACAACTGCCTCAGCTGATTGACAAGACACGTCTGCCGCAAAGTCAAGACAGAGCCACAAGTGTGCAGCCTTCAGGGAGCTGGCTGAGCCTGGCAGAGAGCAAGGAGTCCTTGCCTCATTATCTGTCTCCTGAGTTTTCAAACTGACAGCACTTTCCTGGGAACAACTGCAGGGTCACAGAATCACAGAATGTTAGAGATTGGAAGGCACCTTGTTCATATAGCTACTGGAGCCAGGAGATGGAGAACATACAGGACACCAAAACGTGACTTGGATGTCAAGTGACCCCAGTGTCAGCCTGCTAAACCACAGCAGTGAACTTGGAAAATATACATTAATCCTGCACTGCTGCCATCACCCAGAGAAGTTGTTAGTGGAAGAACCAGACAGTGAAGCAGAGAGCTAAAGTGAAGTTCGTGCTAGGGGAGGGAAGTGGAGGAGGGAGGTACTCTGATCCTTTGGCCCATAAGGTCTGAAAGAGCCACCTGAGATTATTCTCACTGGATTTTGTAGTGCGGCAAAAGAAAATGTAGGCAGTCAGGGAGCTTCTCTGACTGACCCAATGTTAACCCATGCTGTAGATTAAGGGTGTGCAGAGACTGATGAGAGCAACACGACAGCAGAGACTCCTCTCCGGCCAATGCAGGGGGTCCCTGTAGACAGAAATCTCAGTTTGGTCTCTGACTTCAGAGTAGACACTGCACCATGTCAATCAGCCATGTAAATCCATCGAATGGGGCACTCATTTGTTTTACAGTTATGGACCCACCTGTCATAACAAACTAATAGTTGTAATTCAACCTTTTTTTTAAATACTCTGATCGGACCTGGTGTTTATCTGTTTAAGACCAAATTCAAATGATTCCCACTCCCCCTTTAAGGAATATGAGAGCATTTGCCAGTTTTAAATAACAAAAGGATCAAAGACAAAATCTGACAAATGCCGTACTTATCATCCACGTTTCAGGCTATCCACCTGCTGAAATGTTCCCAGCTAGATATGTGTGTTCCCAAAGTAAAGGGAGAGAGAGAAAAAAAAAATAAGGAAACAAAGATGAGCAGATAAAGAAAGACCTCAAGGTGTGGAACTGGATAAACACCACAGACAGGACTGAGATATGTATACACCAAATAAAGCTTTATGCCATGAGTAGTCCTGGTGGATTTCCACCTTTCCAATAGGGGAAAAATAATTTGTTACTGTGTAAGAAAATCACAATTTGGCCAATACTCAAATGAGAATGAAAAGTTCTTATCAGCAAAAGAGATTAAAGATTATTTTAAGGCAATCTTAGAGTACTTTTAACATTCATTTGTATCCAAAACAAAACTATCATGAGCCTTAATTTTTCCAGTGATTTTACTGTTAAGGAAGAAAGCTTTACAGCTTTCTAAAATGTGATGCATAAACCACCGTGACTGTCAAGATTTTCTTCTAATACACAATCCGGTTCTCCCGAAGGAAGAAGACAATGGTCTGTATACAAAATAACCTGCACATTATTATGTTCTTGATCAGGAAAAGGAAAGGGTAATTTTAGACATGTCTGTATTTTATTTGGCACCTTTGCAGGATCTAAAGTGGGCTATGAATTACCTCATTTGAACAGGTCCATATCAGATATGTAATTACACTTCCCAAGGACAAACCCACCCAAATCAAAGCACGGATCATCAAAAGTCAAGAGCTAGGCTCCCCCTGAAATTAAAAACATAGCAGTACCAACAGAATTTCAATAAAGAGGAGGATGTTAAACAGCCTATCTTCTCCAGTTTCTTTCAGTTAGCTACGTGATTTATGCTGCGTTCCTTCAAAGTACAGAAAGCACTCCTGTAGTATGTTGCTCCAGGTACATTCTGTCTTCTAGCTAAGGAGGGATATACTAAGGTATGTTACAACCAAATGTACACATTACAACAGCATTATCAACTTTAAAAATAAAAATTAAGCTCTCAATTTTTAACCAGAACAGGTGGAAATAGTGACATGAAAAAAAAAACAACCTTATTCAAATTTAAATACTGCACTGGGATGCAAGATATAACTTTTTAAAATCCTATCTATGTCTTCAAATTGCAGACTTCTAACCTGTGACTAATCACACATAACCCAAACCTGTTTTTTTTTAATCCTCGAGCTAATGGAGAAAAAATGATCTGGATCAATAAAACTAGCAGCTTGACAGATGCTGTAGATACACACTAAACTAACATGGCAGTTCTGCAGTAAATTGCAACACTTAATCTATCTATGTCATTTTCTCAGGAAGAACTTAAGTTTGTGTAAATGAGGTGTTCACTTCCACTCTGATGACTCCATCCTGTGAAGACTTTCAGTCTTTGGTTTTCTTTCTCGTGTGATCAGTGGCAATGAGTAACAGGTCTTGGCCAGCCAAGTCAACGTGTTTACAGAGCAAAGCAGAGGATGGAATCCTGTCTACCTCACCGATACTTTAGGCATGTTGTGTCAAGGTTATAGGAGGCAAGGAAAGGGCTGATTCATCGCATCTAAATTTGCTTCACGCAAGGAGAGAACTTCAGAAAATATATCCCACCACATTCAGCTTCTTCCATTGCTCCTGTCTTTACAGGAGCTCGTGAAATCTTCAAAGAAGATCCAGTCCTTCCAAGCTTTTATCTTCATCTGAGGATATGAGGAACCAGCAGCAACATTTGGGTGTCTCTGACTTTCAAAAGACAGTCTTCATGACCTTCCTCAAAGGACATTGATGAGCATGGCATAGTGAGATGCTGCAGCATGATTCCTGCTGCAGACTGGGGACTGGAGCCAGGCAATGGGCCCTGGGCTCTGCCTAGGGAGAGGAACCTTCCATGCCCACCCTCCTGGCAAACACTCCCAACGCCAGAGCGCGGGGTGCCCCAGGGGAGCCCCCAGCCCTCGTGCTGCCTAGGAATGGCCAGCAGATGGGCACAGCAACCGGAGAAAAGCCCACAGAAGCCTACCACTGCTCGAGAGATGGACATTTTGGACCATGCCTCCCTGTCACACACATGCAGGCCAGTAGCAGATGAGCTGGGAAAGCCTGAAGAATGTGATGGATAAATCATAACTGTCTCTCTCATATAATCTTCCAGCTCCTAGTTAGAAAGGGTCAGAGCCTGGGGATGAAAGCTGGCAAGTCAGCCACTTGCTCAGGAGCTGGGGTGGGTGGGAGAGGCAGACCTACTGACTGGCGGGGGGAGGGTGCGATATGCAGTGGTAGTCTCATGTAAAACAGAAAAACATCCCAGAGCTGGGTTTGGAGGGCTAAACACCCCCCACATATGTCCTGACTTTTGCAACTAAAATGCGACGTCTCTCTTGTCCCAGTGTTCTGCTCCTCCTCCTCCCCAGGAGGCCAGCCCTTGTGACACCAGGGGAGCTGCACAGCCAGGGAGAGCAAAGGCTGTAATTAACAACTGTGCCTTGCGTCTGAGCAGAGAGTTTTATCTTAGAAGTGGTGTCACTCTATAGCCCTCACAGCATTTATAAATTCATCTTTGAAGGTCTCTTTAAAGAATTCAAGTATTCAAGAAGAAAAGCTTGGGGCTTTTTTTCCCCTATACCATTTGTTTCCCTAGAAGTGTTAAAATCACCAAAGAGACGTTCTGACTTCTCTTGGGATACAACTATCAAAAATTAGTGATGCTGCTTACTATTCCCACCATAAAGAGCACAGAATTTTGATGGTATCCATTTAAATTATTTTCTCATGTCTCTCTTGCCACAGAAACTTTGTTTTAAATGGTGCTGAATATTTCACTTCAGCCACTCTATATCTTAGTCTTATCTGAATAAACTTTATCCCTTCCTAAATATATGGTTTTCACTGCATTTGCATTTGTATTTGTTTATGTCAGTTTAAATGCTTTGTTTCTCTTCATTTAGGCTTTGCATTTTCAGTTGCCACAGACAGAAATTTATGTCTGAATCAGCAGCAGCTTCTGGGATAATGCCAGTCTGTTTAGACACGGTCTGTGCGGAAAACAACTGGAGGCATATTGCCTGCCCTCTGCCTCACTCAAAGTAACTTCCTTTGTAGAGACAATTATGCTGCAATGACGGTGTTCCTACCCAAAAGGGTATTGGACCTAGATGTGGAAAGCAGCGGAACAGCAGTGTTTTCTTCTCATTATCTTCAACACTCCATCTCTTGGAAGGGGGAGGCATGGGAAAGGAGGAGTGGAGCGGTTCTGGCTGACTTTGTCCTCATGGGGAGTGGAGTTAATACACCAAAGGCAGCCTCCTTGCTTTGCTCACTGTTGCCAGCTCGTGTGGCTTTGTGTGAGACCTATGATATTAGTCGGTTTTCTTGTAGCTTCAGCTCCTCAAGGCATGAGTGGGAGACTCAGCTTCTACTTGCAGAGTAAAGCTACAAGCTTTCTTGGTAGGGGAGAGAAGCGACAAACAAGACCTGAGGGTATCCTAATAGCTAAAGAGCCCAGAGGCAAAAAAACCCCATGAACAATTACTTTCATGAATATCATTATTTCTATGGCAGTTGCAGGAATTTTGAATCAGACTGATGATTTTTAGCTTGCAGTTTACAGTGCTCCTTATAATGTCCTAATCATCACCTTTTAAAAACTTATTTAATTTTGTGGTATTTTTCCTCCAACTCTCCCCAACCCCCAACCACTGAAACCCTGATACTGATCTCAGAAAGCCATTGTAGAGGTTAACCAGTTCGTGTCTGTAAACACCTACCAAAAAAAAGTGCTATAAAAATGCCAACTACAGTGGTCACCATTAAAGTATATAAAATTTTGCCTTCTGCGTCATTAGAGTTGTCATGGCATTATCTGTGCTAAGGTATCGTGGCAACTTTAAATACTCGCAATGATAATTATATACATGTTAATGTTGACCACTGTGTTATTAACTGAATTATTGAGCTTTGTAAGGACAGAAAAAACTTCAATGTTGCTGTACGCAAGCTGAAGTAAGCAAAGAGAAAATAGCAAATCTATATGAATTAAAATACTAGGTGGCCTCTAATATCTTTGATTCTGTTAGTTCTCTATACTATACTATACTACACTGTACTATATTGTACATAGGAGATACTGAAATAAGAACTAACAAACCCATCAATGTCTTTCACTAAACCATCAGAAAATAAATTTCCCCTCCTACATCCCCAGAAATGTGTCCTATGTCTTCACTTAGCACTTAAATATATATATATATCTAAAGAGCAGGGTTACAGAGGAAGGCTAAGTCTTTCTGAAGAATGTTCAAGATGAATGGCAAGGAAGGTTGTTCAGAAATTTTATTCACGTTGGAGAGGTGCCAGCTGCACTCATAGTTAATATTTGAAAAATTAATTGTGCTTGCCAAAAGACCCTTTCAAGACAGATGTTTCAATTCCTTTTAAAAATGCAAGATCAAAATATATATCATCAGTTACTTTATTTTGAAACATTACAAACTCTGTCCAAGATCAAATTCATGACACAGTCACACAAGCTGACATTTAAGATCAGGTTTGGAGCCTGTATTTATTTTGATAAGAATAGGCTGTTTCTCCATCACTAACATTTAAGAAGAAAGAAAAGAAAATTAATATGAAAAAAGATGATCTGTGTCTTTTTGAAGAGGGGAAATAGCTTTCCTAGAAAGAGGGCAGGCCTCCAACACATACCAGGGATCCAGATGATCTTTTACTTCCCATTAATTCTATGTCAGAACCTGTGTGGCTGGAGCATTATGATGTACTGTTGCTGTAGGTCTCAGCGGAGTAAGTAGGACCAGTGATCAGTGTCAAAAGGTGAGGGCGAGGCTAAGAAGCTGATACAGCTAAGACCTTAAGTAAGGACAGGGACTGTACCTGTCCCCAGGTAGGACGTGCTGTAGTAGCGATCAAAGGAAAGCAATGAAGAACTGGGTGATCTGGTTTTGTACTACCGATCCCATTCTGTATTG
The DNA here is from genome assembly GCA_011057875.1 of Pterocles orientalis. Taxonomy (NCBI): domain Eukaryota; kingdom Metazoa; phylum Chordata; class Aves; order Pterocliformes; family Pteroclidae; genus Pterocles; species Pterocles orientalis. The sequence continues at coordinate 1,015,514 of WKFP01014838.1, read as the reverse complement.
TTAAGCTTAGCATTAATATTTATTTTGTGTCTCTCTTAAAAGTGTTATTAAAAAAGCTTTATACATGATTAGAATTTCCCCCACTGGTGCAGTTAAATAAATTCTGTTCCACTTTTTAAAGATATAGCATGATGTATAATATATGACTGGGGATATCGTCTGTACATAAAGAGCTAGAGTTCGGCCAGATATTGCAGACACTAGTCTGGTTCCCAGAGAGTATTTACCTTAAGGAGTGATATCTGAAGTTTTATAACAGCCCAGTGTCTTTGTTACCTCTCTCCTCAGTGTTTCTGCTTTGAGGTGTCTCTTATCACTTTTTTGGATCAAATTTTCTCTAGCTATTTCCTGGCACCCACTTTGGGTACCTGATTTTTTATTGCCAGTCTTCGGAAACTGAGATAAATGATTTAATAGCCATTAAACAATGCTGAAGCCACTGTGGCACTAGAGATAGCTGGATACATGCTGCTTTAGAAACTGCCTCCCACAAAGCGCACTGGGCACAGCTGATGTGAGTGTAAGAGTGCAGGTAGGCAGAAAAGCCAATTAGTTGTGTCTCAGCTAATATAAAATGCATACTGGGGACTGTTTGATTCATGCAATTTAAGCAGCTCCTATATGTAATGATATATCTGCTAACCTGAAATCAGAATGTCTTGAACCATTAGTGAGAAAAGATTTGTAGGGGACAGCAAGGAGATAAAAACAGTACCAGCATCTGGGTTACTGAAGAGTTCTAGAAAAAAACCTAGTTCAGGTAAAAGTAGTAATGAAAAGCCCATCCTTCAAGGTTGTACTTCTCAGTATAAGAGTCAGGTCGTGCTGACGGGACCCTGCAAAGAGCAGGTGAGACAGGAGCAAACTGGTACTGCTGGAGTCCAGCTGTATTCATGGTAGGGCCTGAAGACTGAAATTAGGTATGAGCTAAATATTGCAGCAGGCTTAATGTTAGTCATATATCCAGCAGAATCTGATGGGTGATGGGTCTTCAACCTAGCAGGAAAGAAAGCTATAATAAGATCCAGTGCCTAGAAGCTGCATGTCGACAAAATTCAGTCTAGAAATAAGACTCTGAACTTTAGCTGCCAGAGTGATTAATTGCCAGAATAACGTGCGCGGGGATGAGTAAATTCCTGCAGACAAAGACCATCCATTTTCCTAAATGACAGAGCTTCAAAGAGTAGTTCTGAGCACAGTGCAGAAATTAGTAAGTACGCTTTGCTGGCAAGTGTCATGTGTCATGGAAAAGGCCATACCAGCCCATCAGCACCACACCTTCAGGTCTTCAGATCTTCATTTGCTCCGCAATGGGCTGCATTCCAGAGGTGTGCACGGCTGCTGCAAAGCCCCAGGCAACACCCAGCACCACTGCTCTCTGGGAGATGATGTCACTGCAAACTTGAAACTCAGGTGAGATGAACTGAAAATTTCACATGGTTTTGAACCAGCACAAGGCTACATTCAAGCTACCCACTGCTGCTCATCTAGATTTTAAAAATCGGCAGGTTCATCTTCTTTGACACAAAGTCCTCTGGTTAAGGCTTCCCATATTTCTTTTTGGCACTGCCAAAAATGTAGGTTTTGGCAGAAATACTCAAAATGAAACTAACAGAATGTAGTTTATGACAGAAAGCTCCAGTACTGCTGAGTTACAAACCACAGATATTTTCTCCTTCTAATCTGCTCAGCTTTCTCAGGAAGGCAATGTATCTCAGGCATGTATCTAAGCATATCAGAAAGTCGTTCCAATTAATGTTTAAGTCACATTTTACAGAGATGTTGCTGCACTGGGGACAAGAAAAGGGAAAGCTTTTGGCCACTGTTCTCACTCCAATCTCTTCTCTTCCAAGATGGGCTAACTGGCCCCCTTTCTTTACTGAAATTTCAGAAAACGGCAGAAATTGTTCTCTTTTCAGATCACACATCAAAGTCCATGTCTTTTCACAGTACATCTTCCGAAGGTGCAGTAATAGAATAAGCAGTTTCACTGGGTCATTGTCTGCCCCTGCACTCAGGAAGGTGTTTTCCTTTTGCCTACAGAGTATATTCAGTGACTCCTGGCATTTTGCATTGTGTCTTTCTGAAACTGCAGACTATTTGAAATTTCACCATTTTACACTTTGTGTCTACGGATTTAGTAGGGTCAAAAATTCAAAACGAAAAGCAGGGATCAGAAATTTGGGATGAGCTATAACTGGCCAGTATCACAAAAAAAAAAAAAAGAGGTTTACAATGAAAAAAAGAGACAAAGAGCCAACAATTCTACATAAATGTACATTATTTAGTGCAAAATTCCATCCCTACCCAGATTCTTGATTTTTCAGGTTGTTCGCCACATCACTTTCAAATAATTAATGAGCATGGCTCCCTGAGACCTCAAAGCCTGTTTAGAATTTTTTTTATCTATATTTAATCCATTTTTCTATAACAACTTTGAGGTAGATTCCTGTAGTTTGTGCTACGAATTTTAACCTCACCAAAAGGCTTGTATAGGCCAGAGTCAGACAAAGGATGACAAAGCTCTGTTATTGCAAAGCAATAACGCTCAAGAGATTCTATTATGTGTCTGTCTCTCCCAGTAAGCTGAAGCATCAGATTCTTGCATGTATGGATTAACTTTAAGTCAGCATAGATAAAAGACTGTTGGTGGTGTGACTTTCACTAAATCCTCTCACACTAGGGATTTTTTGTCATTTTCTGTGGCTAAGCAGTACACATACAGAAAGGGAAGAATGCTGATGTGGGTGAAAAAAGTACAACAGTTACCTTTTCTCAGTCAGAGCACAAAACACTTCTGCAGCTGTATCAGAGATCATGGCAAGGACACTGCCAAGCACTGCTTGTCCCTCACTGATGGAAGGCCATCACCTTCAGAGCTTTTGGAAAAAATGCATTTCATTAAAGCTTCTGCCAAGCCTCAGCAGTTATGCCAGTTTTTGTCGAACAATGATGATTGAGAGCTTCCTCCTCTGGAAAAAGCACAGCAGTTTGGGGAATGGGGTATCTGGGGGAGGGTTTGGGTTTCTGACATGAGGCACAAGCACCAGTGGTAATTCCTGGTCCAGGAGGCAGGTCCCATTGGCCTCAGCTGCTGGTAGCTGCAACGCACAACTTGAGGATGGGCATCCATGTACCCCTGCACTTGGTGGTGGGTCAGGGAGAGGGTCCTGTGGGGTGGGAAATGCCACCTCTCACCTGCCCTGGGGTTGCTTCTCCAAGAAGGCAGCAACATGTCCAAAGTCCTGCAGCAGAGCCCAGCAATTAAAGCAGGACAAAGCCTATGCCATCTTTACAAAAATTCTCCATTAGCAGTGGTAAGAAGCAGGAGGCTAACAGGGAAAAAAATTCACATTTCCCAGTGCAAGATCTACAGGGTGTCAAACAAAACTAAAGGACCAGGTGACGTGAGGTGGTAAATTCAAATTGTACGAAAGGCAACAGTCCTCATTCACTTACAACCACAGGTCGTTGCAGATGATAGCATTTTATACAAGCTCACAAAGAAATTGGATGAATTCATGGATGAAAAATCCATCTTGCACTGTTAAATAGAAAGAAACTACTGCTGGCTCAGGCAGCACCTGCACCACAAATCACTGAAGCTGGGAGACTGGACCAGGGTAGTTTCATTATGTGCTTGTCCTGTTTTTATGCTTCTTTTTAAGCATCTTCTATTTGACACTCTTGGATATAGGCTTCTGGGTTTTTGATCTGTTCCATTTTGTGTTTTTTCTTGTAGTCCCCACAGTCTTCAGAGAATCTTGGCCAAAGCTATGGTGTTGAGTAAAATTTGTAATTTGTGTAAGTGCGTGTGATCTACTATAATAAATACATAATTGAAGGCAGGGACCGACTTTTTTTTATTATTATTGTTGATGAATTAAAAGTAACCGAAATCATCCTATATGAGTTGTTTCCCACTTTTCATTTGGTTACACTTACTTTCTTTTACTAACTTGCCCGTACGCTTAGCTTTCTTATTGCTGCACTGCAGTATGAAGCAGATCTGTGAAAGGACTGGTGGAACAGGAGACATTCAAAGCCCGCCTGGATGCGTTCCTGTGTGATCTGATCTAGGTGTTCCTGCTCCGGCAGGGAGATTGGACTAGATGATCTTTTCTAACATTCTGTGAAATCTGTGAACACAGCCAGAGGGTGGGAGATTTGGGTCCAAAGTTTGCAGCTTGGTTCCTATTCCTTTCAGAAAAAAAAAAAAAAAAAAAATCCCAATTCATGTTTCAATGCATCCACTGGCTGGCTTGGTTTTGGTGAAATTATTTGCAGTGTACATGTAAGTGTTCCTAAAACCCAAATCTGTCAGATAAAATATGAAATAATAAAACTTCCCACTTTACAACAAGGGCAGTGCCTTGGACTCCTGAGATCTGGAGCCAACTACCCGACTCTGTCGTTGGGCCAGTAAGTGACCTTGACGTGCTCCTCTTCTTCCATGCACCCAGCGGGCAGAGTGCCTGTGGACAAACCCTTTGGGAGAGGGGATATTGGGCTAAGAGAGTTTTCCTAGACAGACACAAGTCCCACAAGTGATTTTGCAGTTTAGATGCAGCCTGTAAATCTAGATGCAATTACTGTTCGCAAAATAGATAAATGGCTGAGAAGACACTGAAGGCAAAAGAAGTCTTTCCTTTTATGTTGGTGGGCTTTGGACCAAGCCTGCTCTGCCCAGTTAGGTTTGTGTTTGGAGCTACAGAAATCCTAAAGGAACACAAAAAATGTATATCAATTCTGTAAAGATCAAAGGCACTTACCTGAAGCGTATAGGCATACCTGGCACTTTAACAAATGATTTGTGGGCCACTGTCTAAAAATCAATGAAATTTAAGGGAAACAACTTTCAGGATGGAAAAAACAGGAGTTTAAAGTGATTACTCATTTCTGGATCTGTTTTTCTTATCAGGGGAATGCAGCGCTGGGGTTGATAAGGCAGCAGTTTACAACACTCAAAGGCACCAACTGCACTATTTGCGGTTCCCTAATGCTCACAAACTACAGCCCTACAAGCTGCAGCTGACACTAATGGCTTTCATACCCCAGAACCATATGAAAGTCTTACAGCTATTGTGACTTGTCTATTGTATCGTGTTACGACAGCATTTCTGTACCAGCATTCCAGTACAATATTAATGTGATGCAGATGTATTAAGCTATTACACCTCTGTTTCTACTGGAGTATATTAGCAGAAGAGACATGTGGATACAGTTGTACTCAGGTCTTCAAAGAATCCCTGAATGGTCCAAACACTTTAAATTCCCAGAAACATTCAGCTTGTCAGCTATCGACCAAAAATGTCTAGACCAGCCAAAATAATTTTTGGCAGGCGCATTGAGAAAGATCCAAACTCCTTTCCTGAAGTACAGCTATATTTTATATAGACATGCAAAATGTCATGTAGCAGATAACAAATTTTTGAATGACAGTGGGTTGCCAGTAATATTGTACCAAATATTGTTACTCCATGGCCTTCAGAAATGGTCTCCAGGCAAAATTAAAGCATAGGAATATATTTTGTAGTGCTCTTTTCCCTCTTTCTTTCAATATATTAATTTCTAAGTATTTAAAGTAGGTTTTCTGATATTGGGATAAAGTGTCTTATCAATTTGAGTGAGGAAGGAAGGCTCTATTTTCAGTACAACTGTGAGTAAGTACTATCTGCTTCAGAGGGTACTATGGGGCTTAATTAATGTTTACAGTGCCTCAGGAGTCTTACCCACATTAAAGGTATAATAAGAACTATTCCTAATTAACTTCCTACTAAGAAGCAAAGTTTCATGAAGTTTTAAAGCAGAACAGTAGGTGAATTTGTAAACTCCATTTATTTGAACCCCTGGAGTAGGAAAAGTTAGTGGGGAAAGCGGTAAAAATTTTCAATTAATTTTCTTTAACCTGTGGGATTTAATTAAGATGTTAGCAAAAACCTGCAAGTTTCCTGTGGGTATTTCTTATTTAATTTTCAGTTTCATGAAGACAGATCTTGCAGCTTAGAACAGATTTTGCAAGCCACAGAGAGACTAATTCAAAAGTAGATGTTAGTTTGTTAAAATTGAACTGGCTATGCATTAAATTATCCGGACAAAATTCAACAGTTATGTATAGCACTTTATACTATTTACATTCTGTAGTTTCCTTGCTTTGAATTTCTTTAAAAAGGGTTGCTTAGCATCTTAGAATATGTCTCACTGGCATAATTCAGCACCATGCAGAGATACCTGAGCTACCTGTGAAAGAGCTAACTCAAGTGTTGGAAGCTGTGCATCTCTGCTAGCTCAGAATTATGTCTGAGTTAATTAGTCCTGTGGAGCAGAGAAATATATTAGCTTCAGTGGAGCGCCATATAACACAGTGATACCCAAGCTACCTTCTCTAGACATACCCTCTAGGGATATATTTGCAGCTGAGAAGTAGGAAACTATTAAAAGGAGCTGCAGCACCGCGTGCAATGCACCCCACCAAAGAGAAGTCCTTGCCTTTGCCCTCGGGGTGCGTCTACACTCACAGGTAGGAGAAGACCCACTTCCATGTACAGAACTATAGCCCGTGACCAGATGTCCTCAAAATTTTATATTAATATACCACCAGTCCTGGCTTTATCTCTGCCCATCAAACAAAGCAATGTGGGGAAGCGTGAGAGCTGCAAAAGTCCCATTTCCTTGAGGACTGGTTACCATGTGGCATGTGAGAGCAAAAGGTTGTAGTTTAGAAGGCATCAGAGTTGATGAGCTCCGTCCGTGTGAGGAAACAGCAATGGAGTAAGGGATGACTGAAGACAAAAAAAGAGAGGTTAGAGACATTACCTCCTTGTCCTGGACAGCGTGTGTGAGCTTTAGAAGCTAAATTACTTGTTTCAAAACCATATCAGGGCAGGCAGGGGATTCCTGACTTTCCAGCTCCTCCGCTCTTCTCACAAAGTCCCTTAGTGCTCAGGACTTGTCACTAGGCTCTGCCTCCTCACTGAGCCTGAAGAGATCTTATGCCTTCGAGGAAAATGTTGGCAGTGTCCAGCATTGCTGGCACTCCCCACAGCAAGAGGAGCCTGGTGAATGAATGGGACTCGGAGCTATGTAGTGATAAGCCTTCAAGCTCTCTGCCAGCGACCTGCTTAATTTAGACACATGAATACACCTATGGCAGCAAATGCTTAAGGCTAAGATTTTAAAAATCAGTTTGAAGGAATTAAACAACCAACTCCTATAGACTTTCTCAGTCTAAGTGCTTTTCTGGATTGGGGCCAGAGTACTAATCAACTCGCGGTCCTGAGCTCGTAACGAGGAACTGAAGTCCCAACTGCTTCAGTGTGCTGCTTCCCTTCTCGTTTGACTTTGGCCAAAAGTGTGCAATAGCATCTCTGATTTTGGAATACTAAGGCTTCACAAGTGTTATTTTACATCTTTTTGGACAAGGTTTTTTGTCTGATGTGCAGCACAGCCTGCAAAAATATATCCTCTAACATGTAGAATTCCAAAAAGTGTGGTAATATCTGTCTAACACAACATCTGTCTAGCATTAAATCTGAAGAACTGGAACCATTTGTTTGATGAGCCATGTAACATAGACAAAAATTCATTCTTGGAATATCAATGGGGAACTTCTCCTTTTTTTTAACGAAATGTGAGATGATTTCAACCAAAAATTATGTCTGCCAGCACATATAAACCTCCGGGCAGCTTATAAAATGTTTGTAAAAATAAAGCATAGACTCATTAGAAGTCTTTGGGGGTAAAATGCAAATAGCCTAAGATTTATATGCTGTTTAGTAATATACAGGTGCTCCCGATGAAAAGAACCAACAGAAAACTTGAGGGCATGTATGCAGACTACGTACTTCCTGCCACACAATAGCCTGTTTGTCCTCATATTTTATTCACAAATAATTTGAGACTGGAAATAATGTAAACATTTGCTTTAGAAATCGCTAGGGAAGTGCGAAGTAGTCTCTCAGAGGTGCTAGACACAGATTTCTAGAGGCTGTCCTCCACAGGTGACCGAACAACTGATAACTTTGTTTAAGGACCCTCCATGCCAACTGATCTCTACAAAATCATATCAGCTTGGGAGATGGAGCGTCCCATAATGCACCTAGGCTGCTAGGAGATAGGAATATGACAGATGGGAGCAGATGAAATTTGCCCACAGAATGATCATATTGACAGGTGGAAGTGTCAGTATTTTCTCTTGCAGAAAACACTTAAAATCCACCCCCACAACCTATTCAGCTTTAGATGCAAATCTTAAAGAAACTCATGGCTTCAACCTAAACTCCACTTGTCCCTGCCCATGGCAGGGGGGTTGGAACTCAATGATCTTTAAGGACCTTTCCAACCCAAACCATTCTATGATTCTGTGGTTCAATGGTGTTGTCATACTGCAATCATTGCATTATAGCAATCACGAGAAGCTCTTTGGCTCAATGTAAAATTTCAAAACCAATTTCTCCTTTGAAGATGCACTGAGATTTTTCTCTGTTTTCCTATTAGTGTGAAATACAGTGTGGTCTTGCTTCCCTCTGTGTTCAGCTGACCAGCTGTCACATATCGATAGTTTCCATTGGAGACCCTGCTAGTTTGTCATTAGTTCTTTTGTTTATTCTAGTAACAAATAAATGTTACTTGAACAGTAAAGATTAATTCTTATTAGTTGCTCAGAAAAAAAAAAAATTCTTTATTTCAGACAGAAACAAACCCAGGGCTATTTGTTCCTCAGTTATTCAGTACATGTTTAAATGCCTTGCTTATGTCTCCAATTATAACTGGGAAACTAAACCACGTCTGTTAGAAACCAAATAACGCTTATTTATGACTCACCTCTAGGTTTTTTTGCTTCCATTGTTCTCATTTTATTTAGTACAATTAAAATACAAAGGACAATGACTATCCATAGCTTTCGGCACATTTCCAATTATTTAAGATGCAAGTCCAACACAACAGAGCTCACGCAAAACAAAATTAAATTAACTTAGCCAGCTAGTAATTCAAAGCAGTAAAATATATCCTGTCCCGTTCATTCCCTCAATTCTTCCCAAAAAGCCTTAGGAAATAGACAGTCTTTGTAGTATTCTTTAAAGGTCAAAAGATGGTTTCTGAAACTTTTCCTCTCGTTTAAACTGAGTGGGACTTGCGCTGGCATCCCTTTGGTGACACCAGGATTGGTTATGTCAGCACAATCTGAAAGAAACAGTAAAGCAGAACTTAACAATACCTCAACATCCAGCTAAGAAACCAACCAGCAGCCAAAAATCACGGGACATAGATCTTACATGCTTACAGAAAAAATACTGTTATAGAAACTCAGTCAGTTGATTGCTGGCTCAGCACAACCAGGCACAAAAATGACGAAGTCCTGGTAGGGCTCATTTAATGGAAATAAATTTGTATAGTGATTAAGGGCATAAGATTTTTTTTCAGTTTGGCCAGTGAAGCAAATGAAATAAAACACAGCACCCCAAATTAGACAGTTCAGACTTGAACCCCACCAACAAAAAATAAAATGTCATAAGTCTTCATTTTGTTCTAAGCAGTTTCACATCAATTAAAAAGTATTGCAACTTCATTTAAGGCATCTCTATGAAAAGAAAAGCCATGGACAAGACTGAAGAAGCTTACAGAGGCGTGATGGAGGAGGTGAGACAGCAGCCTCCTTCTGCCTCACGGCCCATCTTGATGCATGCTCCCCATAGGTGGCAGACAGGACTTGCTGTCCTGGCAGAGCACCTGGCCCCCAAAACAGAGGGCAACACTCATGCTGGTCCTCATGTCACCATTTCCTTTTGTATGAAACAACTTAACAAGCCACCAACACAAGGCCAGGACTCCAGATACCTTGCCTCTTTGGTGAATACCCACAGGCTCTGGGGCCATCCTCTCTCAGCCAGTCCTTGTGAAATGAGCCCACAGCAAGAGCACAGGTTTGCTGGGAGCCCTTTCCTTGCTGCTCCCACAGATCTTGTTTGTGTACACACCTTGAAAACCCTTTCTCTGGGGATGTGTTGGACTAATTTTGCTCCTGTTACTTTGAAGCAACCCCTGTGCTATGGGTGGTGCACACAGCAGAAATCCCTGCCCAAGAGCACGGTGCTGGGGTCAATTGGTGGGATTGATATGTTCAAATCTCCCCAGGCAGAAGATAGAGCTGAACCTGAATTTTGCACAGACTCAATGAACATTCAGATCACTAGGTGACTGGCAATGTCATCCTCTCCACAAACTCACACCTAGCCCTTAGGAAATGCATTTATACACATCTACCCCCGAGGACAGAAAAAACAAACATCCTAAACAGCTCTGCAGTTGTGGACTGAATTCAAGAATCATATTTTTCAGTGAATAATCTATTTGTTGGAAATAAATGGCCCAACCCTAATGGAGAGACAGCTCTTTCCCTGCTGCTGGAATAAACAATTCCCCTTTTTCCCTGGGGCAGGAATCACACCCACATGCTTTCAGGCTTCCTTCCTGAATTACCTCCTCAGACAGCGTCTGATGAGAGGGGCCACACCTGAGAGTGGTATCTGTAAATATGCTAAGGAACACCCACTCCTCCTTCCACAGAGTTCCTCTTGTTGCTCTCTGATCAGTAAGTGACCTGCCATGGTCTGTTGCCAACTTCAGTTCACAGCCCTTGCTGCCCTCTGTGTTTCTGGACCAAACTCATGGGCTAAAAGGAACTGTGATCTCCCAAAAGAATCTTGAAGGAGAAATATGAAACAGCTATCATCACCACTTCTGCATGTTTATTTTTTAAGACCAGGGAAAGCAACTTTAGAGACCTAACCGTACTCTGCTTGTGTTCTGCATGTCTAAAGTCTGCTTAAGGTTTCCTTACCAGGCGTCCTTTCTCTTAAGCTTTTTGCCTCACAAAATGTGCTGCTACTCCACTGCAAATGGGAATCCAGAGACTTAATAAATGTGCATGTACTCTTTCCAATCCCCCAAAGATATTTCAAGAAAAATCTTTTATTTGTAACACTGTGAGATCTTCAGGGAAAGCAAATAGAAATTGCCAAAAACAGAGTGAATTCTGTGGACACACTTTTCAGAAAATCTCCTTTTCCTGCTACTGAGATGTCAGCTTAGCAAAATGTATTCTCTTTGATAATAGCTGAGGAGCAGTGGAGAAACCATGGACCGCATTCTCGTCTTGGGGCCAGGGGTGTAAATCACAGCAACCTTCAATGGTGTTGCACCCACAACATCAGACTCTCATCCTCTCCTAGCAAGTCAGTGCTAACATGTCATCCAGGACAGGTATAAGGGCTTTCTGCTGCCTATCACTCAGCATATGAATTTTCAGCGGGGGGAGAAAGAGCTTAGCTCTTCTCTGAAGTCCGTTTACATTCATTGCTCTCTTAATTAAAGCAGGGTGTTATTTTCCCAGGCTGAAGTGGATTAGAAATACAATGGCTTCAGTGAAAGCTGAGAATAACTTCTCTGTGATGCATTAGTAGGATGACAGAGGAATGAAAGGTTTAGTAGGTCTGCTTCTCAGAATTTGTTTACACATCCAAGAATAAAATGTTAAAACAAATTTAAAAGTCTATTGCCCGATAGAAAATTATGTTCCTGAAAGGATTTTCACCACAATCGCAGTTAACCAAATATTGTATGACTTCTCACTCTTGGATACAGAAAAGAAACAAAAATTCTGTAAGTTCTCAATGTGGACATTTAGAATAAGGTTTGGAAGAGATTTTTTTTTGTTATTATTTTTTATCGCAGCAGAAAGAGTAGCATTGAAACAGTACTTTTTTGCCCTGGAATCTAGCACTGCCTGGGCTCCATGCTTCGTTTAGTGGTAACTATAAGAGTACCTATAGCAATGTATACCCAAAGTAAAGGCAACTTAATGTAAAAGTCAATCAAGTGTTTAATTTGGCACTTATACCCAAGTTTAAATGCCATGTCTGTGCTTCAGTGAAGTATACACAGGAATTGGCTCAGAATAGCTTCTGTTAAACAGCCACCTTTGCCAGGTTTAGTGACTCAATATTACTTGTTTCCTGGCTAAGATTAACTTCTGATTTTATTGATATTTTTTGTTTCTCTACTGTAATCAGCACAGATAAACAATTTCAAGGGTACAAGCCTTTAGACCCTCCTCAGTCAAAGCGACCACTTAAGAAAACAGACGTTTTGCTGCAGCGAGGACTGAGTCCGTGCTGACATAGCTCTGGCACAAGGAATAGAGTTTAAAATAATGGATAATTGTATTCAGGAAAATAGACTGGTAATTAAGGACATCCAATCTTTTAATATTTTATTTCTATACTTGAACTCCATGAAATACCCTTCAACACTCGGAAAAGGATTTGAGCAGCACCAGTGAGCTGCAAAAAGATTAATACTAATCAATCCTCTCTTGTGCAAATGTAGATGTGTTCCCATGCCAGTGTTTTCCGATGGCCAGGAAACAGATTCTGCAGGACAGCTTCCTTTTGCCGACCGTCAGGAAATAATATAATATTTTTATTGCTACTGTGTTAAAATTTGACTGAGGGAAGGGACTCTAAGAAGGGGGTCAGACAAGAATGATCTTTTTTTCCCTTCTTTTCAATGTCTTTATTGACAACTTTACTGTGATGTGACTAAAAACTCATTTTAATAACTCATGAAAAAGATCAGTACAGCTACAATTACAGGCAGTTTCATGCTGAACACGGATTTTTTTGACAATCAAAATTAGATCAGCTGCCGGGGGAAATTTTCCACTGTATTACTTGTAACAGCTTCAAGTTCTGCCTGTTAGTGCCTTCACTTGTAGGGAGCCTTATTATCCTTAGCCTGGGATGTGCACAGAAATAAAGGCATTTATTACAAGAAGATATCTGGTTGGTTCTCATTTAAAAAAGTGAATAGTTAAACACTTTAAAAGCCTCGATCTCTCAGGATTACAGCAGATGTTGAACTGCTATTCCTGAAATAAGGAGCTGTTAAACACCGCTTACTCCATGACCAACAGTATGAAATAGCCACACCAGATTTTATTTCCCTAGTGACATGATTGTGTGCACTAAAGCACGTAAGACAGAGAAAACTGAGTGGATGTCCGCTCATTAACGTTTGAAAACAGATTTGACTTTGCTTGTACAGCTATTTCTGTCTGGTGGAAGCTCACGTTCAACATAAAGCCTCAGCTTTCCTCCTTACCCGTGTTCTTCTCTCCTCATGCAGTAGATGACGTCTCCACCTTCATTTCACCTGCTATGGTCGCATGTGGTGGTCTAACCTTCCTGACAAAGAAAAAAAGCCTTCTTTTATATATCCATAGCTCTTCTCCCTCTCTAAACTAGGCAGACCTTTGCTCACATATCCCTGGGCTTTTTCTCTGGCTGGGCTAAGGAAGGGATGGGGTGCTGCCATACTCTCCTAGTTCTCACACAGAAGGACTCAGATTGCCAAATTGCTTCGTATAGCTCAAGCCTTTTTCTTCTCCTACTTACTCTGTACATCCCTTTAATCTTTAATCCTTTAATCCTCAAACTCCTGACAGACCACGGTCCAGACAAACGCTTACCTCTTCTGTGCCTTCATGATCTCCCTTGGGCCTTTTCCACAGCATCCTCCCTACAGCTTCTTCAGTTCTGCTTGGGAAGAAGTCACATCACGTCTTCTTCAAGCCCTGATCTGTCTCCAGCTGAGGAAGAAGCTTGTCTTAGAAAACCCTCATTGCATTTCCTAGTAGGCCTTGCACCCTCTGAGTTACTTCTCAGGAACAACCAGCTGCTGGTTCCTTACAGCACAGCCACAGGGTGCCCTCACAACCATGAGAATCATCTCAAGGAAATTTAAAAGTACTTTAATCAAAATTTTTTTTAGTGCATATGTTAATTCAGTTCAATACAGACTATATTTTTAGGAAAACTTTCAATGAGGTTCATCTCTTTGAGTTGAGGAGTTTGAAAGTCAAATGAATTATTCGGAGCAGGACAAAGCTTCTAGCCCTATACTTCCTTGATAGTCATTGAGAGAAATGGGCATCTCCTGATGGCGAACCACTGCATGTGAAGAGAGGAGTCTAAAACTGGTCACACAAATTGCCTTCTCTCCATACGCCGTCTAAGGAGCCAATGGTGACTGGTATGGATCTTGCAGAGTAACTTGGAAATATCCTTAGTTTGTTGAGAGGAATCCCTTGTGATTTTCCTACACCACCACAGCAAACAGACATGGGAGTGATGAGTGTGTCAGGAGTAAGTGCAGTTGTATCAGGATGGGTTTGCATGCTACACATTTCTGGAAGCAAGCTTGGCCATAGCCCCAGGTGACAGGGTGGCATCCTTAGAGACTGCAGCTAACTGAGGAAGGCTGAGCAGTGAGCCCTTATCAGCCCTCTGCAGAGCCCAGCTGTGCACAGACACACAGTGAAGTGAGGTGGCACCTTCCTTTACAGTTAATCTCTACATCTCTATGGAAATCGGACATTTAAATACAAAATTTTCTACTAGTTGAGGGTCTGGTCAGAAATTTATTCCTAGGAGGAAATGTAATGAGAAGCAACATCACCTCTCTTATTCCTCTACTGATAGCCCATGTTTATGGCTGCAGCGTTCACTGGCTTACCTGACATTGCTGCATTTTTCACCTGCCTTTAGCAAGGAACACTGCTGGTAATTGTCCATTTGCTGAGAAGAAACCAAACCAAGATTATACTGGAAATTTACGCAGGCTGACTTAAATGTGGAAAAGTTTAAAGAATTGTCATTTCTAAATTGCCATCACATCCAGAATATCCATATACAAAATCCTAACATTCTGTAACAGTCTGATTTTTACATTTTCCTATTTCTGCCTCATAAACGTCTGTACTATAAAAAATGGTGGTGTGTTCTTAACAGTAGACATAGTTTCAGTCTTTGGATCTGTATTAATCCTTCACGTTTCTCTCTCACGGTTTATTATGTCATCCAGATTTCACTCTGAACCATCTACTCTTTTCCATATGTTCTTAGCAGGAAATGTGCATGAATTTAGAAACACAGCAAGACATATGATATTCAATAATAAGAATGTTTTGAAGAGACACAAAAGAAAAAAACCCAAATGAAAGTTCTAGCTGGCTTCCAGCCTCACTCAGTCAAACAAGATATCCAATATTCCTTAGGTTAAAACTTCTAGTTATGGTAAAAAATATTTTGTTTTTCAGTTATTTAGCTACATCTGAGATTTTACTGTGGACACAGACCTATAAGGTTTTGCTTTATGTTTGTTTATATCTAAGTTTTGTGTTAATATCTAGAATCATATGAGGGTTATCTAAAGTTTTATGCAGACAAAAGTAAACAAAACTTTAAAGATGTCTTTGTATTTTGAGATTCAGTAAATATAGAGGTATGTGAGATGCCACAGCTTGTTTTATGAATTACCTTACAGATGTTATGTATATATCAAATAACATGATGTAACTGTCTAAAAAACCTAAATGTTATACACATGTCCTATCAACAAGAAAACGGCAAATGATGTACAGGTAATTGTCTGAACCCAGAGAAAATGATTCCCAGATATTTTTCCCATTAAGAGTGAACTAAATAAACTGTCACAGAGCTTGAGCATTTCTCCCCTGTGACCCTGAATCTAGGAAGATGATGGAAGAATAAGAAAATGAGAGTTTGCTACTGCAGAAAAAGGAAAGGAAACCCCAGTCTCCAGAGCCTTGTATGTCTGTGAAGACAATGGAGAGAGGAATAGGAAAAGCAGAAAGGACAGATCATGGGAGTTATACAAGCCAGAATTACACCCTGAGTCAATCAGGGGTGTTCTGTAGTCTGTTTAGTTCCATAAAGCTTGCTAAAAAGACAATTTATTTTATTTTATATCCATAAGAAAAAAATTGCAATCTTTACAACAGAAAGTCGTATTTTTTAGGGGAAAAAGTTTGTCTTCTCTATTTTGCTTTGTTTTATTACTTGCATGCAATGTTTTATTTTATAGCCTTCTCCAGGATAACCAGTGTATAGTATTAAACCACTCCAAAAACATCAGTTCAGGGAGATGGTGTTAGCAGTGACTTTCTGGTTTTGCTTGGTGGTGGTGGGTCTCCAGGCAAGCGATCAGTTGCCCACTGGATGGAACAATTTGCTCCAGCATCTCTGTGGGATCCAGAGTCTGGAGGCAACAGGAAGGCTGGGTCAGGAGATAGGGATGGATCTTCTTTATCCTTCTCCACTACCCCAAGAAAAATGATCTGGGATTGGTTTCTGTTGCATCATATAAGGACTTATTGTGGATATTAATGGTGCTACAGCCCTCCAGTTAGTAGGGCCTGATGTTGGACTGGATGTTGACAGCAGTGTCAGGCAGCACACCCCATGTCCGCTCTCCAGTCCTGGCTTTGTTCCATCCCTGCCCTTGGCCTCATATGTTATAATCAGTATGAGATCCACAGGTCTACCTACCCACAGGATAGAAAATAGTCAAGGATGAACACTTTCAGAGCCTTCTAGAACCACTGGAAGCAAAACTTCCTCACCTGGAGGAAGAAAAATTTAAAATTATTCACAGAAAATAATTAAAATTATTAAAACTGTTAGAATTATTCACAGAAAGGGCAAAGATTTTGTTTTGAGAGCGTAGACAGACAGTATTTTTGATTGAGATCAGAAGTTCCCAAACTGTCTTCTGCAGACAATCCTTTGTGGGGCATCAGTCAGTGGCAGAAAACCAGTTCTCAGTACCCTGTCACCAATGTACTCCTGCAGTGTGATGAGCCGTGTTCTGGGTGCTCTGACAGAGGTTTTGAAAAGGTCTTTCCATTAGCTTTCTCTCCTGACATGAAATTGGTTTGAGCCTCAAAAGGATGAGTCTACATTAGCAGCAAATCAGAACCATATTCGCTATTCCACTCAGTAAAATGTTTCTTTCTTTTCTGTTATTAAATAAGCCTTATATTCCAGAGAGGAGGGATCTCAAGTACATGCCAATACAAAAACACAATGTGAGCTCAGGCAGAAACCTCCTGCACTGTAAAGTTTTTTGGACTGTGGTATGTAGAAAATTCTGATTTTTTCTGATTGTATTTTTTGGTATTGTAATTGTGTGGTCTATGTGTATCAGGTCTGTAATTTTAAGCTACCCATAGGCAAACATGGCAAACCAGTACATATATAAATCAGTGGCTATGACAGGTGTGGGCCACCGTAACAAATCTTCTATACTTTAAATTAGTCATAAATACATGCCTTTCACTAAGCAGTGTCTCACTCTCATAAAAAATAAGGTGACCATAGAAATCAATTGCGATTTAATTTGGTATCTTAAAATGAAAGACATGTGGACCCAGCTTCCATTACTGAATTCACCAAATAACCACATTTTTTTTAATTGCTATTAAAAGAAGAAAAGGTCTGCATGTCAGGGATGCAACTTCCATTGTTAAACTTTTTAGTTTATTTTTTGTCTTTTTCTTTTCCTTTGCACACAAAGAATTTAAAGTTCAAATATTGCTCTGCAAATGTCCTGGCAAGGCTGCCGAACAGCAAACACCCCCAAGTTTGGCCAGTGCTCCATTCCTCTGTTCCTCAGGGAGTTCCTGTTTCATGTGTTTTTCATTTTAAGTTCTGCCTCCTTGAATGCTATTTCCTCTCTTTCAGTTTTCACCAAGGTCAAAGAAATCTTTAGCAAATAAAAAATGTGAACATCCAGTCATCTACTGGAAATGTGCCCATCCAGTGTCTGAATAGTAAGTTAGCAGGTTCACGGAGCAGTCCTACATACACCAAGTGGAGCGCAGCAGAAACCTTCATCCGAGCACTTCATCACTGCTAAATAGAGAGTACTTATCAAATGAGGGCTCTTTTGTCTTGATTATGAACTGCAGAGAAATCAGTTTAGCAGAAATCAAAATTCTGGCAAAAAAGAATCTCCCAATCCCCTGAGGTAGGTGACAGGGCACAGACCTTCCCTGTTGACTTTCACCAGCCTGTGGGTTGGAGCTGCGGAGGCCCCTACACAGAGCAAAAATCATGGTAAGCAGTTGGAAAGCCCAGCTACTTAAAATGTGTCTTGTATTTTTATAATACTACATGAAAATCATAGGGATTGAGATTCCATAGAACATATTCAGCACATTTTGGGGGATATCTGGTGAAAAGTACCTATAAAATAAAATGTACTAACTGCAGCCAGGTGCGCTGTTGAAGTTGTCTGAAAATCAATGCTAACAGGATTTGTTGCAGGTGATGATATGGGATACGTTATTAATGGGGATCATTTGCCTCTGCAAAGACAAATATATAGTTGTGGATTAAGCTAGCCAAGTGATTAACAGATAGTGATATTGCTTACAAATTTGGGTTTACGTTTTCATCAGAAGTAGAATTCAAGCTCAAGCTAGCCTTTAGGTAATCCTACCAAGCTGAGTGTCTGAGCTCTGTGTGAGCTATAAAGGAAATCAGATAGAGGAGAGCTCTCCTGGATCGCTGCCTCCAGTCTTCCCCAACTGCCTTGCTGTACCAGTTTCCATAAACTGATAAGGTTCCGTCTTAATAGCATATTTGGGTTGATAGATGGCTGTTCCAGAAGTGTATGGCTCTTCTGGTTAGAAATCTCCTAATTTCCAGTTGAAGCAATGCGTGTCACAAAATAGCACTGGTACTTATCTTTCGTGGAGGTTCCCCACCTGATACATTCAAGGACCTCATTTGTATTCTCCACAGTCACATCACATATTGTGTCATCCGGTGATCAAACAGTCCATTCCCAGGTCTTTTTTCAAAGCTTCCTGTTTAGGGAAAAATTATGAGTCCTAAGTGCCTGACCTCACCTTTTGGGTTATTCAGATTCATCCCATTTCTATTATTCCGGTCCTGAGGCTTATCCAATTCTTCCTGTATACTGTCCTCCTCCACATTCACACTACATATTGCATTATCAGAAAATTTCATGAGCACAGTACTACTTTTTCTGCCAGAGTTCTTAAAAATGTTAAATAGGATCAGTCCCTAGACACATCTTGGAAGAACTCCACTAGTAACTTCCTTTCAGTTTGGTATTTCTCCTTTCAGCATGATCTTTCATTTTTTTTCCACCTCACAACTCTTCTGCTAATTCAAATTTTCTCCATCCTAATGAGCAATTTCCTATGCAGCACTGTGTCAAAAGCTTTCTCTGTAACTGAGTTGCATCTCATTCTCTTACTAAGAAAAGTAGTTTGTTGGGTTATTCAGACATGATTTACCCTTCTTAAAGTGAGTGACATCTCGTTTCCATCTTCATATCCTTATCCGCTTTTTCTCCAATGTATATTTTGAAATTTCACATATTCTTGAAGCCAGACCTGTGGTTGCCCAGCCTTTTCCTATTTTAACTTATGTTAGATCCAATGCTTGCTTTTTTATGGAAGAGCTATCATCTCTGATAAACACATTCAAAATCTTTGCTAGCAGACTTGCAGTTTCTTCAACCAGTTCTTTCATAGTTCTGGGATGTGCCTCCACTGCGAGCTGACTCAGTCACATTAATCTCTTTAGAGTTTGGCTTCCAGCTTAGATGTGGTTAATTCCATTTCCATTCTCATATTCCCATTAGCAACACAGCCTTGTTTAACAACATCATCCCTGTAGAAAACGGAGCCAAAGTATTCATCTTGGGGCCATATCTGTATTATCCTTAACTTCATCACCATCTTAGCTGCACAGTGGCTATAAATCATCTTTTTGTTTGTGTGGCTAAAATAATCTCTATTTGATTTAGCTGTGTTTGAAGAATCCAACTTAGTTTGTCTTTTGGAAATTCTCATTTTATCCATACACTTCCTGACCTCTAAGACTTAATCGCGTTAGCTGAACATTACTCCCTTTTTCCATTCCTTGTAGGATGTCTGCTCATTTTGAATAGGTTCTTTTTGAGCTGGGTAATCATGAAGGTAGGTCTAGATCCCTTCCCTGGATTTCAGTTGAGGGCCCAGCGAAATGTCATACCTTTGTCATTCAGAAACTCCACTTCTTTTTTACACTCAAGTCCATGAGTTTCCCAGTTCAGTGAATTGCATTTTTGAAACTAAAAATGCTGGTTTCTCTTTCAAGTAGGACTACCTGTCTTTATCTTTACATTTAATTTAAAATTAATCAAGTCAAGTTCTCTTGATCCAAGGTTTCTGGTACAACCAGTTCTTCTCCTGAGTCCAAAGCAGTAATCCAAACTGCACCTAACTGAATGATCTGTATCTGGTTTAAAATTTATTGGGTGAAAAAGACTGTCTAGGACATTAAAAGACTGCAATAATATTTCTGACTCTAATGGTAATGCAGAGATTTCCATCCAGAATCTGAGTTGGTATAAATTCGCACTGCTCTGCTGAATCTAGTTGAGCTACACGAATTTAAGCAGACTCTTTGTCATGACAAACCAGATCAGACACATGACAAGCACAGCACACTTTGGTTTGAACTACAGAGCTCGCCTCATTCTCTGCAAGCTTTCACATCCCAGAAAGACTTTTTATGGCACCATTTATAAGTCTTATCCCCTAGAGCATCAAATGAGGACACTCCTATCACTCCTGCTGCCATTTTAAAAGCATCACAGGTAATTTATTGTCTTTCATTTGCTTGCAAAAAAGCGAGGAAGTTTCATTAAGTAGGTGGGAGAAGCTGAAGGCCCTTTTCACACTCACATGTTTTCTCTTTGTTGCTGTTTGTACAGGTGTGGTGAAAAAGACTCAGAGGGCGTATTCATAAAGACAGGACTTGAGAAATGCCACTTTAAATTGTTTGAAATCAAAGGGTTTGGTAGCTCATAAACAGGGAGCTCTTTTTTTCCTTAAAACTGCAAATCTAAATATAAGGAACCACCCTTGTGTACAAATACATTCAGCGTACACATGTAACTACCATTAATATAGTCTGCCCTTGTGGGTTGTGAGAACAGACCCTTTTCATTTATGTTCACTGAGAATTTCAATACCAAAAAAAGAAAAGAAAAAAAAAAGATTCTCATAATCAACGAGTACATTTGTAAGTTGAAATAAAAGTATGCAATGAGGATGTCAGGAAGCTTGTAATCCATCCAAAATGACCAATTTAATGCTTGCTGTAAGCATACTTCCAGACTAGCATCTGGAAATCTTAAATGAACAGAGATAGACATAGACACCCTTACACTCTGGGAAATAATTAAAGTTGGAATAAGAAAACGTTTGTGGACCAGATCATCAGCTGGTATAAATCAGCACAGCTCTAGTCATTCCAAAAAAGCAATGCCAGTTCATGCTAGAGTTAAAGTGCTAGCTGGCTCCTGTAGCTTTCCTTTGTGATTAATTTCAGCACAATCATTTGCTGGAACATGTTTTTGGACCAAGCTTCCTGAAGCATTACTTTTACAAATCTCTTGCGTGCTCTTGGACTGCTGCCTGTAGCACACCCTTCTGCATTAGGTCTGCTTTTCTCCAACAGAAAAGTCAAGGTTTGGGATTTTTTTTTAATGTTATATTAAAAACTAAACAAAACCAAAATTTGTACTGAGCGTTTATTTTACAAATATCACTCTTGACTCTCTTCTATGAATTGATGGCACCTGACTTCTTTGGTTTTTGCTTTTCTTTGCTTAGACTATCCTTAGGACAGTTAACGTTGGTTTTTTCCACCCCTTGTGTACCACAAGCTCCAACAGAATTTAAGAGGGGAACTCCAGCATCATGGTAGTGCAGAAGCAGACACAAGGCTGCCACAAGTTGCCTTCAGCTGCTGGTGCGATTTCGCCCTGGCTGCCACTCACCCACACGAGACTTTGGAAATGCTGTGGCACCTGGGGAGCCACCACAGCACAGGTCAGCACAGTCAGCACTCCTACACCCTTCTTTTTACAAACCACCCTAGGAGGTCCCAGAGCTGGAATCTTTTTCCAGGGAGGGTACACAGGTGGCCCTGGTGTCTCAGACCTGCCAAATTCCCCTCCCTGAATGCAGTGATGCTAATGAGCTCCCTCCTGCTGGGACCTCAAGCACCTCACCTGGCCTTCTGCCTGCCCTGGCAAACCCAGCAGCACCCAACTTGGTGCAGCACAGATGGAGGGAGAAGCCACAGCACTGGCCTGTGGCTGGAGAGGTGTCTCTGGGAGGGGATGTGCACTCAAAGCCTCCTCACTGGAGCATACAGCTCTGCCTTGCAGCCTCCTGCCCGAGCACTCTGTGGCAGGATGCAGCCAGGTCCTCTCTCAGAGAAGACAAATTCTGAGAAACCAGTCCAAGGGCACGCTTCATGGCCATCACGCAACTCCCCAGCCACTCCATGCAGCCATGGTTGGCACATTTTCTTTTCCGTGTGTTGACCATAGGGAAAAAAAAAAAGGCAAATTATTTAAAATATTGCCTGTTCATCCATAGATTGCAATTAAGCACTCTTTGAAAACACGCAGACACTTGTGCATTAGCTTATGACAGTCTGTGCTGCCCTTCCTCTTCTTCCACATCTCTCTCTTCCTCCCCAGTGCCAGCCAGAACCCATGAACACACGAAGAAATGTAGGGAACTTGTCTGTACAAGGTCATGACTTGTTTCAAGGCCATGGTATCTCTTAAAATGTTCTCTAGCGTTGTCCCTCGGGTATGAGTGGCATTGCCCCTGCAGGAAGGAGAGCTCACAAACAGCAGGACTGTAGCTGCTGTTAGATGGCAGCAGCTCAGTTGTCCTTGGTCACCCACAGACAGCTCATATTCTCCATCACAGGGGATAAGTACAAGGCTGTACAGCCTACAAGTGTTCAAAGACACCAGGCACTTGCTAAGAGCCCTTCAGTGCCCGCAGGGACTTGTTTCCTTCAGGGCACTGGACTACGTGCAGAAATGTGCACTCTCCCCCTGCTTATGAGAAACAGAGCTGCTGGGATTTTAGGGGGGCTGCACACAAAAAAATGAGGCGAAAGGGGACATCACTATATACCACCTACCAGTAGCATGAGACCACCGTGACGTTCTTCACTCAGAAAGACACAGATTATCTTTTCAGTGTTATCCATGCTCCTTCTGTGGCAGAAACTTGCGGAATCACTTTTTCTGAGTGTTTTGCTTTTGGGTTTCTGGGCTCTGATTTGCAGAGGTATTAAGTACTCATGTGGCTGCGAAGTCTCCATCATTTGAGATACTCCAGATTTGACTATATATGACCCTGAAAGGCCTGATCTGATTTCAAAGTTGGGTATAACTTCAAAATTGGCCGTTCTTTGAACACCACATCTATAAAACAGTGCAAATGATATCAACACAACTCACAGGTAGGGGTTAAAGATTGCTTATGAATGTCTCAGGTATTATTTTATAAACATTAGAGAAAGCTCTACTGAAATCAGAAATTTGCTACTCAGACCAGGGCTCGGATAATGTAAAGGGACAGAGCTCTTCACGGAATCGTGACACTTAAATGCAAGGCTGAAAACTCATTCATTAAGCACAGTCTGTTGGGTGTTGCTCCTTTGAAGCATGGCTTCTGTGCAGAAGGGAATATATCTTCCTGTAATTAAAAACCATAGCAAGCTTTAATTTTTTACTTTGCACTTATTAGCATTTATCTTTTGAAAATTAAGATTCGGTGGGCCATTCCACTCAACTAGATATAATTTTATATCAATATTGAAACAGCCGTTTTTTTTGTATCACCCTATTTGGTCAAAATTAAGCTTTAAGGTTATGAAAGTGGAGGTCTGGAAGCTTACAATTGCGGCAGATGCCTTGAGTCTGAGTCAGAGTCAGTGACTAGTATTGACAGGATACTATTAAAGCAGAAGAAAATGCTATGGAGCATACACACTCACATGTATCTGGGCAAAATCTACTTCACTCAGCAGTTAATCAGATTAAGAAGTATAAGTAACCGAGATTTCATTTAACATGTTTCTCGTGGGTAACTACTGTGATAGCAGAAACAAGCCTTCAAGACTAAAAATAGAAAGCATTCCTATTACGAGTTTTGCTCGAAGCTCAGAAATGAAAATGCTGTGAGAACAAGGGAATGGGAGCCTAATGAAAACATCTCCCTTTGCCTCTGTCTCTGCAATGTCATGCTGAGAAGCAGCACTTACTTTCTCCGACACACAGAAATCTTTGTGCCTGACAGATAGAACAGGAGATAAAAAGGATACAAAGCATCTGGCTTTCTAGTACGTATGTGGGATGATTATTTAAATTACAAAGTTTGAAGAATTTGGCACTTAGCAAACTTGAATCTTGCCCAGGTTTTTTTTTTCCCTCAATAATAAGTTTAGAAACATGAAAAAAAGAAACATTTTCCCCTGTAACACAGCATATAAACAACATCTGCACTTTCGAATTAGTTCAAAACACCTTCAGAATGAAAGGTTTTTCTCTCTGCACAGGGAAGAAACCCTTCCAGCATGCTCCAGCAGAGGGAAAGTCTTTCAGAGATTGAGCCGTCTGGTTCCATTGTAAGGTTGCTGGCAGAGACCCCATCGCAGGATTGATGTTGCATTAATTACCAGGCCCATGGGCCCTCCAACCCCACTCCACCACGAGACGTACTGGCAATGGATCTGAGGAACACTGGCATTATCTCAGTCCTCAAGACCTGCAGGCAAGTTGTCACCTGAACTGCAGGTAAAGTGAAACATTTCACTGCGCTAATAAAATACACGTTCCTCTGGCATTCAGACTGTCTGGGAGATAACTGTTTAATGTATTGCAAACTTCACTGCTAGCATCTGACTCTAGCAAACATAATTCCAGAGAAGGCAGACTTTCTGAAGTATTTTGGTTTGCTAATATTTATAATATTAATAATACTTTAATAATAGGCATATATTATCAGATATGGGTTTTGCTCTTTATTAGTTGAAGAGGGGCCTCGTACCTCTTCAGCAGGAGAAAGCAGCATCAATATAAGACTGTTACGGCGTACAGTCCAAAGCAGTGCTGGGCCCGCAGAGAGTTGTGTTCCACATTAATTTTCCTGGCTTCCAGGGTAAAGAGAGAATAGTGCATCACAGGGATATCAGCTGGCATTTTTTAGCAACTAGTCCTTTCAGATGCCTTATTATTAAATTGCATTGCGGCAGTTCACAGAAATTTGGAGAACTAGCAGGGTCAGTTCCATGCAAACTCTTTAAGGCTGTCTCAGTTTGCGCACTAAAAAGCGCTCACTCGTTTCACTGTGATCATATCTAATTGGTTCATTCCTTTCTTCCTTGATTGCATTGCCATTTTAGCTCAGAATCAGACATAATAGCTGAGAAGATGGGAGCCATCAAATTACTTTTTAACCCACATCAGTCCCTTTGGTTATCAACCCTGACTCTAAAGCAGTGACAGGCAAAGCAATAGGACTGTGTACTGCTCTTCTCTATGAACAGGAGGAGCTGCTGAATTTGGCATCCTCTCACTATGAACACTGGAATAAGAGCTAGGATACCTGAAGTCCAGAGAAATATCATCTGCGAACAATAAGCAACAGTAAAAGGAAAACGTTTAGCTCAGTTTATATATAACCTTTTAATCCAGGTAGCATTTAAAACAATATTTGGGCTTGACAATTATTCCCACAGAGTGATTGTGCAAGCATTAGCGATTTTAACAATGTTTATGTAAACAACATGAAATGCAAGATAAAGAACTTGATCATTACATTTCGGTTTTAAGGATACAAGTGAATTGTTTAAGTCTTTCAAATCAATGTCATAATGGATTGCAGCTTTATATGTAGTCAAAATAAAGATTTGTGGAATATGATTTTTTTCATGGCTTGTAGATCTATTTTTACATATTTTTAAAAATAAAACATCCCATGATTAGCCCTTTCAATTTCTGCATCACATAGTGTTTTTTACAGACTCTAATTATATCTTAGATTAAAATTCAAAACACCTGCTCTTGTGGATCGCACTAATTTCAGCCTTGAGTATTTTGATACAAAGAGCTATAATCAGCGAGAACCAAATGATTTCCTATTCTCTGTACCACACCTTTTTAGTTGAGTAAAGCTAGAGAACCTTCTTTTTTTGTGTTATGATTCTTACATCTTTTATTTAAATTAATGCTGAAAGATGTAGCATTTTTACTTTTACTTAAATCAGACGGAATATTTAAGCAGATATTAGATTTTAAAATAACAGCCATTTTGATTCCAAACAGCAGATGAACAGCGTACCTTTCTTCTCTTTCCATTTCAGTGTCGCTAATATACTTTATTCCTGGCTTTTAGGGAAACTGCTCTTTAAAAACCCTGTAATTTGAGTTCAAGGATTTAAATGGGAACACATACTTACTTGAAAGACAGTTTTTTATGTGCTTGGTTCTGGGTTATTATTCATGCACTTCTCTATGCTCTAGGGGTGTGACCCAAAGTCCACGGAGTCGATGGGAAGACGCGCAGATTTCACTGGACTGTGAGTCAGGCCCTAAAGAAAAAGGAAATAGTAGAATCATCCAAGTAGATTCTGTCACAGTAAAATAAGGGTATCTTAACAGTATCTACATTTTGATGAGCACAAGATGGGATCTGACTCTTTGCACAGTTACACTGGTTTTAAGCCAACAGGACAACGCTATAGGACACAACAGGACAATGAATTCAGTAGGCACTGAATCAGGCCCATCACAGTCCTCCGAGGGTCTCCAGAGCAGTTTGGTTACTCTGAGTTTTATGCAATGATCTACTTTAAAGTAACACTGTCTGCTGAAGCTGTGGGGGTGGCCTGGCAGTTCTGCGCGAGCTGCTTATTTTGTTTCTCCCCCATGCTGTGCTGTAACTTGCCACTTTCCTCTGTTGCAATGGGTAGGTTTCTGAAGGTCCATGAAAAGCCACCTGGCTCTTGCTCCAGAGTATATTAATACAATGAAAACAGATTTTATGGCATGTCACATCAGAGTTAGAACAATCTTTTTAGAAACTCAACATTTTTATACCGTGTTCCTCACTGTGATTAATTAGCTGTGAATGTATTTATTGATTTTTTTTCTTCCCTTTTCCATGTCATGTGTTAAAGAGGTAGGAAAGGTAAGTTCTTTTTGGAAAAATTCAAGCCCTCCACATAATAAAATGGCATATGCCCCTGGAATGCGCAAGACTCTTCTAGTTTTCCCTAAATGCTCTAAGAAATGCCTGAGTGTTGTAAAATGAGCTTTCCATCACCTGTGGACAACTGTTCTGGTTTAAGATAAATGATAACATGGGCCAAATATATCCACTATCATCTCACAGACAAACCTAGTGACTCTGATTAACCCTATGCACTGGGCTTTTCTATTTCAAGTGTTGCGCAGTAGTTTCTTACTCTGTTTTCAGCTCTGTTCAGATGCACATAGACAGCTCAAGTCTGTGACTGCTTCGGAAGAAAGAAACCTTCCCTGGACAGGCGGGAAGCTTATGGGAGCCCTGTAGAGGCACCGAGGTAGCTTTAGGGCATCTGCCCCCCACTTCCCTGGCTCTAGGAGTGCCTCACCGCCCTGCCGAGGCTGCACAGTGCTGTGCCCGAATTAATAAGCTGGTTTTACAAAGGGTAAGTTTGGATCAAGGATCCGTTTTGTTTTCTGTTGTCTAAAATTTCCAGTCTTGCAGGTATCTCAGGATGATTTAAGCTGGCTGCGTACCACCTCGCCATCCTGCAGACTGCTATCGAGAGGAGCCCCACAGCTCCAGCAGCAAGAAAGCCTTGTACCCGTAAGGAGAAAACCAATTAGCACCAGTGTCACTAAGATCAGAACAAGCGATACAAGTTTTGTGCGTAGGAGCCAGGGCCTTGGCTCATGCAGTCTCACCACTCTGCATGGTAGACACACGAAACTCAGTGTCTGCCCGAAGGAGCTGAAGGGCTGGGTCAGCCCTGCTGAGATTTAAGCCAGCAGTTCCAGAGAGTCTAGGTGTTTCAAACATGGTACTTACACCTCTTCAGCTTTACTCAGCTGCTGCTACTTCTATCAAAATAAACCACATGTTGGGAATCTATTTATTGTGAGTTTATGCTTCATTAGATGTGAAAGTCTTTTTTTAAAGCAAGACAAAACCTTGTGGTAGTAAAATTCCT
Organism: Pterocles orientalis; assembly: GCA_011057875.1. Classification (NCBI taxonomy): domain Eukaryota; kingdom Metazoa; phylum Chordata; class Aves; order Pterocliformes; family Pteroclidae; genus Pterocles; species Pterocles orientalis. The sequence goes on along the minus strand of WKFP01014838.1, from coordinate 987,537 downwards.
TTAATTTTTTTAGCTACACAGCATGTACATTATCTGTTCATGCTTAAAAAAAAAAAAAAACAACATTTTTCCACAGTACAAATTAAAATGCAACTGATGTCTTTAATATGAAATTTACTGCCGCTCTGAAAGTCTGCCTACCACCTAGTAAGTGGAAACATCAGTAAGTTAAAAAGGTAACGACATATAGATGTTATTCAAAGGAATAAGTAAATCAAAGATGTGCGCAAGCAGTAAGTGTCTTCTGTTTGGCAGGAGTCCTCAGAGAGCAATACCATGCCAATTTCTAGAATTAAATTGCATTATTATAAGAGCTTTAAATTAAGCTCCTAACCATGACCTTTAAACACGGTGATTGCCATTATGCCTTCTGAGGAGGTTCTGGAGGGTTTGGAAACCCTGTGCAAGATTGATGGGTTTTAATACGTAATCAAGTATAGGTTAATTTAGCACAGCTGTCGAACAGAGGGCCTGACACTGGGTTATCACAGGGAGCGCCCTCTGTTCTCATCCAGACAAATCAGTGTTAGCAGTGGGAGGCAGGGCTTCTTAGCGCTGGGGAAGACAACACAGTGTCTTCCTGATGGGGCTGGGAGAGGACGTGGAGTTTAACAGACTTGCATCTCCTTTAGAGAGTGACCAGGAGTCAAATGTTCCCCCAGTGCTTGTGCAGAACCACACGCCAACAAAAGAAAGCGTCTAATGCATAGTTTTGGTCAGGAAGTATTTCTATGGTCACAACCCAAAAGAAAAAACATCCCAAAGACAGTTAAAAGTAATAAGCTGAAAATGCGGTGGAAGTATGTTCGCTCAGACCAGGTAAAAGACCATCACACAGTGCATACTTAAAACAAAAATATGTGCTAAAAAAAAGCAGTAAAATCCTTAAATAAGCGCACAGGGGTTAAAAAAAAGTGTTATCACTTTCTATTATCTTAGAACCACTGTGAACGAATTCTGTTCTCAAATGTACCTGCTGACATATATATACCTGTCTTATGCCTTATATCTTATGCACTGTCATATACCTGTCTTACGTGTCATATAATTATCTTCAAGCCCAAAAAAATGAAACACTTTGGAGAAATAAAACAAGGCCCCAACGTACTGTATGGTTATGAAGTACCAATTCAATCTATTTTGTACTATCCGCACTGAAAACAAACAGCATGGACTGTAGGACCTCATGCTGGTGCACAGAGGGCTGACGTTTCTCTGGAGTGACCGGCTCTCCAGGGATGCTGCTGCTCATTCTGCTCTGCAGGAACTGCAGCTGCGGGCTCAGCCCTGGGAGCTTGTGCCGGGAGATTTCCCACCACCCAGTCCTGCTGGTGCTCCTGGGCAGTTCCAGGCTCAGAAAGACCCAGTCACTGCTGTCAGGTCCACTCATCAAAGACAAGTGTAGCCTGAGCCCACAGGTTATTAAATATACAAAAAAACACATCTGATACCTTCCACAAATTTTCAGTATTTTTTTATTTATAACCAGCTTTAGCTTTGTGTAAGAGGCATTGTTATTCAAATATACAACTGGCTGCACATATTTTGTCTTCTAGTTTCTCACACTTGTGGGAGAAAGTAAGTTTTTGTCAATAAGAAATAACTATAGTATTGGTTACAACATGTATAATAACCCTGTCCCAGTCTTGATCACTCTCATTCTTTTCCTCTTGTATCGGGCGTGGTCTGACAGAGGTCTTGGTGTCCTCTATCTCTGACTGTGCAGCGTAACTTTTAGGAAACCTAGACATGCTTCTTCCTACCTATTCCACTGACCCCTTTTGTCCAGGGAAGCAGGAATTAGCTTTTGTAAGGGTGTTCTGCTGGAAGAAGTCTGTACAGATTCTTCGGTTGTCATCGCCCTATCACCAACACTTTGTCACAGTTTTTTTCTCCAGGCTTGTTCTTTTCTTAATATGGCCTTCTTAACATTATTTTAACAGTAGTGCAAATTGAGATATTAAACTCTGAAGTCTATTTAGCTGCACATCTAAGGCAAGCTCAAAGAAGAGCACTACTATCTTCTCCCTCTGCATTTCTGCATGTCACAACAGCTTGCTTTATGTGCAGCCAAGTGCTAATTGTCTCTCAGGCTTTGTAGGTGAAGGTGGAATACATGTCCCTTCAGTCGCTGGACTCTGTTCTTAGTTTCTCTGACGAAACAAAGTTGTCCTAGCACTAGATTTAACACTAATACAGAACTGCTCTGTTCTTTGCGTGGGACACAAGATTTTTTTCTCTTGATATCACATCCACTATGCAGTTTGCTATCTTGATCTGGTGAGGTTTGTCTTCCATTTACATTGGGAGGGGGAAAAAGTGTGTAAAAATGCACCACTCTTACAAATCCAAAAACCTGTTCCCTTGTCCAGCTTAGGTCATAGGGAAAAAATGTTTGGTGGTTTTAGTCACCTTTCCAGAGCAAGCAAGCATGCACTTGTACAGCAGAAGTAGTACTTGATATGCATTGCTATTAGTCACGGTACAAAGCAGCTTTGCAGACACTAATATCCAAGTCAGTTATTCAAGTGTTTCTTCTTGTAGACATCTGATTAAACTGAATGATTTATGATTATCTGCTCTGGAAGTCTTCATTGTATTCTCATTGTCTGCTTTCCTCACACTTTTGCTGGTGCCTCTTTCTGCACTTGCCGTCGCAATAGTGTGCTCACAATAAGTCAATGTGCAGTCTTTTCTTAATAGCCTGTCAATCCATAGCTGGTTATCAATTATCTAATATCAAGTAATCAAGAGGAAGCTGTCTGGAGAGAAAAGATACCCTCCAGATGAGACTTTCAGATGGAAGTCCTAAAGTGGATAGACCCTAAGTGTCCACGAAACTTGCAGTGTTCCACAGAGAGTTACCTGGAATAATACAGTTTACAACTCTGCTGAGGGTAGCCCCTAGGCTGGGAATCCAGCTGCTGCTTTTGCTGCAGAGGAATCAGCAACTGTCTTTGCTAGACAGTATGTGAAGCCCAATAACTGAACATCTTCCACTATCCTTTGGTGTAGCCACCAGCCTCTGACATGTCCATGTGGGTGGTGGGAGTGAGACTGGAGGGTTCTAAGGCACTTTGTAGACTCTTGGGCCTTGTGTGCCTGGTTTAGCATTTTCCAGGGTGATGTCTCCAGGCCCTCTACTTTTTCCTTGTGAATAAGCTACAAGTGTCCAACAGTGTGTCTGTCCCATTAGAGGCATTAAAACAGCATCTGAAGTCCCAGAACTGAATGCATCCTGAAACATTTATTGTTGGCAGTCAGATTTGGGAGTTGCCAGCTCCTTGAGACCTGCAAGAAGGGTTCCAATAACCTACTATCCCACCTCCCAATGTCATTTGCATCATCAATATGCCCCGATCTGCTTTGTCACATGTCACTTAAACTTGCAAGCATTAGAAGTTACTAACCTCTTTTCTCTACTTGGAAAAAAGACAAGAGGCACCTCTTTTAGGGCTGTGCAGACTCTTCTTTGTAACTGCAGGAGATTTTTAAGAATTTCCTCACAAAACAGCACTCATTTTTTTTGTCAATGAGTTGCAGATTATTTCTTATTTACTTAAGAATAGTTACTCCTGAAGACAGTTAAATGTTTCAAGACTAAAAAGCAAAGTAAATGTAGGTTAAAAGCCATTAAGTCCAGATAAAAAAAAAAAAAATTGTCATTAACTTTTAATAAAATAATACAAAATAATTTCTATGGGTCCAATCGCTGTTCCTTGCAGAGCTTTCTATGCGTGCAAATAATCTTACGAGGCTATTGCACTGTTGGCATTTTGGTGAGGAACAGTTTTGAGCAGATCTGTATGAAGGCAATATTTTGATCCAAAGATACACACATGAAATTGTCTCCCCACCTCCTGTCTCACGTGAAAGCACTACCTGGAAAAAAAGAATAGCACAGATTTTGAAATAACCTAGCCTGGAGGGGTGCCAGCCATCGAGGTCCTCCTTGCCAGCGGCAGGGCCCCATTGCAGCGAGGGCTTCCAAAGGCTGCCCTGCCTCCAGAAGTGCCTGAATGAATCAGCACACTGGCTCGAGCCAGAAATGGACTCAAAGTAGCTGTTGTTTTTCTCCCCTGGGAGCATTTTCAGAGGAAGACCTCAGAGGTAAGGGCTGAGGTTCCTAAGAATGGCCAGCTTTATGCCAGGAAGGACTGGAGCATACCCATTTGCTAAATGTTCTATAAAGGGAAATATTCTTTAGCCTCTTTTGGGATAAATACCACTCCTCTTCTGAGAGAATATTTACAGACAGTATCTCCCGAGCATCCTGAAAGTGACTGACACAGATACATATGGATTGTGTTTATTCTTGTCTGCCTTGGTTTTAAATTTTATACATGTCCTCTAGGCATAACTTTGATGCCGATTTTTCTAGGGGAAAAAACCTGAATACGTAAACAAAGGAGTCATACATATATAAAGTAGTAAAGCATAAATCAAAGTCAGCCTCCGACTTTTTTTTTTGAATGCCAAATACTTTAAGAAGCAAGATTCAGTTTCAATGGTTGTCTTGCCTTAGTTCTTGTCTGCTTCAATTTAAGGGGCTTTTATTACTGCATCATGACCTCCTCAGAAACTTAGTTATATTGTGAAATTTTATAACTGTAAAGACAGAAAGCTAAGAGCTGTGAAACAGTTTTGCAGCGTCAAAATTTCATCTTTTCCCCCTGTGTGTATTAAAACGAGAGAGAGGTCAGTTCTCTGTCTGATGGGATGCTCCTGTCTCAGGGAGGATTACTGTGTCACCTGCTAGCATGACAAATGCAGTTCTCCAGCTTTTCCTGAGGCATGCTCGCACAGAAGAACCAAAGCAAGATTCTGGGTGGGAAAGCTACTCACAGACGTTTTTAATGGCCATGCATATCTTTTGCCTCCCTGGCTGATCTCTGTGCACTAGGTGGGTGGCATTAGTGTTACAGGGTTCTTGCCAAGGAGTAGCCAAAAGAACTTTCACTGAGGAAGTTTGATCCCTGAAGTGCTGCTGAGGGCAGTGACAGCTGTACAGAGACCCTGAACAAATGCTGTTTGCACCAGTGAGCTCTGCCTGGACACAACATTAGCTGCACATTCAATTTTTCCAGGAATCCAGAACGTGTTACCCTTGTGCGTATTTCTTGTGCTTGGTCAGTTCTTGCCCCCAGCCTTTCCCATAACTTCTCTGCAACCGTAAAGTGGCTCGGGATGGCTCCTGAAGTGCCATGGCTTGCTTGTTGACTTCTCTTTGAAAGAGGAGTGCCAGATTTCTTTGAAGTATTGAGCACTGTGAAGATGAGATATATAAAGGCAAAATTCAGTCCAAAAGGTCTGCTCTGTCACCTTCTTCTTCTTTTTTCGGCCTCACCTATGAAACCCAAGGAAATTAGCTGCTAGACTCGACTGTGTTCAAACCATCTAATCGATTCAGAAGTGGAGCTATGTAGTCTGGGATCACATGTAGCCAAGGTATTATTTTCATCTTTTAAATGTCCAGAATTTCTTGGATTGATTATTTCCTGTGTTTGATTTCAGGTGTTCGGTAGCTAACATGAGACCTCTGACTGAGGAAACATCACACTGCCAAGGCTCAGCTGAAGTAGCTCCCTGCCCACACATCCTTCTACAGCACTTTAAAATATGCATTTCCTGCCCATACTATAATTAGGCTCTTTCATTCTCCCTCCTGTTGCTATTAAAATACTCATTATCTACTACAAATCTCCTCTATTATGCTCTTTCTTAAATCCCTCTTGTTACTTCAGGATGCAAATAGAGACGTTTTAGTGGATGTAGTTCCAACCAGGGAAATTCCAGCACTGCTTCACCATGACAGTGGGGCACAATCATCAATGAAGCAACAACTTCACTGTGGTTCACTGCAACTGCTGAAGGATTTGAGGCTGGCTGGCAGCCACAGACGACATCCACAGGATTGCCTGTACCTCAGTGAGCTGCACAGGCAGATGCTGAACTTGAATCCAATTCAAAAGACATTGCAAAGATTAATAGACCTTGGTACCTCAAACTGGGAATAAGAATTAAAGAAACAGGGAGGCAGGTGAAGCTTCTTTGGCTATTGATAGTTTGTTGCCTAGGTGAAAAATCCCCAAAAAAAGTAGCTCCTCCGGAGCAAAAAGAGATGGGTGTCTGTCTCAGGATCATGCCTTATTGTCAGAGAGGACATCTTGTATTCTTAGCCCAAAGTTTAACCTCATCCTGACTCTCTGAGTCAGCATTTGCAGTTCCAGACTTGATGAAACAAAAGGAAAGATGCAATGTCACTGTCTGTGGCTGGCCGTAAGCCATCTACTGGAGCTACATTTAGTCCCTGAGGAGCACGTTCCAGCCACGGCTGCAAATGCCCCAAAACGTTTAAAAATGTTTTCTGAAATATTATTTGACTCTAATGGCTTCTGAAGGGGAAAGAATTTACCAGAGAGAATATGGTTTTCAGGAGATGATCTGAGGTTCCCTGTTTCTACTTCTGGGTATCTTCAAATTAAAGCACATCTCTTCACTGGTGCTAATCTGATGTAGGAAGTGCAATTTAGGCTGCGAGAAAACTGATGGGAGTATGTCCTGGAAAAAAAATATTTCAATGCAGTAATGGATAATCTCATTAAATATATTTTGTATAGAGGTATGTAAAACTCAGGTAGGCATTATTACTTAAGTATTAGAAAAGACCCTGGCATGACCCAGACCTACAATAACGGGGCAGTTATAATTTCTATTTTATCTAAGTCAAAGTAAGTTAACGTACAATCTTAAGTTTAAATTTTTATATATAAACTGAACTTGCTTTAACTCTTCCCAGAGGACATGTGCAATGCAGTTTAAACTTTTTATTTATCCCCAAACAGGATCAAACGTGCAAGGAATATTAACAAGTTTAAAGTGCAGAAACGCACTTCCTATTTGAGGGAAGAGTTGTATAATTGTGTGTGGCTTCAACAAAAAGGTGTCATTATACTGGAAGCAAGGTAACATGAGGAACCTAGTTTCATCTGACTTTGAAATACTTTAATCTAAAGAAAGAGTCTGGTGGTAACAGGCCTGCAAATCAAGATAAAAGTTCAAAGATGCACAAGTAAGGTATCAAAACCTTAATTGCACAATTGAATGTGCATGTAGACAGTGTTTCTTTCAAATTATTTTGCAGTTCTGTTCATTTTATACAACTCAACATAGATATAAGCCCTGTAAACAGTGATTCACTGCACATACACAATTCAAATAGTGTTGTTTACCTGGGAAGTACCACAGAGTGCACAGGATTCTTTTTCAGGAAGATATTAGTGATGCACAGCAAATTAATACTCTAGTTCATTACTAATTCTCTTTTACTTTTCTTTGAAACTTGTCAGCCCTGAGATTTCTCCCCAATCATTAGGCACATCTGTCCTCGTCATGTTTTGTTTCAAACCATACAGAAAGTATTTCAATCATACGGTCTCATAGGATAACTATAGTCTCCCGCATTGCATCCTTTTCCATCTGCAGTCTATTGACCATGGTTTGGGAAGCACTGCCTTGTTTCTAACTTGAGTACAGTTATCCATCGCTAAAGGCGTATCTTTCTCCTTACCCTGAGATGTGGCAAGCCCAACCATGCTTTTAAAATAGACTTTGAAAAATGGAAATGTCAGTGGTTGTTGGTGTGAAACGGAGCTGCTTGAAAATCAAAGAGAAAAGAATAGGGAAAAAAATTCAAAACATATAAATAAGGAGACAAGAGGCAACTTGAGATAACACAAACATCTCCCAGAGATGGGATTCTATGCTCAGGAAAGACCTCAGGAGCCAAACTCCAACTGGCTGGGAGCTGTAAATTATTAACACATTTGTCTCAGAAGCATATCCATGCACTGTTATGACAAATCTGTGCCCACGGTCTGTTCCTGGTGTTCAATGCTTAGTAGTTTCTGCATAGCTGTCTAATCCGAATATATATGAGCAACATCAATCATATCACACTGTAAAGCAATATCTTCCTGTATAAGAGATTTTTTCTTTTATTTTATTCACAAGACAATATGAAAGCATGTCTAATTAAGTGTTCTCCACTTTTCCTCTCTCAGAATCCAGAGTTTTTTAATCGTGGGGGACATTCATTTCTGCCGAAGACTGCATGACTTGAAACTTTGCCTAATACACATCAAATGCCAAAACAGACGTTTTTAATTACTCGCACAAAGTCTGTAGAGATACGTTTTGTAATGAGGAATGTGGTTAAACAGAAAAGTGGTCCCATTTGCCTTTGCAACAGACAGTTAACATTTCATCTTGACCTATCCTTATGCTACAGTTCTGTTTTCATTCTAAAAATTTACAGAGTTTGTTGCTAAGTCGGGTAAATACAAATGGACAAATGCTGGCCTGCCAAGGCAATGCTGAAGCCGGTGGACCTTTGCCCACTCATATCTGCCCAGGATGTTTCACAACCACATTCAAATACTACTAATATAATGGCACATATCAACAAAACAAAAGAAAAAATTACTATACTAGTGCTCTATCTTAAACAAACCAAGCTTCCATCTTATATAGGAGGCTTTATGTACCTTTATTTAAATATTCATTTAGTTTTAAAGCAGAGGAAGTGAAGGAAGGCAGAGGCCCTCCACCAGCCCCTGCTGCACATCAGTGGAAGAACGTGTGTGATCCAACAGCCCTTGCTGGACAGAAGGAGCCACCTGAAAAGAATGTGTCACTAATCTCACTCCAAAATATGCATTTAAATCAGATGCATTTCTCTGCAAAGGTGTCTTTTTTTTTCTGGGCTGATCGTTAAAGGACCAAAGAGTCATTAACTGTGATTTAGAAATCTACTTTTTAGACATCTACACTTGAATTAGATAAGCTCCTGACTATGGCAACGTGGCAGTAATTGAAAAGTGGCCAAGGGAGGTGATACTGAAAATATTTAGCTCCTCTAAGTGGGACATAAATTGATGTGAGCTGAGTTTTACATGATATCATCTAGAAAAACACGGAAGTACATGAAAGAACTTTTATGTTCTCAGGATTTAATGTATCTCAGATTTAGATCACTAACTAAGCCAACTACATGGGCTTAAGCAGAACTTTACCAAGCTGCTTTTTTTTTTTCTTTCTTTCTTTTTTGTGGAGCTATGTCTGAGAAAGAAAGACCAGATCATGTAAATGAGAAGGATTATCTCTTTGAGTGAAAGGTCTGAAAGTAATGAAAATATGAAAATTGGAGGAAAAGACAGGAACCTTGGTTTTATTTTGCGTACTTCTTGCCTTACGGTATGTTTCAAAGGCCTAATGGCTGTGGACAAAAAAGTCTGAACTTCATTGCAATATTCAGAGACTATTCAGTGAGGGAAAAAATAGCTGAAACTCTGAGAAGAAAAATCCAAAATAACTGAGTTCCTCAAAGCAGTAGTCTCAAAAGGAACACCCTTTCTACATCTATAATCTGGCACCTACAAATACAGGATGGGACAAGGCACAAGCCATTGTGAAAATCTTGTTGTTTCCAGTACAATGGACATTTTTTTCTCTGAGTTATAAACCCTGAAGGAGGTACCAAATTGAAAACAGAGGTATTCTCGGATGACAGTGCTTCCTGCTCTACGAGAGACATGGCTGCAGATGTCTGCGAGCAACAGTTTAAAAACTTGGGAAACATGACAGCTTTGCAAATCAGAGTATTTTGCTAATGTGCTTCAACTTAGAGTGTTTCTGGGGTACGCTCCTGCTGCTCTCAGTGAGTTGGGCTAGCTATCTACGATTCCCAGCGCTCATGAACCATCAGCTAATTTTATTTTTTGAAGAAAAGAGAAAGAACATAAACTACATGAATATATATTTGATATATAAACCTGTACTTCATGCTTAATAAATCCATACCATGATACATATTTTTGTCTGCATATGAGAACGAAGCACATACACACACAATATGTGTGTATGTATGTGTGTTTATCCATATCTTATTTGCATACCCATCCCTCTGTGAATGCACAAATATCTCTAGTTAACACCCAGCAATAGGCAGATTTTTCTCCTAAGGAAAGGAAGTGGGCTAGGGTTGCCTTTATTCCACATTACCATTGATTTTACAAGGGAGGCACAGTGCTGAGTAGCTGTATAATAGTCTAAATACAGAGTGAAAAAGATGGACTGTATGTGAAGCAGCAATAAAAGATTCCAGACCTGCTGAGATCACACCACAGCAGTGACTGGGGACGGTGGTGCTCTGGTTAGAGAAGCCAGAAACGTGGCATGGCTCCACTGTTCCCCCATTGCCAGAGCTCCCAGGAGGCTGTTGCAGGTGAGAGCACCAGTACGGGCTGTCCATCTCCTTGCCTGGCTTCTAGTCCCACCACCACCAGCCAGTCCTCTTTCAAATCTGAATGCAAGAAGGTTTCCCCAGCCCATCAGAAACCTGCTTGAAGGTATCCCCCAGAGTTTGTCTTCAGGCCACACTGCAAGGAAGCTGCTGGGGTTTTGCTCCCAAGGGATCCCAACCTACCCTCCTTGGAAGAGTGCGACCATCATGTCTGTGCACAGTAGTACAAAACATTCAGAGCAGCAGTACCAGACTTCCAGATTTAGGAAGGAAAACTATCCCTCTTCCTCTTTCCTGGGCTTTGTCAGGGGAAATAGGTGAGCTAAACATCAATAGACCGCTGCTTGCCAGTTCCCCTCATCCCTGCAAAGGAAACCAACTGCCTTCCTTGAGGTGCTCTTAACTGGAAACACAGACAGGGCTGCTGCAAAACATGTGGGCAGATGTTTTGTTAGGATTAATAACTGAATAGCTTTTGACTGATGCCAAAACAGAGACACAAATCTTGGGGCAAGAGCCCTCACCCTGAGCGACACACTCCTTCTCTCCAACACCCATTCTATGGCAGCTGCACACAAAAACAAATTCTTGTCTCTCCTCTGGAGACAGATTAGCTTCAGTTTCTTTAACCTAAAGCAATAGTATGTGCCAGTTCTGGTGAAGAAGGCCTCAAGCCAGCTCTGCGACTCCTTTCTGATATTCCTGCTGAGAGTCTGTTAGTGATAAGACCATGGTCCTTGCAGAGGCTGACCAAGACCCCCATATCCTTAAGACCTCATGGCACTGCCTTCTGTCCCCCCATCCTGGCTATCTGGCAGTTCATGTGAGAGGGCTCATATCAGCTGCTTTCTTCTCGAGAAACCTGCTTTCACAGTACCCAGCTGTGGCTGAGCATGTAGTGTGATCTCTTGGGACCCCCTACATCCATATCTGATGTGATTTTGGTACGTGGAGTCTGTGGGGCTTGTGATCTGGCCTCTACTATCTTTCAGACCACGACCAGAGGGACTAGGAGAACAGCACTAAGCCCTGACCATGCTCTCATGACAGTGTACGTACAGTATCCAGGAACTGGAAAGTGTTCACATATGGTTGGACACCCTGGAAATATAAAGAAGCAATTCACAGAAAATGAAGACATAATTTCAGACTGTGAAGTAAAATGTTTAAGTCAATATAAGAAACCTGTCTGGGGCTGTCTCGGTTCATCCTTCCTGATATGCTGGCAGCTGCCCAATGTGCATTCTTTCCATCAAGGACAATTTTAATAAAGAGAAAATAATTGCTCTGTAGTATTTGATGGTCTTGTTTATTATTTTCCACCTGGGGTCAGATTAAGGACTGTAGACCTCTGAACTATGGGCCAGCAGTGACAGGGTGTTTGGGCACAGGATGCAGAAGGGGTCATTGCACTGTCACCAGCACCAGTAGGACGGCACAGCAGATCGAGCTGGTGCATTTGTAGAAAAATACAGAACCAAGTGGGAAGGAAACAAAACATATTCATCTGAGGGTTTGGAAAGGAAAGTCTCTAATAGGGCTAGTTCTGTTAATTATGGACTGGGAACCTTGTTAAGCTTTCATCTAATCCTGATCATATAGATCTCGTCTCTTGCTTTCTACATCCTATGCACTATAATCTGAACTTCTTATGTCAAGTAACACATTCTTTACAAAGCGAAATAACACTGTAATTGTCCTGCTCTTAGTTAGTGGTTTTCATTTTAACACTCTGACTACCGTAACAAATGAGCATAAAATGTTCACACTCCCACTTCACATATAGCACGCCTTCGCCTGCCAAAGCAACAGCCGTCCAAGGGTTAATTTTTTTACCTTCTAAACATATGCATGCAACTAAATGTATCCTAGGGCTATGATTCATCTGGGGAGTTCACAGGGATAGAAATGCTGTTGTATTCTAGCAGTTAAGCCTTGTTTGGGGCTTGCATATTTAGCTGGTGAATCTTGGTATTAAAATGCATTTTATGTTGCTTCTGAATAAAGCAGGGCAACCCTGCAAGAAATACACAAACCAGATGTTCTATTTTTGAAATAACTTGTCTGGTCCTGCAACTTTTAGCTGGGAAAAGCTTCTTGACATGCACGAGAGGATGAATTTCCTAAATACAGTTTGCACCATTAGGGTCATTCTAAGGAGAACAAATATATTTATTGAGGGCTTTGATTACTTTCTCATCATAATCAATGGAACAAGAACTGGTTTTCTGACATTAACCACCAGCTGATGCTATTGTTATCCAATTCTGGTTTCCAAAATAATCAGAGCCTGTGGGTGACGAAGTTCAGTTTTTTGGGACCCCCATCCAATACCACAGTGAAAGACATGGTCTCTCACTAGCCCTTCTGGGTGCCACACCTGAATTTCACCTAAAATGCATCTCTCTGAGATGCACGCAGCAGGGGAGAGGCTGCCGAGGGTGTCTGTCAGGTCAGCCTCTCTGCTTCTGCCACAATTCTTCCCACTTGCCAAAGACAGAATGTCACACTGTTCTCAAGCAGTTGTGGATGTGAAAAATGTGAAATCCAAGACTTTGCTTCAGTTCCAACAGCAGCTTTTGTAACTGGCATAGCTTTAGTAGATTCGAAGCAAGCTTGAAGAAAAGTTTGTGTCTTACAGTGCCAGAAAGTGTCTGGGAATTTGCTTTGAGCTCTGGTAGACTTCGAAAGAAAAATCACTGGACCTGGCAACGGCTACCTTTGCCTAATGGGCTGTCAGTGAGCTTTAGCATCTCAAAATTATTCCTCTTCCTTACCTTCAGAAAAAATACAGTTCAACTCTTGCCCACCTACACCCAAGCCTGGGATGAAAATGATCCGGTTCCCAGCAATTCTTTGTCCTTCTGTCTCTGCAAATCCTGTTCGTGTAATGCCGGTGTTGGGGATTTCAGTGAGACAAGGAGAGGAAGAAAAAAAATGTGGCTTTCAGACTCAGAGCTGCTGCAGGAACTAACCCCAGTGTACAGAAAAGGAGCATGTATGAATATGGTCCCATTTGTCCAGGAATCCTTATGCCTGGAGGATTGATAGGATGTTATGACACACATGTAGGGCCTCTGGCTCCAGGAGACCAGGAAAAAGAAGAAATATTTGCTTTAATTGTCTGGCAGTAAAGGACATCTAACTCCTCCCAGCTGCGTTGGATTGCTGTTCTCAGCTTCAGTCACCTCTGGTTTGAAGGATGAAGCAATGGAAGATGTGGACCTCCCTTTGGGTTGGGACATCTTCTGTCCCAGTTTGCTGCAAGACAAGGATACTTGGCTCACTGGCCCGTCCCTGGGAGATACATCCTTCACAGGACTGCTGGCCTCTGCGGGCTGCTGAGTTACCAACCCAGTCACCAAGACCTGCCCTGAGAAACATGCCTGTAGCTCCGGGGCCTCAAGAGTCTCCCAGGACCCCAGTGTTCAAGATCGTCACATCCAGAGAAATGGCCTTGTTGGCCAGCCAGTTGGCCGTTATTTCTGATTCAAGTCAGAGGGAGATAACAGTAAATAGCATTGTGCATTTACAACATCCACAACAGACAGCATAACTGTAAAGATAGGCACGAAAAATCACATGACATGGTTGACCCAAGAGGAAACCCAGAGGGTCCCTCTCTCTCCTGGTACCCAGCCAAGGTGCTGTGGGTGCCCATTCACCCCAGGAATCTTAATAAAAACCTGCCAGAATGTAAGCAAGCATTGAATATAACAGAAGAAGCTCCCAGTGTCTCTGTCTACAGCCTTCATAACCCGACACAGGCTCAAAGCACATTTCTGCATGGAGTTATGATTACAATGCAATCCCTCAGGTGGAATATAGCTATATGAAAACAAGGAGTTTATAAAACCCTCTCTGGTGTTTGAAACGCTTATCTGCAATTTCTTTAATTTTTGTGTTTTTAATTAAAGGCATTTTTCTACAGATTTCTAGGGCAGAACCAAATAATCACCTTTTGACTTTAACACCACCATCTATAAGCTCTTTTCTGTGGATCTGGAAAGAGTAATTTGTTCAAGAATGCAAGGCACATAAATCCGATCAACTTTCGTTCGACCAATGAACGTGTTCTAGTAGCTTTTCAGAATGGCTTTGACAGTGCCAAAATGTTTGAAACACTTAAGTAGAAACTCTACTCCTAGTTTCCCTCTCATTATTTTGAACTGTTCAGCACCAGTTTGTTTTTAAGCTCTGGTTTCTAACATGGTGTTCTTTAGCAACACATATTTTCAAAGACAAATATTTAAAATGCTCATAAGGGTTTTACGTTTCCTCCATAACTATCTGTCATGGAGGAAGGTGACTTGCAAAATCAGGACACAGGCTGTTTACAAACTCTTGTCAATCTATAGATGGTGAAAAATTTGAAAAAAATAAATTTGTCCTCATAATTTTCAATTATGATAATTTTGGATGTTACTTTTAACTACAGTTGCTAGAGTTTTTTCCGTAAGTGGATTTTCAGAATCAATAGCCTTCAGTGTTAGTCTGTTTCACAACAGTGGCATATCATCAAAAATATTTACAAAATAGCACCAAGCTATCTTCTAATCTATGCATTAAAGGAAAATTGTGGGAGGGAAGGAATACAGTTATGACTTTCACAAAGAGATCTGCAGTTAGAAAACTAATTTTGTGTTGCTTTTTCTGAAGAATTTCCTGTAAGTCAGATCTAGACTATTCCTGGAAAGCAGAATCAAGCATTGTATCACAAGCACCCTAGCAGATCTAGCTGTGAATTGGATGGCAGCTCCTGTTTACCTGCCTGAGAAAGTAGGTAAGCCCACAAGTCACTAATAAAAATGAGCCAACACCTGGAAGCAATGATGTGCTCGATGGAGATGATCCATCATGTTCTTTTTGCTGCCCAGTGAGAACACTCCAACATATAATTTCAGTAGCTGAATTCCACGATGGAAAAGTTGCAAATTACATTGTATGTTTAAAGATTCATCTAGAAACATTGACATAATACACCACTGAGTTATTTCCAGCAAGCGATGAAACCAAAATCTGTTTTTAATGTTGCATTACCAGCCACCTCGATCTCCTTGTCATGTCTGAGAACTCTTTTGTGTGGCTGGAAATTCAAAGGAACACTGAAGATTTTGCTGTTGATATTGGAGAGAACAGTGCACTCTCTACATGTTTACATGAAGCCTATGAGTTTGAGAAATACCTTTACACCTTAAAAGACAACTAGAGGCAGTAATATGAAGCACAAGTGAACCATGTGTCGTGGTTTAATCCCAGCTGACAATAAGCACCAGACAGCCCCTTGCTCACTCCACCCCCCTAACCCTCAGTGGGATGAGGGAGAGAACCAGAGGAGTAAAAATGAGAAATCTCATGGGTTGAGATAAAGACAGTTTAATAGGTAAAGCAAAATATGTGCACACAAGCAAAGCAAACAAGGAATTAATTCACTACTTCCCACCAGCAGACAAGTGTTCAGCCATCTCTGGGAAAGTAGGGCTCCATCACACATAACAGTTACTTGGGAAGACAAATGCCATAACTCCGAACATCCCCTCCTCCTTCTTCTTTCCCCAGCTTTATATTGCTGAGCAGGACATCATATGGTATAGGAAATCCCTTTGGTCAGTTGGGGGTCAGCTGTCCCAACTTCTTGTGCACCCTCAGCCTACTCAGTGGTGGGGTGTAAGAAGCAGAAAAGGCCTTGACTCTGTGTAAGCACTGCTCAGCAATAATGAAAACATCCCTGTATTGTCAACACTGGTTCCAGCACAAATCCAAAACACAGCCCAATACTAACTACTATGAAGAATATTAACCCTATCCCAGCCAAAACCAGCACACCATGATATCACTGAGATTTTCAGAACAGAATTTGTACTCTAACTGGTCTGATTTAAAATAAATCAGTAAGAGAAAAAAACTCTTTTACCTCTTCCAGCAGAATGGAATGGTTTATCATATATGTATGAAGCAGTGCAATATGTTCTCACCTTTATTAACCACAGGAGACTTTCTTTGGAAATGCATATATATGTGGATTTTCTTTGATTGATATGAGCACAGGAAGCATGCACAAATGCGTAGAAGCATTTTTTCCCCTCATTTTTTTTAAAGGCTTTTTGTTCTATTTGACTCTCTCTACCATTCCTTTCTAATTCTTAACAGTGTAAATATGCTGGTGCCCTTTTTGGCTCCCAGATTATGTATTCAGCTGCATTAAAGTCCAATGCAGTTGGATTTAGAAGCCACTCCTCTCTTTGTACCACACACATTAGCTGTCGCAGTAAGACACCCTGAAACTGTTTATAATCTACACTAAGAAAACAGACTGGGGAAAAACAAAAACACAAAAGGGAGAAAGGGCTCCAGCCTCATTGTCACGCTGTGTGGGAGAACTGGGACCACTTCACCTCGCCCCTTTCCCAATGCCTACTTACCAGGCAGAGAGCCTTAATGCTTGAGGGTTTGCAACACTTTACCAATCCTGAACTGTGAGAAATACCCCCTGAAGTCTTCTTCCGTTGAAGTCACTGAGTTCCCACTGCCTTCAAGGGGAATGGGCCCTCCACCCAAAGAATATCAGATTTGGTCAGCACCCACAGCTTCCAACCTTTCTCCATTTGTGGATCTCCAAGGAAGATAGTAGCTTCTTAATAAATGTGCATCAGTGTTATACACAGACCTTGCAAAACTGTTTTGCATCCTCTCCTTTTGTGGACACCTGGGAAACAGACCACATCTCTGGGGATTCTGCTGGCAACTGGTGGAAAACCACTGTACTCCTGGTACAAAGTGTGAATAGCATGAACAAAGAGCTTCATATTTGATTATACAAATAGAACCATAAAATCATTAAGGTTGGAAAAGACCCCAAGGACCATCAAGTCCAACTGTCAACCCAACACCACCTAACTCACTAAAGCATGTCCCTAAGCACCACATCTACAAGTTTCTTGAACACCTCCAGGGATGGTGACTCCACCACTTCCCTGGGCAGCCTGTTCCAATGCCTGATCACTCTTTCAGTGAAGAAAATTTTTTTAATATCCAGTCTAAACCTCCCCTGGTGCAACTTGAGGCCCTTTTCTCTTGTCCTATCACTTGTTACTTTAGAGAAGAGGCCAGCACCCACCTCACTACAACCTCCTTTCAGGTAGTTGTAGAGAGTGATAAGGTCTCCTCTCAGCCTCCTCTTCTCCAGACTAAACAACCCCAGCTCCCTCAGATGCTCCTCATCAGACCTGTGCTCCAGACCCTTCACCAGCTTCGTTGCCCTTCTTTGGACCTGCTCCAGCACCTCAGTGTCCTTCTTGTGGTGAGGGGCCCAACGCTGAACACAGGATTCAAGGTGCGGCCTCACCAGTGTCGAGTACAGGGGCACAATCACTGCCCTAGTCCTGCTGGCCACACTATTGCTGATGCAGGCCAGGATGCCGTTGGCCTTCTTGGCCACCTGGGCACACTGCTGGCTCATGTCAGTTGGCATAGCTAGGCTAGATACCTCAAGATCATACATCCTATCCAGCAACTTAATATCAGCAAGTCCCTGCTCCAGACACACATGATAACAACAGGCTGGTTTTGTTCGATCATTTCCAGGCTGCTGGAAGGGCTCACATCTTCACCGCGGGGCTTCCTTCTGCTCAGAGAGGCTCTGCAGCACAGATAAGCACCATGAAAGAAGTAAAGTCTGATCACCAAAAAAAGCAACACACAGTGCTAGATATCACACCATAGAGCCGTGAAATGATTCCCATATGTTATCATAGAATCATAGAATTATTTGGGTTGGAAGAAACCTTAAAGATCATCCTGCTCTTAGCAGGGAGGTTGGAACTCTATGATCTCTAAGGTTCCTGCAAGGGCAGGGACACCTTCAGAGCTAATTACAGGCAGTGACAGTATACTGTGGAAGAGAGGAGACCACTTCCCACCCAGAACATGAGACCTGGTGGCAAGGTGCTGCTCATTTGCTTTCTGGAGATGGGGAGGGATGCGAGGAGGGACTGTTTCCCAGCTTAGAAATGTTACCTGCTAGGTGGTGACAGACAGCAAGGGTGAGGTAAGTGAAGAAAGGGGATTATTTCTACGTCAAGAACTGTGGTGATTTTGGTGTCATTTGTGATCCATTTTTGTCTGTGGCTGTCAAGAGAAAGCAGGACAAATAAATCAGTAGAGCCCTGTGAGCAGTCTCTCCAGTTCTGGGCGTTCTTGACAGCCCAGCTGGAAACATATTTTGCTGCTCCATGTCACAAATATTCCTCATGTGCAAGGGGCCAACAAGCCACAAAACTGCTAAGAGATTTGTTCAAAATATCAATTACAAGAAGAGACACCAAACCAAAGTTCGGAGTTCATTTCCAAAAGTACAGTCTAAATGAAATCCTTCTGCAGACACTCATGATATTTATTAGCTGCTGTTTTCCAACCTATTTCTAAGGGTAATTATGCGGATAACCTGCTACACACCCCATTTTTTTGCAGGGGTGATGTGCATTGCAAGCCCTAAGCGTTCCTGAAGGCCGACTCAGAAAGCAAACTCTGCCATCAGAGCACTGCCCTCAGCTTGACTGGACTGACAGAAACAAGCCAGGGTTGAAAAGGCCAGGAACATCTCCAGAGGCTCCGAGAGGGAGTGTGAGGAGTGTCGGCAGCACGGCGTTCCTCCGCAACCCCTGGAGCCCACGGCTGGCGAGCTGTGCCAACTTGGTGGGAGTGAACAAAGGGAAGTGGGAACCAGGGAACAGACAATTTCCACAGCATGTTCCCTGCCTAAACCGGTGGCGATAATTGTGCCAGAAAATAAAAAATAATAAAAATAAATATTTTATTTCTGTTGCTTCGGAGTTGATTCTAGCAATGGAGCCAGTGGAAGAAAAATAGCTAATGAACACAGAGTTTCAATAGTGGTTTCCTCCTTATTGTGAAGGTCTCAAAACTTGTTGTCGTGAAAGCCCCATGGGTCCCCAGTCCTGAGAGATGCAGACCAGATGTTAGAGGGCCTTCCCAAGAAAACTAGTCCTTGCTGCAAACAACTGGTGGGGATGGCAGGAGCAGGGACCAGCCAGGCTCTGCATGCTGCTGCTGGTATGGCAGGAGGATTTTCTTCAGTGAATATTTTTCCATTTCAAAACACTTTCCTAACCCAAATGAGTTGTACAGAGAAATTAAGCTTCTGCAATTTCTGTACATTATTCTAAATGTCAGAAATGTGATCCAAATGTTGTGGTGCTAACTGCCTGTAACCCTTAAGGGAAATGATCTTTCTAATTTAAATGTGCTTTCTCTGGGGCTAACAACATGGCCTTTCGAGTCACAGGAAAATACATACCCTGCACAAGAGTCTGACCCCACAGATGATATTCAGATGTCTTCCTGCCACAGCACCCATGAAGGATGTGAGTAACCGGGAGTGGATTTGGATGACTTCAGGCTCTGTCTGGTAAGATTTCACATTCACGATATTTATTTCAACTGGGAAGAAGAAACAGTCCCCATGTTATATCAAATTGAAATCCCAAGTGCATTTTTTTGCCTGAGTTATTAACCCCTAGTAATGAAGGTTTGAAATTGAGATACTAACTGTGGGAGGGGCAAATGAAGTTGCTTTAATAAGGCTAATTAGCTGGCACCTGCAGCAGAGCTGCACGTGGTTG
This sequence comes from Pterocles orientalis, assembly GCA_011057875.1. Taxonomy (NCBI): domain Eukaryota; kingdom Metazoa; phylum Chordata; class Aves; order Pterocliformes; family Pteroclidae; genus Pterocles; species Pterocles orientalis. The sequence continues at coordinate 967,593 of WKFP01014838.1, read as the reverse complement.
CAAGCTGCTGACCTTGGGGGCCAGGTCCCTGGCTCCTTGCTCCTTATCAGTGTCAGGCAGCAGCTCCTGCAGCAAGGCTCTTCCCAGGACCAGAGCCAGGTCCTCAGAGAGGCATTTAGCCAAAGGCAAAGCCATCGTATGCAGAAGACACACAAGCACAGCCATGTGTCCTCAGCCCTGCAGAGCCTTCAGTCTTCTAGCTTTGGTGGGAGGCCGCAGCACGGCAGCAGCATGCTCCTTATAGAAGCCACACTGCAGCTGTTGTCTTAGCCAGACATTATCAGCCTGATTTACATATTAATTGTAGGACCATTTTTAGTCCTTTTTATCCCTCCCTCCTTTTTTTTTTTGCATAGAGCTCAGACTTATTTGAATCCTTGAATTGTCAGGTTTAAGATAGCGGGAGAGAAACAGAAAGGAAAAAAGAGGCTAAAGCTTTTCTTTCCAATTTTTGAGTTGACTGACATGTTAAGAAGATTGGGAGTTTCTCTAACAAAAGCATCTGCATAAGACTTACACCCTTCCTCTGATCCTCTTGTGCTGTTTTGCTTTTTTTCAACTGACAGGTTAATCCAAGCATAAACAATTGCATTATCATCCTCAAAATTATTTTCCATAGAGTTGATATTTTTGTTTCTCATAAAAAAGTGAATCCATAAGAAGTTTTTGAATAATTAAAACAGTTTAATTGACTTAGAGGTACCGAGCCACCTCCACAAAATAGACTCAAATGGCCTAATTACTAATACACCATATGGAGGAAAAGCAGAGGTGTGGTGCAGTCTGTTGACGGATCAATTAGCACACAAGGCAGAGGATTGTGTCATCATCGTTGTTACCATCAAAACAAAATCCTATTTTGCATGTGTCTGTAATATCACACAGATGATCTTGTTTTTTTTCCATTTGTGTAGCACCTTCTTCGTAACTAAGATCTCAAAACACTTAGAAAACATCAAATTAAACTATCTGTCTCTGCTTTATTCCTCACAGGTTGGGGAGGTGTAAATGACAATCTGTTTTTTCTGCCATGTAAAAGTAAATAATTTCTACAGCAGCCAGCTTCTTCATACTCCACTGAAAACTCTCAGCACTTCCACAAATTAATGGAAAAACTGCTGAGAGTGAAGAAGCTGTCTCTGTGGGTACAAACTGGTGAAGAGCTTTTGCCTTCACAGCATAGAAGGGGAACCCTGAGGTGTCTACTTATTTTCAGGAGCCTAGCAAGGCATTGGGAAATTGCAGTGCAGTGCAAATCTCTCCACTGCTTTTACCAGTATAATACACATTGCATTCTGGGGCAAAAGGTTAGTAGTGTGAATTCTTTCACCCCAAAATATGATGTAATGAATTACAGCAAGCAGTTCATTCTGCCACTGGCAGCCTCTCATCTTAGGCTTGGATTAAGTGCCTATAAAATTTCTGGGAAGGGCTCCTGGGAAAAAGCTAAAATTTAAAATTACCTGGTTGTAGTTTAAATAAGAGAGGCAAAATATCACATTTAGTGAAGAATTTTTTTTAATTATCTTGATTTTGAAATTTCACAACTTTACCAGTCTTTTATGTGGTAAATCATAGAGCATGCAGGAGCACAGGTTGCTTCTGCATCAGGGCTGCAGCTCTTCCTCTCAGGAGCTACTGCCCTAGCTAGCTAATTGATAACTGTAGGTCTGCTGCATCATTCACATAAACCTCTTCTATCAAAATTCTAGGTTTCTGGGCTGCCCGAACATTGGAGGAGTACACCCTCCACTGTTACACTGTGATGGGGCCATTCCATCTGTGGAACTGCCATCTTTCCTTCCACATGATGCTCCACTAGTGCAGGAGAAGGCTCGGTTCCTGATACTGTCTCTGTGAGGGTGAACCGCACTATCATACCAAAACACACTATTTTCAAAGGGCTGTACCTGTGTACGAGAGTCAACTTTTGAAAAGGTCACTGAAAATTTAAATAGATATTTAAAGAACCCTATAAGGATGCTTTTTTCCTGGAAGGACTTTAGACCACCGCCATTTAGCTGTTCCACTGCCATTTCTTCACAATAATCTTTTGTGCTTTTGAAGTCAAATCTCAGATAAAAAAGCTGTTTACTGAGTCCAAGATATTTAAATGTGATTAAGAAGTCTGGGCAACTCTATCTATGAGGCTCCTCTAGTTGTTTGGAAGCAATACAGACTGGAAAGCCAGACTCTTTATAGTTGTCTGAAAATGAGTAAAGGTTGGGCAAAACTTGAACCACTCAGAACCATACATCCCTTCAGAAAAGCTAGGTCTAGCATTTTGTATTCTTCTGGAAAGTCTTAGGCAGGAATCGGTATGTCTCAAGGAGATGTCAGCATAAACATGGTCTCAGGGTTCACCCACTGTACAAGGAAGACTTCCAGGAAGATGCCTGATGCCGAGGCTGTGGACTGGAGGACCTTCTCTTCCTAAAGGGACAGCCTCACACATTTGTGTTGTGAAGGAAAGATCCTTCTCTGGGTGCTTTTAGAGGTGAAATAAATTACTGCAACAGAATATAATTGCTAACATCCAGAAAATCACTGTCATAAAGTTTAAGAGCAACCTAAAGATGACTGATAGCTTCAATTGTAACCAGGGAAACTGAGTTGTCTGAGGCTTTGAGGGTGCCTGCTACCAACAAATATCTTCCAGTGGCAAATTGTTTACTGTTGGACTGTCTCTCTTTATATGGTGGGTACAATGCAGCAAAGCTATCTCACTCCTGTTGGACTGGCTGCCTGCCCAACCTCCTCCTCCTCCTCCCACAATCCATGTGCCCAGTCACATCCCCTCACAGGAATGCTGCATGATACTAAAACATTATGGGAACCATATGTCCAGAAAATGGAGTGGGCTTGCAAAATGAGAAGGTCTCTAGTCAGAGTTTGGTTTTATTTAAAAGTGCGTAAGCATAGCAATACTTCTACAAATTTTACTGAGAAACTGATGGCCAGAGTGTGAGTTGGACCTAAGGAAAGACAGAAATTGACTGCACATCCAGCCAGGTAGGAGCTGAAATTACATGACCCTGTCCATAGAGGCCTTACAGGCATATGACAAAGTGCATGTGTCATGTCATGTCATGTCACATCACACTGTACTCCTGTGTTGTCATGGTTGTCCCTCAATCACTATTTCTCTTCTTGTCTTTTCTCATGTTGCACACGGACAATAAGGCGTCATTATTTTATCACATTGACTCTTTCCTGGATAACCTTTTTGAAAACTCACGCATCTCTATCTTCTGTGAAGGGAAAAACACTGCTCACCCTATACATATGCCCAAGAGACACTCAGTAAGCCTACCTATAGACTTCCAGCATTGTGGGCTACCTATAGACTTCCAGCATTGTGGGCAATAGCTGGCCATTATCACAGTCATTGTAATCGGGGACCACTGGAAATGTCAGGGATATTAGAGACCCAGGCTCAATTCACCTTTGGTATCTCAATAGCATTTTTTCAGCATATCTGACTGGGTACCACTCTACCCAGAGAAAGACTATTCTTCTGAAAGAGGAAATCAAATCATCACTAAATAATTTATTCTCTGTAGGAGACCAGCTATAAAAATGAAACTGAATTTCAGCGGGGAGCTACATCTACACTTTGAAACTCCTACTTCTGCATCAGAAATGCTGCAACTGTAAGACAAAACTTGTTATTTGAACACAATGCCACCTATTCAAATCCATCTAGAAATGCTAGTGGATTATCTGCATCAAGCAGACTTCAGCTCAGACCTGGTATTGTTGGTCCACACCACTCTAACTTAAGCTGTGCTGAATGTCATCCATCCTCCTCCAGCTGGTATAAAGCCAACACAAACTTTGTGAAAGCTCTGTATGAATTCTGGCTAATTTGACAGAAATGTGATCATGTGCCCATTCTTGAGCCAGATCAAATTTGTACTTCTGGGAGATCAGTCAACATATAGGCCTCCAGCTAATGGCTGTGGAGCCGCAGCATGAGCACAAGCATCGCACAGGTTCCTGTGACCAAGGCCACCAGGGCTTGGACTGCATCCAACAAGCTCCCCAAACTCCCAGGCTCTCAAACCAGCTGCTTTTGGCTTCCTTACATTTTATTTTTCTGACATATTCAGACTCATCTCAATCAGACAGATGATCAACACCATCCCATACCATGCTGCTTTCCTCCAAATATACATCTTTGCACTGGAGCATTTGCAATTATCTCTGCCGTTTGCACTGCCATTCCCAGGCCCTAGTCTTCTAGGTCTCTGCACTCACGTAAAGGAGGAGAGTGTTCATCAGTAATACGATTAGTTAAAGGAGAGGGATAAAGCCTAGAATCTGATTTATTCAACATTTGAATGCCATCACCCCCTGAACATGCCTTTTTTATGGTTTGCAGAAGTAGCTCATGTGGTCTCAGCTGTGTACATGCGTTAAGCAAGGTTGCAGCTGTGATATTTAGGAGGCATTTTTCATGTTTCGGGCTAGGATGGCATTCTAAATGAACAAAGCTGCCTTCACATGAAACTATAGTTTTATGTCCTTGTTTAACTCCTTGTGCCTGGTCTTGAAACTTCTTGCAGATGCTGACTTCAAAAAGGTAGACAGAGATAATTAATAACCTTGTTGATGTCATTTAGATTTCCATACTTTATACTTTCTCATTGAAATGTTTTAAAATACATAGATTTTGCTCAAAGGCAGAAGGTTTGTAGAACATTCTTTTTTCTTTTTTCTAAATTTTTCTTTTGAGTTATACCTTCACTGTGAAATACCATATGGCAGACACACACACTTCTTAGCAGAATAATGAAGTCCTGCAGAGATTACATACTTTTTCCCCCAGGGAACAGTTCTGCCTGTACTTCGCGCAGACAATTTTATACAGCTCTTTCCCTGTAAGACAACTTACAGATTTTACTTTAAGGGATGAATCCTACTGATGCTTACACTGGAGTAAACCTAGAGTAATTTTCTTGAAAGCACTGAAGTTAGTTAAGATTTATGCTGGTATAGCAAGGCTCTGAGTGTGATCTATATATTGTTAGTTTGTGCTTGTAGTAGGAGACCTGAAAAACATGGTTACCAAAACGTCACTTACCCTGAATTTATTATCCATGTTTACAGCATCAGCACTCACAACATCAGCAAAGAACAACAGTATTGAAGGACAACTATGTTAGACATAATTTTTCTAAATCTAAAGTCATTCTGTAGCTGAGATACTGGGGACAAATTCTGAGATTTCCAGCCGCTACTATGTCTTTACTTTGCAAACATCACTACTGAGGTAAACACAGATAGGTTTTCATGGAGCAAAGCATGAAGCAAGAATTGATAACAATGTTTCTTTTAAGAGTATTTAATTTCTAAAATGATCATAAATATATAGCTTAGGCAATCTTCTGTAATGTTACTTTATTTTTCAAAGAATAAACAAAATTGCCATTTTGTTTTTATGCATGTAAGATGGTCTTTTAATTCCAGATGTAGGAGACATATAAGACATGAACTCAAGCTAAATTTCAACCATAATAGACTCTGCATGTTGCCACTTCAATGACCTTTTAATCCCTTGGAGTTTAACCATTTCCTAATGTCTCCTAACAGCCATTTTCTTGTTGGGAAAGCCCTTTCTAACTGATAACATCTAAACAAGCTCATACCTTAATTAGAAAAATTCTCCCATAAATATTTATGTTGCTGTGATTAGGCCATTTACTGAATCCAGCTACCCATTATGAGTTAAAATAGAGTGCCTTGTTTTGAGAAGCCTGGGGCATGACTTAGTTTATACTAGAGGACTTTAAGTTGTAATTCGTCTAATCAAGTGCCTGACCCCTTGCCTCCAAAGTAGCCAGTAGTCGTTGGAGGAAAATAACCTTCTGCTGAGCATAGCATCTTTCAGTCTGCATTTTTGTATGTTGGAAATAAATGAGACACATATCTAACCAATTATTCAACTACAGAATAGCCTCATGCAGTCCTTTTTTTTTTTTTTGCTTCAACAGCCAACATGTGAAAAATCTGAAAGAAAAATGGGCCAATCTCCTTTTTTCAGAAGGAAATACAAAAAATTAAAGAAGCACCAAAGGGAGAATTTTGCCCAAAGCGTACTGCTGTTACCTAACGAGGCTCCCATGCCACATCAGTGCTGAGGGGCACAGCAGTCATTGCGGGTTGCCGCCAGGCAGCCTGCCATGCATGGAGTTAGGCACCCAGTGTGACATCTCCCGTTAAGAGGGTGATGAGGTGATGAGAGATTTAGGCAGTCTGTTCTCAGGGGCTGCTCTCTGGCTCCTGAGGTGTAGGAAGCACTGAAACGGGGCAGTGCTTATAGTGCATGTTTCCCCCCTTTAGCTGAATGTGGAGCCAGAAGCCATACTGGAAAGAAGGCAGTCTGAATTGCTCTCTTTCAGGTGCCTGAAGGTATTTCAGTGCTTGAACTGGGCTTCTGAATGCAGCCTTTGGGCAACCTGCATATGTCCGTACAAGAAAATTTAACTGTGCCTGAGAGCTGGAGCACAACTCTCACACTGCTGAACTGCTAATGTATTCCTCACCAGTGCATTTTTGGCTGTCTCACTCTTCCATGTGATTCCCAGGCACAGTTTTGGCAACAAAATTTTCAAAGGCTGGTTCCTGGGAGGAAGCTTGTGCATGGCCTCCCCAGTTTGGTGGCTGAGGAGTCTCGTAGCACAGACAGGACTGCTCGTGGCCAGCTGGCCTGTGTGCGTGAGAGCACTGCTGGGCATGTTTAGTTTACCAGCGCTGATGTAATTTCTGACATCTAATGTGCTAAGTCCGTGTGTCAGTAAAGATCCAAGAGTGCTTCAAGAGTTCCAACTCCTGCAGCATCAAATGGAAGAAAATTTTGCGTTATAAGGTTTTTTAAAATAAATTCTCACTTTATTCATCCCAAATGTTGTTCCTTTCAGGAAGAGATGCCTTCACTAATTCCCAGACATCTGAGCCTAACTTGGACTAACAGGTTTAAAATGACACACACCCCCATTTTCCTGCTTTCCACCACTTATGCTGTCCTCATTCGTAAAGATAAAATTCTAGAGTTAATTCATCCATACTTCAAAGTCAAAATCACTTGCATGTCTTTTCCAGCTGTATATATTTCCATCTCTGTTTCATTCTCTGGGATACAATTAATTCACATTTGTCCTGAGTTAAGCAGAAAGTTAACTTTTTTTTTCCTCTTCTTCTTAAATAGCTAGCAAGAAGCTGTGTTTTGGATTTATGCTCAGGAGAAAAGTTGATAAGAAAAGGAATGTTTATAATTACTGCTAGGATATTTCAAGGACAGATACCTTCAGCCTCTCTGCTCTCCGCAAACAGAGCAGGGGTAGGC